>JAOUZG010010699.1:5725925-5757667 GCA_026289955.1 Argiope argentata
TTTCAAACGTTTGTTTTGTACAAACGTTTGAAACTTATTGTGGATGTTTGGGCTATATAAAATTAAATATTCAAGTTACCCAAATATTATTATATTTATTGAATTGTATATTTTCCCCCCAATTGTCCGATGAGATATGCAAAGTAGTTTTAGGTTAAGTTTTGATTGAAGATTTTCCCAAAAATAAGATTATTTTCAAAACACTTTGTGTAGTTATCTTAAAATTTTCGTAAAATTATCAAACTTTGAATAGTGAAATTATCTAATTTTATATGTAGATAAAACACTATTTCCATTGCTAAGTAAGTTCATGTTTTTGGGTGGCACTGTATGTAAATTGATGAATTAATGGAATATTTAGTTGAATGTTTTTTTTATCAAAAGTAGAACGGACATTTTGTAATATCTATAATAAAGCAAATACCATAAATATATTTAAAAACACTTACCACCATTGCATATAAAGAAATGGGCCTTAACTGGAAGTAATTTCCTGTTTATTTGAAATTTTTCCATATTTCCTAATGCCTAAGATGTAAAACTGTATTAGAATTAGATAAATATTTGGATGTATTTTTAAAGAATAAGGAAAGTTTAAAAAAAGTTGATTACATGATAATGTCTTAGATTTAATTACTTCATTTTTTATTTAATTTATTCTTCATTACAATGCGATTGGAATGGGTTCAAAAATGCTTATGTAATTTCAATGAGTATAAGTATAAATATAGTAATTAAAACGATGAAAAATATTGATACAAATTACAATTAAAATATTTTGAAATATTTATTCAAACTAAAGAAAATAATTGTGAATAGAAGTAAAATTGATGTCAGTGAAAAATTAAGTTTCTGAATTTAAAATAAAATTATCTTGAAACAGTTATGGGTTCCAAAATTAAGGAATAATGTCGAAATTTCGATTAGTTTTTCAGTTAGAAATTTTAAATTACTTTTTCTTAGTAAACAATTATAATACAAAAAGCAACTATAGTAAAATATCGGATATACATCTCGCATGTAAATTCCGCTTACATTTATACACCGTTCATTACAATTCTAATTCATTTCTTACCATTTTAATAATACAATTATACGATGCAAAACAACAGTTATACGTTGTTTTTCCCACTTATTTTGACATCTTTTCTGAGAAGTGTGTAGATATTAATATTAATGAAATAACTCTTAAATTATTCAGAATAGATGAATTAATAATGGCATATTTCAATAGAAATTTAAGTAATGAAGAAACGGAATGCGAAATTGATCGTTAAAAAACTATCTTTATCACATTCCACGAATGCTAGATGGGAGAAAAAAAAATCAAAATTTCACTCTGCATAGCTCAGAGAAAAGACATCTTTACTGAGGCAGATGAATTTGGGTAAATAAGGTTATTTTGCATTGATGTCGTCTAAATTAGATGCTGAGCAGTTTTTGTGTTCAGATTAAATCAAATATAGGAGGGTCTGATTGTATGTTTTATAAAGGAATGTTAACTGATACAATTATAAAAACATATATAAATATCCAATTTAAACTCAGTGAGAAAATTACAATCATTCAAAAAACATGAACCTTGCACCTGGCTGTTAAAATAAATTGAAATTCACTGCATAATCCTTAATATTGAATTTCAAAAAATAAAAATATAATGCTTCAAATAAATATAATGATTCTACAATACTAACTATTATTTAATGAGCATGATGCTATTTTCAAAGGTCAGTTTTCATTATTAAAAAGAACCATACGTTTTACCTATATTTTAGAATTTAAGGGTAAACTTGTATCTTAAATAAAATAACTGCCATTATTTATTTTTTTAATGAATCCTTCACTTAAACTAAACCTCTTATAAGCTAAAATTCATAAATAGATCTTAATAGTTAATTTTAATAAATAAATAATAATATAATTCGTTAATTAAATATAACGAATCTACAATACTAGCAATTATTTTATGAGCATAAAGCTATTTTCAAGATGAATTATTTGTTTTAAAAACATCCATACTTTTTGCCTATATTTTAAAATTTAAAGTAAGATTTGTAATTTAGATCAAACGGCTAACATGGTATAGTTTAAAAATGCTTAGAAAATCAGTTATAAGAATTTAAAATTAAAACATTAAAATAATATTTGGAAATTATATTTCCCGTACATTGCAACTAAAATTTATGAAACTTTTCGTTAATCAACCATAAGAATTTAAAATTAAGACATTAAGATAATATTTGAAAAACAAATTTCCTTTGCATTGTATCTAAAATCTATTCATATTCTTTTTTTAATTAAATGATTTCTAGTATTTTATCAGAATATAATAAATGCATGCATTGTAATTAAATATATATATTATACTGGTTGTAATATAAATCTTTATATTTATTTGTATATTATTATTATTAAAAAACAAAGTATCCAAAAGTATTGCTTACTTGATAAGAATAAATACGAGGATTCTTTACAATAGAATGAATTTGATTCTTCAGACTGCAAAATTATCTCATATTCCACGCCAGCCTAATTTGAAAATCATCAACACCATTAATATGTTGATCACGAATTCCGAGAACAAGTCGCTTCTGAAATCCCCCTGTTTCGTTCAAAGAACTGTTTACATCCGTCTGGAACAAACCGCCTCATTTAGAAAATACTAGTTTAGAAACAAGCCTGGAGACAAATTATATAACAACCTGTAATTTCTTGAACAACCTTAACCTTCTGCTTCCCGATTTTTGTGTTTGCTTCAGAATGTGGAAATCTCTCAACAAATACATTGGATGCAGAACGAGAATGTTCTTTGCAGCATCTTTTTGTTAGGGAAATTTTATTCTTTGAGATATTTTTCAAAGGTTTAGAGATCAGCGACGAAAATAAATTTTATAGTTACCTCTACATTCCCTTGTCATCATTAACTTATCAAACCAAAATTATCAGATATGGTGTCTTTTTGTTTCCAATTGATTCAGTTGCATAACAAATAGATAAGAAAAATAAAAGAATATCTTGTACTCGTCACTGATATCAGATATTACGGAATATATCAAAATAATTTTATAACTTTGGCGCGTGAAAGATATAACAAAGAATTTATTTTCTTGCTTCTATAACAAGCGACTAAACTTTTTATGGAGATGGAATAATGCGAAATATATAGTTTCTTTTACTGTTTTATTTTGCATACTGATAAAAAAAGAAATATGTGGTCTTATCGGTCAAAGTTGGGTCATAGTTTTCAAAAATTGTCAATTTCTCATAGCACTTGTCAAAAATGAATAAAAAAGAATTATGGTTGTCATCATTACAAGTTTGTCGTAGATACCTAGCGGATATGCGTGTTTTGGTCAATTTTTTTATTCACATCTTTTTAAATTTAGAATAATTTTACCATTATGACAGTTTTAATTTCCCAATTAAAAATTATATTAATTTTATAATAATGGAATGATAGTATGTACATGAGAATCCATAATTATGATTACCCATTTGCTATATAATATGCAAATGGAAGATATTTATTACGGTCACATTTTGGACTTCAGATCCAGTTGGACGATGACCTTCAGTAGAAAAGAAAGTATGTTTTCTCGAAGGTCACGGTGAAGTTTGGTTTGCTATATACTATAAATGTTTGACAATATGGTATGCCAACTCTGATTACTATAAAATTGAAATAATGATTGAATTTGAATTTTTTTAATTAAAATAATTAAGTAATTATAATTTAAACAATATTTACAAATTTTTATATACAAGCGTGGGATCTAAAACACTTGTTGCTTAGAGATGGATCAAACGAAGAAATTGTGGAAATACAACATTCCCTCAATACTTGAATTAATTTTATTTCAATTTAAGATACTTAATAATATTTCTGAAACAGGATATTGTCGGTAAATACTGACATAAATCATAAAAATGATTCATTAGTTCTGCAGGGTAAATCACTGGAGTCTAAATCTACAAGCATGTAATTATTAGCCGTAACAATATTTAAGAAAAAGATCATGTATCTAGTTTTTATTATGTCAGAACATGTTATTTTGGGAATAAAGTAGACAGATATCCGAAAAACAGATAGGCGAAAAATAAAAAATACCGCAGGCGAAAAATTGAAATTTTATTATCTGCACGGACATCTCAAAAAATCAGCTTTTAATAATGAGTTGCCATCGCATTTACAAACGATCTGATTAAAAAAAATAAGTTAATGACTACAGCAAATAAAACCTAGAAAAATGTCATTTTGAGCACGTGATTATAGGAAATTGAATCAATAGGAAATGTGATACTTTTTGAAACAACAAATGCGAGACAAATTTTTTGAGATCGTTGGAAATACTAAAGTGACTCATTCGATGAAACCATTAAGATGTATAAAAATATAATTCAACTTGCACGAGCACGAGGTGCTTGGCCGTTCAAGAAACGATGTTCTGACATGATACATTGAAATATGCATAGCAGATTAAATTTTTTTTTGGGGGGGTGTATTTTTTTATTTCTAAATGTACACTTGTCAGGCGGAGTAAAGCTTTATTAATTTAAATATTTTAAAACCATATTTTGATAATATAAATGAAAAAAATGTCGCTCATAAACTAGGATAGAGTACAAAATAAACATATGGCGTTTCTAAAATGTCTTTCAAAAGTGTAAATTCAGATTGTAAAGGTCAAAATAATTGTTCCATATTGGTTTGCGTATTTGGTAAAGGTAAGCGTTAATAGAAGATATGAACAAAATAATTAATTGTGACAAGTCAAATAAACAATTTTTTGACTAACTTACCGTAAGTATTCAAAAGTGTTGTTGTCAGTAACAATGCTCGAACAAAATGCAACAAAATTCACAGAGATCATGAATTTTGATTTTTGATGCTGATTCACCATTGTTCACAATGACAAAGCAATTTCACACACTTTTTCAGCAATAACTTATAGCTAATCTTTTAGATTTTCAGAAAATTCAATGGTAATTTCATAAATCGAATCTTCCTTGAGTTTTCCACTGCATCTGCCATAGATAAACAATGGAAAATAGTTTCTTATATGGTCGATGCAAAATGGTTTTCTGACGTAGAAAAATTCTACAAGTGCTAGATACAGAATTATAAGAATCAAGGGACATCTTCGATTCATCGATTTGAAATGACATTTCATTTCATTCGCCATGTATTAGTGAAAATATTTTTATATCATTATGTTAGCATTAATGATTTTTTTAAAAAAATTTTAAATTTTATTTTCATTCGACATTTGTATAATCATTATATCAGCCTTTTGTACCGATTATTAATTTATTTATTACGTTATGTTCCATGTCAGTCAACAATGATTGTCATTGAACTTATAATCGGGCAGCGTCGTGTACGAATTTTTGATATATTGATTAAATCATATAATTTTGGTTCAGAACGCATTACTCCTTGATGACGGACAATGTACATTTGAAAAATTATTATATTATCTTCATAAATATTAATCTGGATATCACAGAAATAATGTACCCAAATGCATTCGGTCTTATTGTAATCTCGCATAAATCTCTGGTTCTCATCATATTATAGGAATTGGTACAGCAACTAGACAAAAAAAAAGTTGGCAAAATAAGCTTCGTGAGCAACATGTTATTATACACCTATTTATTTTTCAATTCTTACTATTAGTTAATATCTCCCTATATTATTTATATTATATATATATATATATATATATATATATATATATAAAGAACAAATAAACTATTTTATAAGATATACATTACGAATTGCCATTTTAATTATTAAATTAAAAAGATAAACAAGTGTATTTAGAGAGCGCGTTTGCTGCTATTCCTAAAAACATAGTGAAACATAGAAGAATCAAAAAAAGAATTAAAAATGAGAAATAAAAAATACGATAGTGAAAATAGTGAAGACCCCCCCCACCCCAAAAAAAAACCGCCCTGATGATTTTCTCAAGGGTTACCATCAGGCAGGGATTCCAATAAAAGGTCGAATTTTTTTCTGTAAAGTTGTTTTCAAAGTATAAGAGATGCATCATATTTTAAGAATATAAAAACAAATGGCAATTAGAAAAAAAAGGCAATTATAAACAAGATTCACAATATTAAAATTCTAGAAAGAAGAAATTACAAATAAAACAAAAAACTATACACAATAATAAGTAATCAAATATTAGCAACAGAATTTGATTTCTTCTTTCTAGGATTCTAATACATTGAGTCTTGTTTATAATTGCCATTTTTTTTCCTAATTATCATTTGTTTTTATATTCTTAAAATATGATGCATCTCTTATAATTTGGAACGTGGAATTTTTCGGGTCACAAAAGGGTTAATTTTTTAGACAATAGTCAAAACCTTTACAAAAAAAATTCCACTTTTTATTGGAATCTCTGCCTGATGGTAACCCTTGAGAAAGTCATCAGGCCAGATTTCTTTTTTGATTAGGTTCTTTACTATTTTCAATGTCGTATTTTTTACTTCTCATTTTTAATTCTTTTTTTCATTCATCTATATACATGTTCAATGGTTAATAAAATAATTTTAAGCATACTCTCATTCAGTGGGTGACACTTGATGTTAATACAGTTTTTTCAAATATTAATTACTTAGTTTGGTTAATTTATATGAATCAAAAAATTAACTTCCCCGCCAAATGAATAAGACTTCAGTTAGTTTTTCCCCCCACGCAGTTGAGGTTAGGCTTAAAATGTTTTCGACCGATTATTTCAAACGATTCTGTTTACTTTCTTAATGTTTGATGCATTTAAAATTATTGTTAATTAATCGATTTTTTAATTCATTTTGAAGTACTTTCGAATTAAAATAAAACGGAATAAATTAAATTAAAAATTTCTTATCTGTATCGCATTGCTCCAACTGGCGTAGAAAACTCACGCATTTGGCATTGAAAATTCACGCATTCACAGTGCGTTCATATTTATTTTTTTAACGGATACGGACTTGATTTTGTTTTAGCAAAACATAATTTTTTGATAAATTATTTATATTAATTGTAATTAGTTGATAAAAAGTAACAAAATGAAAATTTTCTTTGTAGACTTAAATAGGAACAGACGATTTTTTATATTACTTATTGTGTTTATAGTTATGAAAATATATCGCTTTCTTTTAAATAAGGCAAAACAAACAAAAAAAATATTGAAAATAAATTTTATTAGTAACAATCTAACATTCAGTAACAAATCATTAACATTATGAATTATAAGTTATTTGTTTCCAACAACACTAAAGCATATCAATAACATTTTGACAAATGCAAAAGGTTTCCCTGCCCGTTTTTTGCGCACAAATGTTGTTGCCATATTCATGAATCTAGGTAGTTAAATAAATCTATCGAATGGTGTTAATTTGTTCATTTTTTTGGAGTGCCAGGCTGATTACGAATCATTATATAATTGATTGTGGAATTAAGAATCCCGAAGGCAAAGGATATAATTCCTGTCCAGAATAACGTTGTCCGTCCACCAAAAGTTCGAAATCCGTAACCACCAAGTAGGCTTCCAGTTGCTACCCCTTTAAAGAACAAAATATCGATTATAATTCAGAAAAAAAAGTTAGATTAAGTTAAGTAATTGGTTTTAATTTGTAAATTTAAAAGAATTTAAAATGACTTAAAATTTGTATTACTAATTGATCGTAATTGTGCATCGATTATCGTGATTTTTTTTAATTTATAAGCAAAAATTGATATTCACAAATATAAATCTATTAAAAAAATACAGAAATCCATAAAAGCTTCGAGTTCCCTCTGGTCTCTTGGATATCAAAAAGATGGCGCTTTCTCAAAATAGGAAATAACATTTAACTAAATGGCCAAGAAAAAAACCTCTAAGAGGTTAAATGATCGATTAATGTCTTGTAACTCAAGAATAATGTAAAGTACTTAAAAGTATCAATTTATGAAATGTCTCAGTCATTTTAGTTGTTTTTATATGCGAAGTACAAGAATTAGTGAACATTTCCCAAAGATTCAACCTCAAGATTTCAATGTTGTTGCTAATGTAATAACGATGTCAAGATACTAATGTGCCATGTTTCAGACACGCATACATGGTCCAAAAAATTCCTTTTTAAAAGTATATTTTCTCAAAATAGAACACGATTGATGAGTGAGATGTTCTGTGTTTACACCAATATATGCCAAATTTGAGGTGAAATGTGTCACCAAGGAGTTTGTCAGTCCATCTGTACGCTATACGAATACAATATATAACAGAAAAAATTGTTTTTGCATCATATTTTGCATAAATCAATGAATTGATTGTCTATAAGTATTATCCATATTTGTTCTTAATGTATATGTATGCAATTATTTAAAAGCCGAACGAGCTAATATATAATTGGTATGTTGTTTTTGCCACTAAAATTGTACGCCTGAATTAAAATTTGAGCCTAACCAATCAAAAAATAAAAGAAAAAACTAGATTTTTCTCTATTAAAAAATGCAATCTGTTTTATTTTAAACACAATACACTCTTGTTTACCTGGATCGCTGCTATACGGCTTCAATATTATCCAGTTTGATTTATCAAAAATCAAAACTAAGTTTTGATTCCTATTTTAGGTTTACATTTCATATAAATATATCGTCCGTTTATCAGTAAAAAATTAAAAAAAGAGGTCAATTTTCTTAAGAATTAGGCCTATTATTAACATTAAAATTCTACTTATGTTTCTTGCATTTAAGTTAGGCATTGTAGGATTTATGCAAAAATATGAACAGTTTATATCCTTTAAACTTACTTTCTATCTTATAAATTCTTGCAATGTGAGTGAAATGTGCAATGCAGAATATAAAGATGAATACACTACCGGTACAGGGCCTTCTATTTTAACTCTCTATAGGCCGAATTTTTGTTTCAACTCCAAAAAAAAAATTGTGCGAACGAAAAATCAGAAATTATAAATCTATATATGCAAATGAAAACAAAATTTTGTGTTTAAACAATTTTATTGCGTTATAATCCTTATGTGATTTTCAAGTCGCACCGGCCTATAAAATTTGAACTTCTGCGTATAATAGTTCATTATGTGCAAGTCCATAAAACATTTCGGGTTGATGAGCCTAGCAATGGTCATGAATACTAGTTATTGATTGTGTTTGCAATGTCGTAGAGTTAAGATTTATGTGTCATCTCATGAAAAAAACTATAATTATTTTGTAAAATGTCGATAAATGAAAATGTGTTTTGAAAGTTACACGGGCCCACAGAGGGTTAACTCGACATGTTACCGCCAACGGATTCTGTGATTCATCGGTCCACGACTGCGTTTCACATTCTACATAGCCTAAGGTAAATTAAAAACTTAGTACTCAGTAATGAGCGAAAAAATACGTATTATAATTGTGATTTTGGTATAAAATCTTTGTCTTCTGGTATTGATGGATTAAGAACTGCGTTCATAGAACTCAAGCCTATCCAGCTTTTTCGTTATCCGGCCTGCTCTTCAGCGATAATAGGCTGGATACTCTGCAATGTACTTAATACGGTAAATTTGCGGATAGAGCATTTTAAATGGCTAAATAGGATTTGCTTTGTAAGTGCATCTATTCCTACAATTAAGATTCCTAATTCCATTAAACCTCTTCTAATTTCACTATTAATAGTCTCCAGGTGAAAAAGCATTTGAAATTACAGTAGAACACGATTGGGGAGCGAGATTTTCTGTGTGGTGTTTTCAACAATATACGCCGAATTTTAGGTGAAATGTGTCACCAAGGAGTTTGTCAGTCCCATCTGTCCATTATATGAATACAATATATAACAAAAAAAATATGTTTTTGCATCAAATTTTGTATAAACCAATGAATTGATTGCCTATAAGTATGATCCATATTTATTCTTAATATACGTGAATGCTATATTTAAAAGCCGAACGAGCTAATATGAAACCGATATGTTATTTCTGACCTGTTATTCTGATATATATGCGTTATACCTGTTATTCTGATATTTATGATGTTATTTCTGATATGTTATTCTAACTAAAGGAAAATTTCATTTGATTTTCATGTAAGATAATCAGGTGCTTACCTAAACCTTCAAAGGTTCCGCTTGCCAATCCTTGCACAGTAGCCTCAGTTCCTTCAGGTGCAATTTTCTTTGCGTAGGATGTCATTGCGGTATAGAAGGTGCCGAAAGAGGGTCCTTGTAAAAAATCTATAGGCAATCCCAACCACGGATTTTTTATGAACGAATAAGCGAAGAATCTCAATCCATTCGCTATAAATGACATTGTAAATGTGTTGATGTGTCCGATTTTGGAGATGATCCATCCAGCGAAAAAGAAAAAAGGCAGTTCTCCCAGAAAACACTGGACTGCGGACGAGCACCCCAGAACCAGTTGGCTTGCATGGAGAGATCTTAAATACCAGAAAATATATGACCTGGATATTCCTATGAAAATACCTACAAAATAGACTTGCGAGATAAACACAGCTATCCTTGGTTTGACTAGAAGCAGGCCGACATCTTTAAAGATATTTTTAGATGCCTTGACATTTTTCAGCTGCAACTTTGATACCATTAGTAAATCAATCAGTAGAAGCAAGACCAGCATGTAGAAACCCGCAGAGAAACTATACTTGCCAGAAGCGCCTTTAAGTGTTTGGTTAAGGTAGCCAGCTAACAAAGCAAAAGATCCCCACCCAATTGTCCCCCACAATCTTTGTTTACCATAGAGCTCTGGTCTAGTGCCCAGAGCATTGAAACAAGCTGCGTCTGATAAACTAACAAGGGATCCATAGCATATGTAAATAATGGCGGTAAAAGTACTCAGGAAACACAGTTGAAGTATTGGATTTTGGGGAGAATTCTTAATATCTTCCCTTTCAGTGCAAATTGTTGTATTTTTGTCCCTCGGGCAATAAGGCATCGCTTCTTCAAAACACTCGAATGGTACATCTGAAAGATTACCAGTCTTTGGACTTTCAGAGTGTCCTAAACTGTCCTTTAAGCAAATCCCACTATCGTCCTGGCATAAGTCACAAGAAAGAACGCATTTGTCACAGAACGAAGAATTCTTTTTGCAGGCATGGGGATCAAACTTGAAGATGTACGACACATTCTGATGGCAGACTATTGAAGACTGTGTTGGATCTGTCGTCAATGTTGGAATGAAGTTCAAACCCATGTCTGCCGTGATGTCAATGAAAATCAAAGCTACCATGACCAGCTTCAGTTTTTGCAGGTGGTCGGCTATGCTTCCGATCAAAGGTCGGGATATGACAGTGACACAGCACAAAATTGCCATGATGAGTCCAATGACGTCAGCCGAAATCCCCAACTGTTTGGCATACACAGTGATGAAAGGTAAAACACCCCCTTGAGCTAGACATTAAAGTAACATCCTCACTATTAGTTAAGCATGAAACAATTCTAGTTTAGAAAGTATAAAAAAAATAAAAATGTAATCTACAGTCTAAAATTTCAGGTTATCATGTGAGAACATTATTATTTTTAAGTGATTATTTCTCTTAATTAATTTAAGTCATTAACTGGTTTAAATCTGTTTGAAAAAATTGCGAGACTTCTCTCTCTCTCTCTAATGACAACTTTTTTTAAATTCTCATTTAAAATTTTTCTAACTGGTAAACAAAATTTTGAAGCTAGACCGATTTCAAAATTTAAAAAAAAACAGTAATTTCGACGAAAATTTCACTATTACTGGAAGCTATTGTATATGTGGTAATATTCAATGAACGTAATGCAGATTGATATTAAAATTACATTCTAATGTTTACAGTATTTTTAGAAATACAATTAGTAAGAATGCGATTATAATATCATTAAAGAATAAATGTAAGTCACGTTTTACAAAATTACGATAGTTAAAGCTGAAAGAGAATTTTTTAAAAACCAATAACCTTTTGAGCGTTAAATTAATTATTTAAAAGTAAGAATGCCATTTTACTCAATACAAAATTATTCTTATTAAATTTTTTGTGCTAATACAAATTATTATAAAAAAACCCTTTTCTGGTGTCATTTTACTCAATACAAAATTATTCTCCATTAGTTTTTTGAACTAATAGAAATTATTATTAAAAAAATAATCCCTTTTCAAATGGTATTTTACCTAATACAAAATCATTATTTATTAATTTTTTGCGCTAATAGAAATTATTACTTTTTAAAAATAATCCCTTTTCTTATGGCATTTTACTCAATACAAAATTATTCTTAATTCTTTTTTTTTGCGCTAATAGAAATTATTATTAAAAAATAATCCCTTTTACTGATGACATTTTATTCAATACAAAATTATTCTTAATAAGATTTTTTGCGCCAATAGAAATTATTAATTTCTTCAGTGCTTTTTTTAAATTTATTATCCATTTGTAATGAGTGTGATAGCATGCGCGTTTAATTTCTTATTTAAACCAATTCAAAAGTATTAAATATTGCTCGATTCATTTTCAAATAAACAACATCGGCTGTTGATTTTATTTTTACTGACCTTGACCTTTTCCCCGATGGCAAACGACTCAACAAAAATAATGGGTCACTTCGCGAGCTATCGCAGTTGTATGGCAAGAGTAACTGCAAACTCTTCTAAAATTGTCGTTTCCAATGATATCACTTCTTTCTTTCTCCGAGATGCATAATGTATTCCCATAAATTAAATGGACGTGCTAAAATTGATATGCATCACGTGTGCATGGATTCACGTTCGCTAACAATATCTCAGGTTTCATGTACTCAAATGCAGAGAAGATTATCGTATGATACAAAAGAATGATCTCGTGTTCTATAATTTACAATTGAATAAAAACGCAATCAATGAGTCTTTGTTACTAATGAAGAAAAAATGTGTATGTTAACACTCTCTATGTTAGATTGTTTAACCTAGTGTAAAGAAAATTGCACAAATATACTCTGGAAAGTGGGAATAAACACCAATGCTATTCTTTTTTAAATTTCCATAAAAAATTTAATAATTAAAAAATCAAGGGAAATTTTAGATTTTCCTCATAGTAACTTCCATAAATATAAGAAATAATTTTTTTAAAATGCCTCTTTTTTTAATTACATAAATTTAAATGACGCGCAATTTGTTTTTTCAAATCTTAAACTTTTTGAAAAACCTTATTTAATATAATGTTTAGCAATGTTTACACGGGTGTTCTGAAACTGTAACCGTTTTTATCGTTCCATCAAGTATTCAACAACATAATTTTCATCCATAAAAACGAAAAAGAATGCCTACTTATAATCACACTATCTGCACAAAGAATACAAAAAGTGAACTTACAAACTAAGATGAACATGTAATTAGAAGATTGAAGATCTGATTAATTATACTTTGAATGGCATTATGATGTCATAGAAATTTAGTCCATTAAGAAGGTTCATATATAAAATAAGCGTTGATCTCAATTTTATAATTTTTTTAGGAAATCATGAACATCAAATTACGTATAGGAGGTTTAATTAAAATCAAACAATATTCTTGCAGAACAACTGGTCGTGAAAGGCGATAAATTAAAAATAAAACAACAACGTTTTTTATTTCAATTACTGGATTTGTTTTCAACATTAACAATTTTGCATATCATTAAATTATACTATTATTACATTTTTCCGCCATTTTCATTAGTACGACAGAGACTAACAAAAACGTTTAACATTTTTTGTTATGAATATAGCGTACAAAATTTTAACTCTTTTGCAATTTGATAAAAAATGTATGTTCGGAATAAATTTAATTTACTGATGCCAGAATAGTATAGAAATATAGTAGAATATAAGTTTGAATAATAAATTAAGTTTGGTATATGTAAAGTAGGCCAAAAAATACATGGCGAATCTCACATGTCAAATAATTTGAAGGATTAATTACATTTTAGGTGATTAGCGAATAGCGCTAGGCCCGAACTCCCAATCTTATATTTAGAGCCGAGTATCATACCGATCGAGCAAAAGGGACCCTTCAGCTAGAAGGATATTAATTGGCTTATATAGAATCACCACAGAGTATCCCCCAGTGAGTTTGCGAACGATACTTAGTAGCCAAGTATCATACCGATCGAGCAAAAGGGACCCGTCTGATTGAAGGATATTAATTGGCTTATATAGCAATCATCACAACATAAATAAAGCTAGTGATTTAAAAGAAATAGAGTTTTGAACGGTTTGGATCATCTACGAACAAAAAATAAAACAAAATCTTAGATAATGCATTTAATTGACTTCTACTATATAAAATATATGTAAAAAATTGTTTTAAAACAAATAATAAGTATCACCTACCGCCATTCAACAGAAAATAATGCGCTTTTATCGGAATCAAATCTTTATTTACTTGAAATGCTCCCATTGCTTTCTGTAACTATATTATGTGCAAATGAAAGTAAATCAGGGCCCTAAAGAAACAATTTATGATTTTTAGCTGTGAATTTATTAATACATTTTCATAGTTTTTTAAAAAATTAGATGAATTTTGAAGTTTTGCAAATACCTGAAAGTTAAATTTCTTAGAATATGTAATTGAATTTTTAAATATAAAAATTCATAATAATAATATATAAAATTTGAATCCTAAGGAAAAACTTTTCACATTTAACGAAACGTGAATATATTTATTTAATCTGGATAAAATAACTTTTCTTACAAGAATTAAAGAATTTTTAACTTTCTTTGAATTTAATTTTATATAATTTTTTGTCGTTATCGTTAGCATATTCAAGATTTAAAGAGAATCTTAATGCATTCAAAATCTAAACTGTAGCTTTTTTTTATTAGAAACTCTGTGACTTTCAAACGATATTCTGAGCATATTTTGAAAATCGGAACTGTCATTCAAAATATTAAATTTTGAAGACCAAATCTTAGTTATCAAAATTTATCCTAGATGGCAGCACGTAAAGCTAAAAAATGAAAGAATTGACTAATATTCGCTGACGACAAAGATGTCACTTCATTCTGATAATTATGCACTTGAATATCATAATTAAGTGAATTATGTTTATCTGAATCGTATTTGCACAACTCTAAGCTTATTTTTTTTCTAAAATAGAACCACTATACCGATGGTTTTCTAATAATATTTATTCACACAAAATTAGGACATAACACGCAATGAGGATTCAAGAGTTACAATGACATGAACGGGCGTTACAAGTCGGAATGCAGCAGAGAGGCGGGAGGTCTCCTTTATATCCATGAGGTGATGTTAGGTGGAGTTGATCTGTATTCCACTTTTAGTTCGAACTCCCTTGCGGCACGGTCGCTCTGGAGCCCAAGTAATCGGATGGCAAGGTGATCCGCTGCACACTCCCCTCCCAGTGTCAACGATATCGACTTGGGAAGCGAACAACCCGACCAGATCGGGTGACTCTAGTCTCAGTTGATGACTGCTGCTTAGTAGCCGTTTGCTGGGTTTTGGTATCACAAGGTAGCAGTTGAGGTTGTCGCTCCAAACCGTCTTCAGTGTTTAAAATGAACGCAGGTTTTAGGCGATCCACAGACACAGTCACAGTTTTACCTCTTATATCCAAATTGAAAGTCTTGGTGTTCCGACTCAGGACAGGAAACGGTCCATCATAGGGCTGCTGGAGAGGTTTTTTGACGAAGTCTCTCCTGAGAAAAACGTGCAATGTTGCAGAAAGGTCCTTATGGACAAACGTCGAGCGTCTACCATGGTGTCTTGGTGGCTGCGGCCGTAGTGAATTCATGTGAGAGCGAAGTTTACTCACAAAATCGGTGGGCTGGCAGTTGGTAGAACTTCTGTGGAGGAACTCTCCTGGCAGGGTTAAGGTCTTCCCAAATACCAGGTCAGCCGGTGTACAACCAATGTCTTCCTTTAGAGATGCTCGAAAACCAAGAAGGATTGATGGCAGAACCTCGGTCCAACGTTGGGGAGTCCAGTTTATTTTGCGAGAGTCTTTCCTTCCTCGAGAGCCCCTCAGGAGGTCATGCAGTAGGAATTGATGCTCAGCAGCACGAGGGATAAATCGCCTATAGAAATTTATGAAACCCAGAAACTTCCTCAAAGAAGAGACAGTTTCTGGTAATCCATATTGCAGAACATCATCGACTCTCTTTGGCAAGGGTTTCAGACCTTCAGCTGTAACCAGATGTCCTAGAAAAGTTAACTCTCGTACACCAAATTCACATTTAGAAATGTTCAGTTTGAGGCCGTATGTTTGGAGGCGTTGGAGGATGGCACGCACATGAGCTTTATGTTCCTCAAGGTCAGCAGAGAAACATAGGATGTCATCAAGGTAAACATAACAGAAAGGTAAACCTCTGAGGACCTCATGCATGAAGCGCATAAAGGTTTGAGGGGCATTCACTAATCCAAAACAAAGTCGTGTATATTCATACAGTCCCCATGGCGTCGTAACAGCAGTTTTCGGAATGTCTGCCTCTGCTATCGGTATCTGGTGAAAAGCCTTGAAGATGTCCAGCTTTGAGAATATCCGTTTCCCATGGAGTGCCTGAGCAAAGTCATGCAGATGTGGAATTGGGTAGCTATCAAATTCTGTTACGGCATTGAGCCTTCTGTAGTCTCCCACTGGGCGTACAGTTGAATCAGACTTCAGAACAACATGAAGTGGCGAGCTCCATGGACTTTTTGAAGGGCGAACGATGCCTTGCTCAAGTAAAAATTCAAACTCGGTCCTCACGGCATCATGTATCTTAGGATGGAGGCGTCTTGGCTTTGCTGTTATTGGAGGGCCTTTAGTGATAATGTGGTGGACTGTGTCGTGTGGAGACATCTTTCCAATAGCGGTTGGATTTGTAATGTCGGGGAACTCTGAAAGAATGCTGCTAAAATCCACAGATGTGCAAAGAGTGAGAACAGAAGGTTGACTTGCCGGACCTACAGTACCAAATGTGTACATAGATGTCTGCTGGCTAATCAACTTCTTGTGTTTAAGGTCGATCAACAAGTTGAAATGGGTTAGAAAGTCTGCACCGATTATTGGGGTTGCAACATCAGCGAGTACAAATGTCCACATAAAAGGCTTTCGTAGGCCTAAATCCAATTGTTTATTTACAAATCCATATGCTGGGATCCTGGAATTATTAGCAGCAAATAGGGCAAAGTTTGACTTTGGGGATAGCTTGCGTTTTGGATGAGGCAAAACCGATATTTCGCTTCCCGAGTCCACCAGATATTTTAGCCCACTTTTACGATCATAAATAAAGAGTCTGCTAGTTTTGTTGGCGACCTCAGTCAAAGCAGCTACTGTGACGGGGTGGTTGGGTTTCTTTGAAAAGTCACAAGGTTGTTTACAGTTCCTGGCCCGATCACCAAATCGAGAGTGATAAAAGCATAGGTTTCTCTGGTCTCGGCTGCGGGATCTCGAGTGGGAGCGGCTACGAGATGAATGACGAGAGAATCTGCGGTCCCTGGACAGCTCAGCAACCTGCTGGGACAGCTCTTCCAGCTTTTTGGTTATGTCAACTGTTGGTGGGACGGACGGCTCAAAAGATACGACACAGGCCGATGCAGGCGACACAGTCTCGGCTACCTTGTCGGCCATAATAGCCAGCTTATCCAGAGGTTCAAATGATGCCGACAAGACCGTTTGGATGTGAGAAGGCAAACGCTGCAGCCCCAAGCTCTGTAGAAAGTCGTCACTCAATTGGGTCCCAGCCAGTCCACGCATTTTCCGCAAAAGATGACTTGGCTTCTCGTCACCCAACTGGAGATCACATAGCAGTTTCTTGATCTTTTGCTGATCAGATTCTGAAAATTCCGAAATCAGGCGAGTTGTAAGAACTCTGTATTTGTCCGTTATAGGTGGGTTCAAAACGATATCAGCAACATGCTCCAATGTATCAGCGTCTATATTGGCCACTAAAGCCGAAAATTTCGTATCGTCGCTGGTGATCCCACTGTATTGGAAGGCGTTGTCGCATTGCGCTATCCACAGGCGAACGTTACCTCTCCAAAAAGGTGGCAGGCGAAGGGCAATGCGGGCAACCTGCACTTCAGAAGTCGAGGAGTTATCTCCAGAAGCGTTTTCAGCAAGCATCCTTTACACCAGTAGGAAGGGATCAGAAGGTTCGAAGGGTTCAAACGCCCGGGTCACCACATATACCGATGGTTTTCTAATAATATTTATTCACACAAAATTAGGACATAACACGCAATGAGGATTCAAGAGTTACAATGACATGAACGGGCGTTACAAGTCGGAATGCAGCAGAGAGGCGGGAGGTCTCCTTTATATCCATGAGGTGATGTTAGGTGGAGTTGATCTGTATTCCACTTTTAGTTCGAACTCCCTTGCGGCACGGTCGCTCTGGAGCCCAAGTAATCGGATGGCAAGGTGATCCGCTGCACCACAATTAAACTTTATTAAAGCATATACGTGCAATTCACCGAAAGAATATAATGTCGCTTAAGAACTTGAAGAATACATTTTTAAAAAGTTTTTTAAGTAAGTTTCATACAGGGTATTTTTTTTTCGGGAAGGGGGAGGTTGTTGCTTTCTTTAATTACGTGAGTAACTGTATTATTTAAAAAGTTTTATTGCTATTATTCTTATGTAAGAGAATAAGTTTTAGAACATTTATTATAAATATAAACAGTAAAGAGTTTTTTATTTAAATTGTCAACAAATTCCGGATACTGATAATTTTTTTTACTCTTTTTGTTTCTATTAATAAAAATTTATAATAAATACGAAACTATCATTTTGTTACATTTAAATCAAAATTCCAGTTGCTTAAAAAGCATTCTTGAACTGAATAATCCGTTTTCGTTAACTCGCTCCAAATTATTCAAAAACTCTTACATACTATTCTTTTTTCATATATATATGTTGTATTATTATACATGAATACTGTTTTGTGCTTAGATCGGTAAAAAATAGTTAAAAGTTTATTATATTTCCCTAAAAATGAATGCGACAGTTTTCGCCGTTTTACGATTTTTATAACAATCATTATCTGAAAAGAATGTGAAAATGCATTCTTTCATGAGATTGACAGAAAAGCGCTTAGAGTTAACTTAGCATAAATGCTAAGAGCTAACATTTAGAAGGAATAATCTAATTAGAAAGCAAGTGTGGATTGCAGTCACAAACTCGTTAATTTTTACTTTTTGAATCATTCGGTGAAAAATAAACAATTTTTTTAAAATTATTGTAATCATTTCTAAATATCTTTCTTCACAGAACGTTAGCCTGTTGCATCCAATATTCAAGAAAGGAACTGAACTAATAGTATTCAATCCATTCCATTCAATTTCAATTTATTTATTTTTTTGGATTATTGTTATCATTTATAAATATCTTCATTCGCAGAACGTTAACCCGTTGCATGCAATATTCAAGAAAGAAGCTGAAATAATAGTATTCAATTTTTAAATTCAATTTCAATTCAATCAATCCAATTCAATTTCAATTTTTTTTTTGGATTATTGTTATCATTTCTAAATATCTTCCTTCGCAGAACGTTAGCCTGTTGCATGCAATATCCAAGAAAGAAGCTGAAATAATAGTATTTAACACGAAACAATAATGAAATACCAGGAAAGATACACACTTGCCGGACGTATATCAACTCTATTTAATAGTTGATCTATTCATTTAAGATCTAATAAACAATTCATCTCTGTATTTATAAATTTAATGTTTTACTTTTAATACAGAAACATACTTTATAAATACTTGAAGTTTTTAAATAAAGTTTTTAAGATTAACAACCACTAACAATCTAGATATTATTACTTTCAATAATAAATATATCTAAAAAAAATTCATATATCATTTATTTCGGAGTATAATTTGTAATAAATACTGAATTGGAAATAACTTATTACGAAAATCATTACATATGCGTGGAAACGAAAATATTTTGGTTCTAAAGTAAATATATCTCTTATATGCTGTTTCGAACAATTCACAAACGATTTTCCAAACAATTAATCGCTTTTAAAATTTTAACTCGAAATGAAATAAATGAAAATAACTTACTCGATATCTGAGTTGAAATCGGCTAGAAAAATTATAATAACAACGAAACCATTATCGTTTAAGAAGTAAAAAAATAAATAAGCGAATGCTTTTTTTTTTCAATACATGAAATACTACAATTCAATTGTATAAAATGTCATTACACGAAAAAACGAAGTTACATGCTAAGCCAAAATAACATCATGGTTACGAATGTGCCGATTTCTTGAATCGTTGCCAAGGTCAGTCTGATATACACCAGATGCCAACGTTTCCTATTTCAAACTCCGAAATTCGTTCTGTAAACAAAAATGCATATCTCGGGTCTTGATCTTCGGGTTTTCTTCCCGAGTTAATTGACCTTTGGTCAGATGATTTTCGGATTGAATAACGCTGTTTCCCAAAATTATCTTTATGATGAAGCTAATGCGTTTTTGAGAAGAAGCCTGACAAAGGAATTTTGCTGAACAATTTTTCATATTTGTAGAGCCATGGACATATTAAGTAGCAGAAGATATATTTACTAGAAAGAAATTAAATTAGAATTATCAAGACCATCACTTAAGTAGTTTCAAATTTCATGTTTAAAATTTTTGTCATAGTTTATGTGTTTTTTTATTGATAATTAATGAATTATTATATCAAAAGTTATTTTTGTTAGATTGTAATCTTTCATTTACATAAACTGAGGCAAAAGTTACAATGAAAGCTATGATGATTGAAAATTCGTCAATTTGATGGATGTGGTAAAACTAGATGTCGGATTATACCCGAAAAAATTCATTATCATCATGTCAGAACATGTTGTTTTTGGAATGAGATTTTTGGCGTCAACACAAATCTGAAAAATAAAAACTTTAATATCTGCACGAGCATTTCAAAAAATCAGCTTTTAATAACGCGTTGCCATCCCATTTACAAAAGCTCTGATTAAATAAAATCATGACTGCAGCAAATAAAACCCAGAGAAATGTCAATTTGAGCATGTTATTATATGAAATGAAATAAACAGGAAATCGGATATTTTTTAAATAAATGCGGGACAAAGTTTCTTTGGATCGTTTGCAATACTAAAGCGACTCATTCGATGAAACGATTAAAATGAATAAAAACATAATTTAACTTGCACGAGCACGTTGTTTTTGGTCGTTCAAGAAATGATGTTCTGACATGATGCCTTGAAATATGCATGGCAGATTGTATTTTAGTCTTTTATTATGAATTAAATTCGTTATTTCTAATTATTTATTACAAATAGACATGTTGAATATAAAAAATGCTAAGCTTTTAGTCAGAAAGCTTTGCCGTTCATTGACAAGTAGAAAATATTGACTCAACGTAATGGAAAAAAAGAATCGTTTAATTAATCATTTAAATAACATAATTTAAAAACGCTACTTGTACATTCGTATCACTACGGTTGGGATAATGCAAGGTCTGGTCCAAGGCCAAGGGAATTTCGAATCTTCCCAAGAGTAATGATCCAAGGAATTTGCTTTGGCTTTAAATGCCAGACCCATAAACATAATCCGAGGCGTCAACTCTTATGTTCCCTCTGAGGTTCGAAAAGGAGCAATGAACTAGGAAGAAAAATGACGTAGAACGATTGAAAAAAAATTGCAAAGGAAATTTTTTTTACCTCTGTTTTATTTTCTTACACTTTTGCGGATATTTAACCATCCATTATTTGAAGAAATACTGCAATAATATTTTCCATTTATTATTATGCAAATGATATGCAGTAAAAGCTTTTTTTATGAGGTAGATAGGGACTGGCATAAAAAATGTCTCACTTAGAAAATACATAAAATATTTACGAAAAAATATGAGAAAGTGCATCCAAACAAAATAAATTCCGCGTGGAAACATTTTAAAAACATTGAATTTCTCATCGCATATATTTGAACGTTTTCAAAATGCACCTTACATAATTCACTGCTTTTCATCTTAATCTAAAACGGAGAGAGATTGCTGGTCTCTTTAACCATTTAAAAGGATATTTTTTTTCTAGTTGGTATATTAAAATAGTGTTAGCATTAAAATTGGCTCAAGTAAAGGGGTTCATTTAGCTTTGCAGCGATTGAAGGTCGCGATACGAACCTACGACTCTAGGGCCTGTAGCCGAGTAACATGACCATAATACAAAAGTCGACTTCGGTATCGTAGATGTTATCTGACTTATAAGGGTAACGCTACAGTACACCCCCCCCCCCCCGTGAGCCGGCGAAGAAGCGAACGATTTTATTTATTTATTTGTATCGCGCAAAGTGTTATGGCGAGTTGCTGCGTGCTCATCAAGTGAGTCTGACGATTTTTACTTGTTTTGCTTACTACGTCAAGTGATTCTGACGATTTTGCTGAGGGTAGAGGGAGCCACGACTGTTGCGGAAGGTTGCGTTGTCAAGGTCACCAATGTAGCGCTTGAAGGTTGAAGGTAGCGGTACGAACCTGCGACGCTAGACCCGGTAGCCGATTAACATGATCATGATACAAAAGTCGACTTCAGTATCGTAGATGTTATCTGGCTTTATAAGGCTAGCGCTACAGCTTATTAAATAAATTTACTGTTATTAATTAATCATAGTTAATTAGCAATTAGGTAACAAATCAAGATATACCATTGTATGTGAGATACGGAACTGAAACCTCTAAGTTTTTGTCTAATTGCAAAGTTTGTCAGAACTTGGGCAAATCTACATAACTTCACACAAAAACTGAAAATTTTGAAGGGAAGAATAGTTTCCACGGCAAAAGTAATCAATCCCCCACAAACGTAATCAATTTATTTACCTTTAATCTCACTATAAAATGAACTTAATTAGCAAAAAGGTTTAAGTAAAATTCGAAATCGAAAGGAGAAAAAATAATTATTAATAAAAAAAATACAGTGAATCCGGCCTGAAGACTTTTTCCAGGGTCACCCTCAGGGAGGGATTTAAACCAGGGTTTTTTTTCTGTGAGAAATCTGTCAATTCGTCAAAATATCGATTCCTCGTGACCCGAAAATCCCAAAAAATGAAGCTTTAGAAATTAATTTGTATCACCGAAATAAAAGAACAATTTTAAAGTAAAAAGATTACAGAAAAGGTTTATATAAAATGAACCTAAATCACAAGAGCGTTGGATAAAACTCGGAATATATGAAGAGTACGTTACTATCGCGTCGAGCGAAAATTACTGAATGTGTATTGTGGGGAGACCGTTTAAAAAAGTAAACAAAGTGGCTTGAAGAGTTAGAATACTCGGATAGGAAACATTACACTGGTGCCAACGCCGTTGAAGTTTGTATACCGCATTTAGAAAATCGTATAAAAAAGAACCGTACAAAAAACAGGTTATACAATAGCTGCGTATCAATATGAAGTAATAAATCATTTGCAGCAAATATTCAAAACAATATGGAACACTTTTAGAAATGAAATATATTCACGCATTTTAATACGATCATCATGCACCATTATTACACTTTTGATTTTACGCAATTTCAGCTACAATCATGTTCAAAATTAACAATCTCGCTAGATTACAGTATTTTTGTTAAAAGAATGGCGATTTCAAATCTACTGTCGCTATTAGGAAAAAAAAATATATTTTCTATTGCAAAAAAAGGAACAAATACAATGTACAGATTTAACATAAACGAATGCCTGGATGTTAAACATTTATTTTTTCAAAACTAATACACAGTAAAATTAATTATACATAAAAATAATGGAAATCGTTCTAATTTTTTAGATAATTGTAAATGTTTGATGCGTTTCGTCATACAAGAAACATCTAATCTATAGTCAAGGTTATTTCATACATTTTAAGGTGTTACACAGTCAATGATATTGAATGTAACATCGATGTGTTCATAACCTGTTTACAGCTATGGAGGCTTATAGCTGTAAACAGGTCTTGCTGTATACTCTATAGCTGTATACTCTTGAAAAGAAATCACATTAGGTGAGATCTGAGAATCATGATGGCCGTTTGGCATAGGGCAAATCTGTTGCTCGTCTAGTAATGGTAGCTTCTCATAATGTAGACAACGAGCATTTAAACCTCAAAGAGATGAGGTTGAATGATAAAATTCGTACTGTTCTCTCGTAGTTGTGGAACTAACCATATTGACAATATCTCAGATGATTACGACCTGTTGAATGATATTAAAAACATTCCCCGACATGGGTTAACAAGTATCCAAAAATCGAATTTGTGCTTAGACTCGTTTTCCTCAACCGATTGAGGAAAAAAAAGATATGATACAAAACTGCATTTGTAGTCACAAAATCCCACATAAAATTTGCTATATTGAGGCCATTGCTTTTCTTTTAATAATTTATAGATTCCAGAAAATGGAGATCAAAAGACAGATAACCCACTGTTTTATTTGGCTCAAAACGCGATAGGTTTCTACATTTAAATATATGCCCCGTATTTTATATATCTTGCTTTCTTCGTTTTGCAATTATATCGCGAACATATATTCAAATAGCTTCACAGATGGACTTCCTCTAAACGGATTTTATTCAAAATTTGACAGAAATCTGCAAATATGGCGTAATAACAATATGCTAAATTTTTATCATCTAGCTTAAAGCATTTTTGAGGCATCTTTGTCACAGAGACCGAAAGACAGATATTTTCTTAAAATATATTTTACGAGCTGGGGAAGGACTGAAACTTGGGGATGAGTCGAAATCTCGAGTTCGAATTTTTTGACAATTATGTATTATGCATACAAAAGGTGCAAAAAAAAACCCGAAAAGAATTCTAATAGTTATAATCTACTTAATCATGTATCAAGGCTTTAACTGTTTAGTAAGATCTTATTTAAATCCTCTCAAATAGCGTGAAATGTTCATGCTCCCAAAAAATATATTCTTATTTCTGATTAAGATTAAGATTCAGTTATGAATAAAAAACTGAAAAATTTTTATGTATTGTAATACATGTAGGAGTTTCATAAATAAAAATGGTACTTTTTCTTATTTATTTTTGTATACACGCATATATAACAACACATGGACGGTGATCACACACATATATTAGGTAACACATAATATAGTTTCAAATGCAGGAATTTCCTTTAACAAAGAGCGAACGAATAATGCCTTTGCCGCTAACGAAGAGCAAACGGTGCATGCTTTCACCAGTTTTACATCAACACCCTGATTGATGTATTTACAGTAAAAAAAAGTTCAAGTGTGCTTCGTTCACATTTCTAATACACATATGTTTAGATCATAGCGTGCCATCCATGTTCAGTATTAATTAATATTTATTGAATGAATAGCTATACAAGAATAAATAATACAAATAAAATAATTAAATGAAGATAAAAATGACAAATGATAAAATCGCAAATAGAACCGCTCTTGAATCATTTGTCAAAGTGCCATTAGCATTCCAATACTACTTGCTCTTATTTGAACCAATTTACAATCAAAAACCTTTGTTGAAAGAACCTTAGTACGTTGAGACCTAGGATCCTTTGGTTCCATTTAGCTTACAATAGAATCATTTTGATTCTTATATTTTAAAACCTTTACACTGAATTTGAGAAAGAATGTCAATACATGCTTTCTCTAATGCAGAAACTTACTGACGACAGTTTAGCTAGGTGGAGAGGGTTTCTCTCTCTCCTCACATATATGGATTCTTAGAGTAGACATTCTTGTGTACAGCCGACCACCCCGACACCATTGAATGTAGCAGTTTCAACAAGATTCGTTGTGGCCGATTTTTAGAGTAGGCTGTACGATCGTAATGATTTCATTTTTTCCATTATAGAATTTTCATTTGTTTTAATGTCTCATTTTAGAGCAACATTAATGGATTTTAGAGCAACATTTCGATTGACCTTGTGATTTTAAACCGCTGTCAGATGACGAGAGTGACACCTGAGCCGGCAGCCTCTCACAAACTTCTTCACAGCACCACCTGGAGAACGTCTACCCCCGACGGATTTAGCGTGCACCAGAGCCGCTTACACGGCAGTTCTTCGATGTAATCGGGTTTCGAATCTGAAATCCTCCGGTTCCAGAACCGAGACCTTGCTTCAAGGCCACCATTAAATGTTATAATGATACATCAATCCAAGAAATTGTTAATCCACGTAATAAAAGTGAGAATATAAATCCTACATTAAAATTTTCTATATATTTATTATATTAAAGTATGATTGTGAAACAAAGAGATTTTAATGATAAACATCGAAATTTTATGGTTTCGAAGATATGGAAAGCCTATGCTGTCAAGTGTTTTAACCATAATTGTAAGAAAATTTTGAAAACCCAGTTACATATTTTTTACACCTGATAATATATACAGAATTATTAAGTGGAATCTGATTTCAATCACACAATATTTTGAATCAAAAATCGCAAAATTGTCATCAAGTCATCAATTCGTTAAAAAAACCTTCCAGTTCAATATTATAATAGCTAAATTAAGACATCGAAATAAGAACATTTTAATAACAATAATTTTGGAGAAACATATTTGATATTGGTTAAGATATTGATTAATGAGTACCATACAAATATTCCATTCCAAATATTTCCTCTTGTTTCAAGTAATACAAGAATCGCATCTCATTTAATCTGTACAATTCGGCTGGTACAATATCATGTATTATTTGAAAATAATTATATTACACTATTAAGTATTAAATTACTGTACTATAGTAATATATCGCGTATTTTAGCATTGATTGATATTTTATTAACATTTCTTTGCAGATAAATAATTCACTTGGTTGTGATAAGATTTAAAACCAATCTAAAAAAATTGATATAAATACAAATAAAAGAGTATTAAATTATACATTATCAGCATACATTTATTGATGATTAAGTTAATAGAGTTAATATTATTCATCTGAAACCATCATATCACAAATTAATCTCAAAAAATTAAAAACAAAAATCTATAATTTTGAAAACGAGAGTTCCAGAACTTTTTAGTTCTTCAGTAGAATAAATGCTCGTTATAAAGCATATTACACAAATCATTTTTTTTTATTTCACTTACCTTTAGTCGTTAGCAAACACTAAACGTTTCATTCGCTGAGCAAATCCAAAATTAGCCAAGAAGCACGCATAAACAAATGGGGGATGATCCCGCGTCAAATTAAACGATCGGCATTCAATGCCATTCACAAATCCAAGTTTCGATGGAATTCATGACGGTCGAGAATGAATAACTTAAGTCAGAAGGTTCGTTCGAAAAGCGTTGCCTGGGAAGAAAACAAAGTTTCGAATCTCAACGCCCGCCTGTCTAGAGGGTCTTACTTCATCGAAGGTTTTTCTGGAACGCTTCCAGCCTGAAGACAGCATGACACTTACGACTTTCACAGGTTGCGTGAATGGGGTAAGTTTTTTATTTTCGTGAACGTATTTCACATCGCGAGTTTTGTTTTCGTTAGACTATTTTACACTAGGGCAAGGGTTTAACAACCTTTTTTTTAATTTTTGTACCGTAATAAATAAGTGTTAAGAGTGTGTGCTCCGTTACATAACTATTTACCAGCACAGAATCAGTGCATCCTATTATGAAGTGAGTTTATTCCAAGATCATAATATTTTAGATTAATATTATTTAAATTATTTTCGAATGTAACTTTTGAGTTGTATGTAAATATATTATATATTGTAGTAAACAGCGGATAATAACTCATGATATCAATTATTTAAATGTATTATTCTTAAATATTAAGGGTGGGAGTATACTCTATAAGTCAATTTTACAAATTATTCACTGAGTTTTATATAAAAAAAATTTATGCATATATATTAATCCTTTGTACTCGAAAATGTTATTCGATGCATAATTATTCAGTTAATATAATGACTTGCTTATTGCACCAAAAATAAGAGCATATAATTTCTTTAAGTTGAGATTCCCTGAAAAATCTATTTACAGGTTTTTAGGTAATTTTAATAATCAAATTTAAAAATAAATAAATAAATAAAATGTCAAAATGATGCACCATCTTGAATGGTATTTGAAAGAAGACATGCGAGTGCAGAGGGTTAAAATGTAAATACATCAAAATTTCTTCTAAAATACATTTTAAAACAAAATATATTATTTTCAAAAAATTTAAAAACATATTATTTTTTAAAAATTCAAAAATACTGCTTAAATGCTAATTTTTTATTATTATTACGTAATATAAATTTATATGGAACAAAACTGTGTATAATTTTATAATTTCAAATAAATGCTAATTTTTATAAAATTAGCATTTATTTGAAGATTTATTTTCAAATAATTCATTTCATTTCAATTTAAATTCATTTTATCATAATTAACTTAATTTTTAGAAATATTTTTAATGCACACAGACTGAATTTTTATGGGAATTTTATTTTTTTCTGAGCAGAATTTTTTTAACTGTCAAAAAAAACTTGAAATAAAAAATGCACACTATTTTATTTTAATGTTTAATCCAAACTTTTTTTATAAATTTTATTTAATTTCTTTAAAAATTAAGACACCTGAAATGTTTCAAAGATATTTCAATCTAATGGAGATATCATTTTGAGAAAAGTCATTAAGGCCTACTTTTTTTCTATACCCTTCAAATATTTATTTCATTGACCAATACATTCTATAACAGTAGTTAAGTTGAATATAAACTTCTATTTGAGAGATAAAATGATAAAAATAAAATTTGTTTTCGTCCATTGTTGTTTATTTCAAAATCCACTGTCTCATTAATACGTTGACCGAGCCAATACTTCGGACTTTATATTCATTAAGTTAAAGGCTCTGTTCAGATAATTTAAATTGAGTTTTAAAAAATCTAAATTATCGAGATTCAACTAAAAATAAATGTAAGAAACGTTCAAATTGCAGTGCCATCTTTTAAGTTGTTGTTATTAGTGGCACCTGCAATGGAAAAGTTTCGCCGAGGCATCAGCGAATTTTAAGCCGAAAGGAGCGTCTCTTGTTTTGAAGTAGCGTTAACTGGGGACAAGATTACCACTTACAGAAGCTTACACAGCCCCTTTATAGAGGGGGACACTTTCACATACCTCACAGAAGAACAACTATGCCCGAATCGGGATTCGAACCTGGGACTACCAATTCTTGAGGAAGACGCAGCACCCTAATGCTAGGACACTTTTATTTTTTAATAAAAAGCACGGTGTAAAACTTAATTTTGAATAAATATGATGACTTGAAAGTTATTCAGTTTTTACCACTTTATCGAAAATATTTTAATATTCATATGTACTTTTCAATCGAAATTTGTATCAACTATCTTTTTAAAGATATTTATGAGATTTCTGCTACAAGAAAGGTTTTTTAAAAGAATCTTATATCTTTTGTAAAGTGAAAAATAATTTAGCATAAATTCTTAGCATATAGACCATTGAAGGAGGAGGACTAGGCAAAATTAGAATGTTTGTGAGTGCAATGAAATTTTTAAATCTAATTTAAATCTCAAATAATTTCCCGATTTCTATCTTAATTTAGTCCATATTAGCTTCATTCTGAAATGGCCTCTTATTTACTGACCCAATGCCTGTTTTTTTTATTTAATTAGTTCTTCACGAGCTCAATAAAACTGTTGGTCTCGGTATTTTCTCACGCTTTGAGCGAAGTGATAAAAATCCCTAATGCTTACTACATTCTTTCAAAGATATCTAAGTTTCCCTATCCTAAATCGGCATGTGTCAAAAAATCCTTATAAAAATCTTACAGTAAAATCATTAAAGAGAAAAAATTTGGTTTCTTCTGCTTTTTGAGCCGCGATGTAGACTTGCGTATTTCTTACCATTTATTCTTTATATGAAATTATGCTTTCTTTGGTGAAATAAATGAAAGTAAAAATTTTCAAAACTTTCTTCTATTTGGGAACGCAGTTACCAAAATTATGTTCACACACACACACACACACACACACACACACACACACACACACACACACACACACACACACACACACACACACACACTTTTTTATTTAATTAATGCTACAAGAGCTTTGTAAAATTGCTTTAATCAGCATTTAAGATTTTTCAGACATTTTATAACTTTTACTATTTTTATTTTAATTAAAATATTATTAAAAGGTTAAAGCAAACAATTTTTTCTTTGGTAAACATTTTTTTGTTAATAATATTTCGTTTTTCGTTTTTTTTTTTGTACTATAGATGATCAATTGTAAACTATTTGGAAACTGACAAAGTTTTGCTATATATGCTAATAAATTGACAGAATAAACAAGCCTTTGGAATTCTAAAATGCTTGGAGTATTATTTTAGTTTTTAAGAATTTAGCTTGCTTTTCAAGCTATAATTTGAAGCTTAAGAAAACGGATAGTTTTCAAGAAAGCATGCAAAAACATTGTTTTCAAATTTTCAGCAGTTAGTTCACTGTTAAAGCATTTACTAAATTTTGACTGCATACAAGTGGCGCCATCTAGAAAAAATATTAAAAAGAAATTTTTTTGGAAGATTTTTTGTACAACTTCCTTTTCTTTGGGGAAAATGTTAATTTCAGTTTTTGATTCCATAAGTATATTTAACAACCCAAAAAATCATTGCAAATTATGAAAAAAATTAACTATACCTAAAAAAGCACATAATTCGGAAATGAAAATATTTTTTAACGTGGATTTATCTATCTTATATTTTGTGATAGTGCAATTTGATTGCCTCATTAGACTTGTAAATAACCCAAATATTAAACAGAATCTTCTTTTTTTTTCCACCAGTGGAATATAATTACATGATCAAATTGTTTCTGAAACATTATTTTATTTATTTATTCAAATTCAGATATAAGAAAGAATAAAGAAGATAAAATATTTATTTCTAAAAATGCTTTCAAAATAATGTACTTCAATATCGTATATACTATAAATATCTAATGATTGTCAATTATGAGAAGGCCAATTAGGAATCAATGAAGGAAAAAAATGCTCCTGCATGGGCTGTTGCAGTTCTACAAATAATATCCTGCTCTTTCCTACTAATTGTGAATAATTCCAGCAACAAAATTGAACACTCGAATTTGTTCTCTCTGAATAACGAGTGATGAATTGTGCAGTCTTTCAGATAAGCATATAGCATACATCAACAAATGAGTGCATTTGCAAATTATCAATTTCGAATTATAAAATAGTTGGAACAGTATGGTTATTGAAAAGACAACATGAAACAACCTGAAAATAAAAATAAACTTCTAAAAATCTTGTTACTACCGAAACAGTCCGTTATTTAGAAATGGTGAACGAAATAGTGTAAAAGGGTATTTTATAGTAAAAAAACACATGCTTATGTAGCAACACCACACACACAATGAACTAAATATCAGAATTTTCATAACTATATTTTGTTGTGAAGAATAAAAATATTTTTCTTTATTTTTGGCACAAAATGTTTGAAAGAAAAAAAAAACCGAATAACAGTAATTGAAATCAAAATAAAACCAAGAACCGTCAACTAAAAAGTAAACAAAAAAAACAAAAACAAATGAGCTTTTGATCTCATTATAAAAAATAGAGGCTTCAGAGAAAATTCATGTATTTAATTTCCTATTCATTACAATGACATAGCAAAAAAATAAAATTTAAAAACTAAATAAAGATAACCTAATCAAATATAAAGCTTTATCATGCTGCCATGTTTTGAAATAGAGGGTCGAATATGCTTATTCATTTATTATCTTATTATATTATTCTATTTATGTGTCTCTTTTACTTATTTGTTAGTTTATAGTTTATCATTCTTCAGCAATTTCCTTCCTTCCTTTCTTTTCTTCCAAAGTTTCTTCTTTAATTTTT
>JAOUZG010010699.1:5758807-5768990 GCA_026289955.1 Argiope argentata
TATATATATATATATATATATATATATATATATATATAAGTTATAAATTATATATATATATATATATATATAATTTATAACTTTCACTTCTCACTCGTTCATTTTCCAGTCTCTATTGTAGACGATCCATTCACGTTATTTTATGCTGTATCCATTTTGTAATTGATCAACTCAATTTTAACGCTCCATTTGCGGACATTTCTCCGCTACATTGGAACTGTCACTGAAAAACGGACATGTTGGCAAGCAGCTGTTAAGTCGAATGTTAATAATAACACATAACAATTTCAAGGGCATGCGTCGGATTGAACAATTCGTTTTCAAAATAGCCCCTATAAGCATTTATTGGGAAATCAGAGCAGCCGTCTGCGTTTTCTGTACTCGACAAATAAAAAGACCCAGACTAAATTGTGTCACCCGGTTAAATTAATGCAGCGCTCTTTGTGGATGGAGTGCGATTTCTGTCAGACACGCTGATTTCACAAACCGGGAACTGTGTTTTCGCCAAAAGTGAAACTCGGCGAGCACAGAGATAGGAAACAGTTTATTTTGATCGAAATTGTATTACAAAATTTTGATTTATTGTGCTTGTGCTGTTTTCGAAATGTGGAAATAATATGAATAATAAATTAGTCTAGTCATCAGAAAGTTAATTTTGGATTCTAATTTTAAAATGGCTGCTCTAATAACAGCTGAGAATGCGTTCTTTATTGGGTTTTTATTGAGTAGATCGGATTTGGAATTACTAAAGTAGATATTATTATATATTGGCGGATGGGAATGTGCATTTTAGAAATATTCTTGCAATGTTAATTCGTAAAACATTAACGAACACTTTTTTATGTGATATCATTCCGCTAACATGTTTTCACATTTTTGTGAATTTTATTCATTATTATGGTATCATATAAATCAGGGACGCACAACCTTTTCAGGATGAGGGTCCAAAATATGACAAAGGATCATGTCGAGGGCCAAAGTAGCACGTGAATCTTAAAACATGTTATAAGTGTGAAAACACTTGTTTTTTGTGGCAATACGCATGAATTACAATAATTACTTTACTTATTTTGCTCATGCACGCATTATATAATAAATAAATGAATAAAACACAAACATTACAGATATGAATTAAATATTTTGCCTGCTAAAAAGGTGGTAAACTTGAAATAGAATAATAGAAGAAAATTTTTTGTTGATTATACAGAAAACACAATTTAAATTTTGAGAAAAAAAATTAGTAGTAAAAATTAATGAGATGGATTTGGCTGAATATTTGAAGTTAATTTATTTTATGTTGGGCTTAAGATTGGTTGTGGCAATACGTAGAACAGCAGAAAGGTTCTCATCTGTTATTCTATTTCTTATTTTTGATTTGTTTAAATTCACTAGTGAGAAAGTTTGCTCACAAATGTAAGTGAAAGAAAGTTGCGCATGCCGCTGAATTTTGCTTTAAGCACGGAAATTCCTCGGGTAAGTCTTAATAAAATTCTATTATCGGTTTTCCTTTGAGATAATTTTTGAAAAAATCAGAATTCTATAAATCAATTAAGGCTAACTGCATACTCTCAGCCAATTAATTTACATCAAAAGGAAATGGAGAAGAACATATGTCGACTTTTGTTTGGCACTTTTCAAAATCTGAAAATCAATCATCAAATGCATTACTGAAGATTTGAATTTGATCCTCATACTGCATTTTCAAGTGTGGAAATTTTTCACGTCCGCGAGCTTCTCCTATGCGAGAACTCGTACTCGCTCGCAGGCAGCCAGGAAGGGAACAAACTGAAAAGCTGCGTAATAAAAAATAAATAAACTGAATAAAAAACGATAAATTATTTCTTCTGTTGTATAATCGTTTTCGCATCAGATTTTTTTCCTCTTCATTTGAAAAACTCTCATTTCATTTTAAATTAGTCTTATTTTATGAACAACATTCGCGGGCCCTAGGTTGTGCATCCCTGTTCTAATTTATTATTTTCCATATTTTTTTAGCATTTATAAGATTATAAACATTTATTTAAAAAATTTTCTAGAAAAGTAAAAGCAGATAGAATAAGATATGACGATTTTTTTTAAATTTAACTTCTGACAGTTTCTGCAAACAATATTTAAGTCTGAACAAATTTTTAAATTATTTTTAAATGAAATAATAATATTTTGAACGCAATTTTATGTATGGCCTATTTTAATGCAATCGCAATATCGTGAATATCTTACCTGTGGATAAAATATCACTGTTTTATTTTTATGATATAATTCTTAATGTTGTAAGCATGTTAATTATTATTTGTAATGCTCCATTAAAAAACTACATGTGTATTTTAATTTTATGATTATTTCCAAAGTATTCAACATTAGAATTTCTGTGTGCTCGCTAAAATTTAGAGCATTCGCGATTTAGATTTAATGAAAACCTAGTATTGCTTTATTATAGTAAATCATGATATTTTCCATCTTACTGCTTTGAATTCTTGATTATGAGAAATATGATTTGGACTGAAACAGATATTGTGATACAAATACGAAAATTACTTTTCAAATGAATCCCGTCATGATCAGAAGACATTTCATTCAATATTTTTCCACATTCAATTTCATCTTCTATTTTCTAAATAACCAATTTTTATTAATGAGGATATCCAGTCATAAATACTTCTATTCTTGTTTAATTAGTGTCCTAAAAGTATTAGATTTGGCATAACTTCTATTCACATTAGAAATGATGCCGTGTTTTTTATAAAATAATACAGACAGAAGATAATTAATAAATTCTAATCATTCAGTAATTATTCTCTTTCTAGTTGAATTTGTTTTAACGGAAGAATCACACTTCTTTCTTAATTGAATTGAATATAAATTACAGAATCTTCAAACAACTGATTTATCTTCTTTTTTACACGCATTTTTAAGAGCATCGTTATTATTCTAAAAAGAATTTTTAATCAGATGAGAAATTAAAATCTTTTTATTTATTTTTTGCTTACTGGATAACGAACGATACTTACAGATTTTTTTTTAACTTTATCGTCTACGATGTATAGGAAAAGTATTGTGATCATGAAAAAAGAATTTAAAGAAATCGAACTCCAAATTTTTACTATCTGACAAACAATTTTTTGGCATTATACCAGTCTGTGTCTATCTGTGAAAACGATAATTCAGAATCTCTTTGAAATAGACGATATAATTTGGTACATGGCTTTTAGATCAAATTTCCTATTAAATTAGCATGCTTTTTAAATTAGCATCTAAACTTGTTGATGTGGTTTAGTATCCAAACATGTGCTAAAACTAGTGTTCAGGTTTAGAATCCCAAAAAAACCAAGGACCAATTATCTTGAGGGATATTAATTAATTATTGTCATAAGTACGCAATATTTCGATAAATAAAATGACAAAATATCACTATTTACAATTGCCAAAAAGAATGATTTTAAACAAAATAACTTTATGAATTAAAAATTTGCGAAATAGGTATAATACTCGATGCGGTGCTGGCTTTTTGACTTTGCACCATATTTTAAATACAAAGTTATTTTGCATTTAAAAAAATAATTAGTTATAATAAATCTCATACCTGGCTTTGTCTTTCTTTTCTGCACAAACAGTATATAAATATGTCTCTTCGATTGCCAATTGCTAAATTTTTTTTAAAAAAAATTCTTGTCTTTACAGTTTTCCGAAATTGTCAAGTTCAGTATTTCTCTTAAATATTTTGAGTTTAATGATGTAATCTATATTTTAATTATAAAGTTAATTTCGCATTTAAAAAATTATTCTTTTCCTAATTTCTTTTCTGGAAATTATTCTTTCACAATAAAATCAGGCTTCATTTTAATTTTAACTTCTTTGTTGCACTTGCTTTTATTTTATTTTATTTTCTCATAGTGACTCTATGACATTTATTAAACCAAAACGCTTTGTCAGTGTATTCCTTTCTAAAATTATATAAGCTAAAAATACTTTATCACTGCCTCTTGTTACTGATTTCAGCTTTTCTGTTTGGTACGCTGCGATTCTTGTATTTTACAAAGAAATCTTGACGATAGATAAAAACTGGACTTTCCGTAATATAATGAAATATTGAAATCTCTATTTACAAAATCGCTATTATTTAAATAAAAAAATGTTTCTCTCTCTTTCACACACACACACACGCACACAAATATGTGCGTGTGTAATGATATTTTAAAATTAAATTAAACCTTAATTATTTTCCAAAGCTTTATCTTCATTCAGGCCATAGTAATATTATTCGAAAAATATTCTCTTATTTACTGATCCATTCCGCTTATTCTAGTTAATTAAGTCAAGAGAAGCTGTGTAAAATTGCTGAAACAGCTCAAAGCCGACAGATTCCCACACTCCAAGTGAAGGGATAAAATATTGTCCATTGAAGCACATTCCTTTAAAAGACCCCTATGATTCCTTTACACGTGTGATTGTGATACTATAGAAATTCCTATTAAAATATCACACTGTATATTCACTAGGATAAACGTTTCACTAGCTTTTCCTCATTTCGTTTTGTGTCGTTCTGTGTTATGCTCGTAACTTCCGCTTGTACATAATGGGTGCCTTTCGTCATGGAATAAAACGAACTTAAGAACTCAAAGTGCCATCTATATCTTTGAAATCGCCTTGTGCTTTAAATAAAAATTGTATATATATTAAAACACTTGAAACTTGAAGCACCTTTAAAAATAAAATACTGTTAAGAGTTCTTAAAAAGCTTAATTCTGTTTTTTTTTTTATTGTTTTAAAGCCATTTTGTGTGATGTCATTGTTCACATAAATGAATATAATCCAAACATGAAATTTTAAAACTAAATTATTCCATTTCATATTTACATTTATTTTACATTCGTTTAAGTACATACATATTTTACAATATTTTCACTTATAACATAAAATTGTACGTAAAAATTAAAAGGATCTTATATAAAGGATGTCCATTTAAAACCCTTCCACTTACATCTGAGATCTCTTAATTATCTGAAAGGCAGCATCTATTGTTATCAGACTCGAATTTCCGATTAGATAACTGGTTAAGGCAGTTCAGTAAAAAAAACCACATGAAGATCAATCTAAAAACATTATTATCCGATTTTTCAAATAAATAAATTTATAAATTACTATCTTTTACCCGCGACATCGTACGCATGAAAAAGCGCCCAACTAATCTAAAAACAATTTATTTACAGTGAATATCTCAAATAAATCAAGCACCTCAAATCAAGTTGGTATTTTTTTAAAAAATCAAATCAAGTCTATTTTATTTATTAATCGAGATTGAAAGAGCTACAACAGTATTATACGCATAATTTTTGCAACACACTCCGCATGCGCGAATTTTCAACGCCAATTGGGACAACGAAAATTCGTGTATTTTCTACGCCAGTTAGGGTAACGCGATACAGAATATTAATTTTTAATTACCTTTATTATGTTTTATTTTAATTGAAAAGTACTTCAGAATGAATCCGAAAGATTGATTAATTAACGACGTTTAGTTTTAAATGCGTCAAACACTGAGAAAATAAAAATAATTGTTTGAAATAACTGGCTAAAAACATATTAAGCCTAACCTCATTAGCGTGGGGAAAAAACTAAAATCTTACTTATATGGCGTTGAGGAAATTAAATTTTTGGCGGGAAAGTAAAAAAAAAATGTCGCTTTTACTATTTTCTTCGCAATTTTTCCATTTTTTTTCTCTATAAGAACTTTTCTCGTGTCTTAACAAAAATTTTTTTTAAAAAAAATTAGCCAAATTAGTTGAGCCATTCTCCAATTTCACGCTTAGCAACACATTTGGCGATTCATTTTTATTTATATAGATTAGGATAATTTTAGCTGTTTACTAAGTACAATTGATCAAGTTCCTTTTTTGTTTTACAACGTTTATTTAATTATTGCATACTGATTCTAAAGTTTTCCATCGTTATAAACACCAAAGTCTTCTACAATAAAATTGTATACAATTGTTATCTTGAAATCTTGAGATGTAATATATAAAAAAATGCTCTACCACAAATTTAACATAAGAAACCTAAAACGAATCATTAATATCTTAATTTTTCAAAAATTTTTGAAAAATCTTTAAAATTAAATTGACAAGCTTGTTAAAAGTAAAGTATCATAAGATACACTTTCTTGAACCACAAAAGGCCTAAATCCGCCACTTAAAGTCATGATAGGGGCCGGGCCCGACTTATTCTAGTTGGGGCCCGGGCAATCTCTTTTTTGGGGGGCCCTCTGCTTCACTACTTTAATAATGAAGAAGATTCATTAAAAAAAGGGAATGTAAAATAATATTTACATTCGATTTGGGGGCCCCAATTATATGGGAGCCCCGTATAACCTTGCATAACCTTGTATAACCAACTGCCCCGTATAACCTTGCATAACCTTGTATAACTAACTGCCCCGTATAACCTTGCATAACCTTGTATAACCAACTGCTCCGTATAACCTTGCCTTAATCAGACCCTGGATAGTGGTCTCTAGGTATAGTAAAAGGGGTATGCAAAAAGCGGCTTTCACCGCCATCTGGTTGAAAACTTTAAAATTAGTACGTCTATGTAGAAGAGATAAACTACAAAAAGAGCTCTACAAACTAAAGAACATTTAACACCCGCTTTTCTGTACCGTTTTACTTTTATATAGAAAAGAAGCATTTTTTCAAAGTTTGCTATTAAGTGAATCGTCCTTAGTAACTCATAGTTCGACACCATTTTCATGACTGTAGATGCTGTCGTTCAAAAGTTAAAGGGAGAAAAAGCTAAAAGATGTTAGAGATTTAAATGATATTCTATTGACAAAATACAAATGCGAAGGGACATCCATAGTTATTGGAGGTAAAATTCAGACAGAATAAGTTTTCCATTTTAATAACGGGTTAAAAGTTCGTCGTGGTTCCTTTAGGTGTCGATTTTGACTTAACAGGTGGTTTTTCAGGCCGACGTCTTAGGACAAAAATGTGCAAGAGAACATTGATAACAAAGAGAACAAAACTAACGATGGCTGAGATTAGAAATGTCGTTCTGCTGCCAAATTTGTCGAAGCCAATGCCACCTAGTATACTTCCCGTTCCTGCGCCTGAAATTGGAAAAAAAACCATATAATTATAAAATAATAGAATATAAACATATAATAGAATAGAATTTTAAAAAAGTCAAACTTTTTGATTGATGCAAGAGATACAAATATTTTAAAATCATAAAGGGACATAAATAAAGATTTTTAAACATAGGTTTTTGTCATATAACATGATATTTTTATAATAGAATGGTGAAAACTGTTCTGGCAATAAAATATCTTTTGGCATAATTTTTATTAACATAATATATAAAATATAGAAAGATGTGAACAGCATTGCGAATGAAAATAACATTTAAAAAATAAATGTGATATATATATATATATATATATATACAGGGAGAGTATGAATTAATAGTAGGAATTGAAATAATCAATTAATCAATTAATATTTGAAAGCCTGTATAACTGTATTAACATCAAGTGTCAGCCACTACAAGTTAAAAAAATGTATTTGAACATGAGTAGATGAATAAAATATATTTTATTAACGACTGAAAATTTGAACAATATATATACATATAAATATATATAATGATAATGTGAACTAATAGTAGGAATTTTAAAAAACGCCTTACCTTAGTAGGGAAAAGTAACTATTTATTCTGCGCAATTTTTTAAAAAATTCCAAAAATTGATTTAGCAGGAATTCATTCAAATTTACAGCTTAAAAAGTGTTATTATTTTTCTTCATTTTATCATCAAAAATTATTTTATATTATTATTTTTCATCTTTAGTGTTTTCATCATTAACTCAAAAAAGTATTATTTTTATCCTTTTATCAAAGTATATTATTATTAAAAAGGTTATTTTATCATTCTTAATCATTTTTATCTTTATCAAAAGTATTTTAACAAAAAGAGTCATTCGATTTTTAATAATTTTAATAATATGTAATTTATATAGATACATTTCATTATTAAAAAATTTCTCTTTAACTTTCATTTATAGACTCTAAATTATCAAACAATTTTTTTAGGAAATGTTCCTTTTTGAAAAGAAATCGAGTTTAGATTTTATTTATTTAACTCTTTTTAAGTTTTAAAGTTAAGAATTAGCAAACAATATTCATTTTAAAAAAAATCAGTATTTAATGCATCCTTACCAACTCCTTCAAAAGACATCGCTAATAGAGATTGAACGGTGGCTTCGGTTCCTGGTGGTGCCTCCGTTTTTCCGTACATGGTCATGGCATGGAAGAAGATACCAAAACAAGGTCCATTGAAAAATCCCACAGGTAGAGTCATCCACGGATCCCGCATGAAAGCAAAGCACAGATATCTCAAACCGAAGCAAAAAAGGGTCAGGCTGTTACAATTTATATACCCTATTTTCCGGATGACCCATCCAGAGATTAAGAAACAGGGCAACTCGGCAGCGACACATTCGAAAGTTTGAGACAGTCCTAGAAGAATTTGACTGGCTCCTAATTCTTCCATGAACCAGAACTGATAATTCCATATCAGTCCAGAAAGGACACCAATAGTATAGACTATAAAAATATTGATAGCTATGTCAATTTTCGAAAGTAAAGACCATATATCTTTGCATATGTTTGGCGAATAATTGACTTCCCCAATCTGAAGCTTATATACAGGTAATAAATCGATTACTATCAGAACACCTAATAAGTAGAAGCTTAGAGAGTAATCTATATTTGTTGCATCTGGACTTATTAAGTGGTTTATGTATCCTCCGGCCAGGGCCCCTAAGCCCCAACCGATAGTCCCCCATAATCTCTGAAGACCATAGTCTCCTTTAGAATTACTGATCATTTCGTAACACATGGCGTCTATCAGAAACAAAACAGCACAGAAAAACGTACTTGATATCGCTATTAAGAAGAATAACGACCAGAATTGGTACGAAAGGAATTCATCTTCGCTGTCTGAGTTTAATTCATTTTGATTGATGATGTTATTACATTTCACGGTGGAGCAGTTTAGCCTCTGTTTACAAAGGCAATCAGAATAGTTATCTAATGACTGAATTAAGTACAAATTTTCTGCTATGAAAGTGTAGTGCTGTTTGGTGTCATCAGCTTCGGATGAAAGAGTCGAATTCGACTCTCGATTGGAATGCAAAGATAATTCTGGAGTTTTCGAATTATTTGTCTTGTTGAAGTCTTCTCCGGTCAAATTCCGATCCTTGCTTGTAAAGCAGTTGGGTTTTCCGGAACATCCTACTTTCTTTGATCGGTGCCATGATTTAAAATTTTCTTCATTGACACTCGATAAATTCTTCTTAGAATTTCGAGCAATGATGTAACTGTCATTATCAAGTGAGAATTCGAAGCGATAATTGCTAATTTTAAAATTCACTTTGAATACCCCACTGATATTTTTATTACAACTTCCAAATTCTTCTGTTAATTCAGAAATTTGCCAAGAGGCTTCTCGACAACTCACCTCGCAAGATACATGAGGTGAATTGCCGTCGCTCTCTGTTCGGAATTCATTGTAGATATTTATGTAAGGTCTATTATCGTGCGAAGGACAAACGTATTCAACAATACTTTGAAGATTTTGTGCATTATGTGTGAGATCTTCAGAAGTTTTTAATGGAGGAATAAACACCATTATCACATGTGTTACAGCTACGACTAGCATCAAAACTGCAATTGTTAGTCTGAACTTCTTAAAATGGTCCACAAGAAGTCCAAACACAGGATTTGTTAATATTTTAAAAAATGGAATGGCTAAAAAGATAACTCCAACCGCAGTCGCTGATATTCCAAGCTGCTTTGCAAAGAGGGTTCGAAATGGTAGGGCACATGCTAGAGCTGTAAGAGAGGAAATACATATATATAATTAAATAGGAAACAGCAAATATGAATGATTAAATGTATTTTACTAAAAATATAATTTTTAATGAATAGTAACAGCAACTATTATAATGGTTTAGCTGATAAGAGTCCCCAATTTATAAAAATTCAGAAGACAAACCTCATTCAGTTTTTACTATAGTTAAAGATTCAGATTTTTATGTATGGTAAATAATTGTCTATCCACAATAGATATTGATAAGTGGTACTTACGTATTAGGCCGTCTTCGTCAACGATCGCCAACGGTTTAATAAC
>JAOUZG010010699.1:5786595-5799912 GCA_026289955.1 Argiope argentata
TATATATATATATATATATATATATATATATATATATATATATATATTCGATCGTTAATAAAATACTTTTTATTCATTCACTCAAGTTCAAATACACTTTTTTTAAAAAAAAATTGTAGTGCATAACACTTGATGTTAATGGAGTTTTTTTTAAATATTAATTCATTCATTAAATCAAATTAATTTTTAATGCTTTAAATAAAGTTTTAACAGTTTGTAATGAAAACTGAAATCAACAGACAGTAGCTCAATCGGTAAAACGCGAGGATTTCAGTATTTTTCACATGAAGGTGAAGAATGCGAATTTATTCTTGAGGAAATCAATCATTTTTTGATAAATTATTTATATTGTATTTAATAAAAAAATAACTGAAATAAAAAAATGTTGATCTAAGTAGGATTTTTTTATATTACTTTCTTTATGAATAAGTTTACAAATTTTATTCGCCATCACTATCATTATTTCACCCATTACCTGCTTAAATTGTTCTTGCGCTTTTTTTTTCATATAATGAAAGTTCAACAAATTGTTAGTTACTAGTAATTTATCTTTTAATGAAAACATTTCTTGATACAATTGACTGCAATCATTAAATTTTCCTGTAATACATTTTATCCTCAAAACAAGTAATCTCGCTGCATTTCGAGATTAAGAGATTCAAAGCAAAATATCTCTCTCATTGTTTTAAAATGCTAGGTTAATTTAGCAAGATTAATTCAGCTAACTTTTAAATGCAGAAATTTTTCGGATGCAAACGCAACTATTTGAATATTTAAACTGTCATATTTTCAATATTTATTGAAATACTAGTTTGAATAAAAATTGCGCTTAAAAACCTAGGAATACTAATTTCAATAAAAATTGCGGTTAAAAACCTAGGAATACTAGTTTGAATAAAAATTCAGGTTAAAAACCTAAAAATTATAAAAAGCAATTTTTGAACTGTCCCCTGTTTTCACCAATTCCTTGTACTAAAAAACCATTACATTCTGAAAGATTTAATATTCTAAGAACCTTCAAAGAGATAAGGGAGGCTAAACAATCCACTAAGTTGTTAAAATCAGACGCTTAATAGGAGATAAAAATCGTAAGGTCGATGATTGTAGCAGAAGATTTCGACTTTTACATTTTTTTCATTACATAAGATCATGTAGATAAAAGATGTTAATTATATCGATTAATATGCTTAAATTATTACACAATCGCAGATAAATCAGAGATATATTTAAAACTTTTTGTGGACTAATGGAAAACTAAATCAAAATACCGGAAATAAATGTGTTTGTATTTTGATAAACTTTGAGGTTTAATCAATTTGTTTTTAGTCGTTAGAGTCGCAAACACTTTTCCGGAGAAAACTTTCATTTTTTAACACCTTTATTCGTTCTCTAGTATGATATCATTTTTTAAAGCAGTATTAGTTCTTTATTCCTAAATTATGTTTCCACATAATAGTTTTAAAATAAATATTTCCGTTCCCATAAATACAAATTGAAAAAATGGAAATATTTCTCTTTTATTCTCCAAACAATTATGATTTTTCTTAAAGGTAAATTATACAAAAATCATATTATCTTTATCTTTTTCTTTACTTATAATAAAGCACAATGTGTGTGTGTCTGTTGGCAATGTACAGACCAGACCGTTCGACCTACAGCTACCAAATTTGGTATATGTCTACCTTGGATGCTGGGAATGTGCACCTTGGAGATCTTTTTTGAATTTTTAATTAAAATTTTAATTAATTAAAAAAATAAGCCAAATTTTGACGTTTTTTCGCTATAACTTCCGAAAATATTATAGCACAAAATTGATTTTTGCATCAAGTTAAAGCTCAAAAAATTAGCTTTTCAATGTTACTAATGTTTTGACATTTAAATTAAAACTCTATTTTTAATGAATTTTTAAACGTTTAATTTAATCGTATTTTTCAACAATTTATTTCGCATAAAATGAAAATAAAATTTTATTTTCACGAGGATCTGAAAAAAAATCAGCTTTTAATAAAATATTGCCATCACATTTTCAGAAGTTCTGATTTAAAAAAAGTTAATTACTACGAAAAATAAAACAGAAAAATATAATTTTCATCACGTGATTAAATGAAATGAAATAAATAGGAAATGTGATATTTTTTAAACAGTATATGCAAGAGAAAATTTTTCTTGATCGTTTGCAATATCAAAATTATTAATTCCATTAAAGAATAAAAATAAATAAAAGTACAAAGTAAAAATATACTACAAAAGTGCGACAGTTAAAATTGAAAAAGAATTTTTAGAAAAGCACCAAACGATAATCTTCTGAGAGCGAGATTAATTATTTAAAAGCAAGAAATCTTAAACGAACTTTGAAAATGACGTCATTTCAAAGAAGCGAAGAACAAAAAGCAATTGATAATCAGTAATAGTAAAATATTTTTGCATTCTTTTTTTTTAAATTTTTAAAACAATAAGACATGTTTTGAATTGTTACTTTTACTTATGTGAAGAAGATACTTTGTGCAAATCAAAGAATTCACCTTCGTGATTGTAATTTATCTCCGCATTTTAATGAATCATGCGAAATAAAAACGCATCTGCTTTCAACGAAATAACGTAATATTAAAGCTATACTGGTAAAAGTAGGTCAGCTATTTGAAAACGCATCTTCTTCTAAACAAGCAAACGTAATAATTAACAATGCAAAATTTGTAAAAGCATATAAAACTATTTTTTGCCCGCATATTTTGGAGAATCAAAACTTTCAAACCAAAACAATATCATGTTCTCAAATGAGAAAAAATAAATCAACTATCATTCCAAATTAAACATATAAAAATGCCATTTTCGACACATTATTGTATAAAATGAAACATATATGAAACATGATATTTTTGGAAAATAAATGGATGGAAACGTTTTCTATGATATTTTACTATACATATATTACTAATCCAATTAAACAGTTTTATTTAAGGCAAATACGGCTTAACATCTACAAGGCATCTTCTGTAATCGGAGCTCAACATCTAATTTGTTAATTTTTTTGGGAGAGATATAAATCTCTTAACAAATGGTCTAAGTAAAATATATATTTAGTAGATTGAGGGAAAGAAATGTTGATGAATGACGACTTTCGAATTTTTACACACATCATCTGCTCTGTGAATCATATTTAACAAAATATTCTTGAGACAATAAATCCTTAAAATAAAAAAGTGGTACTCCAGTCAACTAAATCAGTCATCAAAGCTGATCGATCTATAAAAATTTCAATATAACTATTCGATAAAAACTGGCAATTTTAGTTCACTTTATGAAGATATCAAAGAAGCCAATCAGGGTTACTCTAGAATAATTGGTCTAGATTATGAAAATGATGATTTTCTAAACTTGCAATATTCAGAACTGAATAAATCAGCCAGATTTGACAAAGATAGAAATATTTATTTATTTATTTAGAAGTCGAAATATTAAGAATATTTTGCAAATTTGAATCTATAAGACCAAAGGAATTTAAACCATAATTTTTTGATATACATTTATAAACTTTAAAAAATGTTATTATTGAGAACATTTATATACAACTAAAAATAAAATTAAGAACTGAATGTTTCATTTAACCTATGAAATGTTTGCTGAATAATTCTTTCCATCATTTCCACTTTAATTTAAAACTGAATTTTACGTGCACTGATAGAAAATCAGAGAGAGATGCGGACTTCAAAGATAAGACTGCTTAAGGCCTACATAATAGTATAAGTGAATTAAATGATAATCGAAATTTGAAGCTTAAAAATATTTTGCTGAAAAACTTATTATGAGACCAAGTTATATAAAAAAATTATTTAACCCTTTAGTCGGCATTAATATTGGCGAACCGACTGGTCGCCAAAGGCGGCTAGTCTTTTTAATAAAAAAAGCAATAAATTCCATTTATAATAAGATAAATTTTACAAAATTCAGGAACGTTTTGTATGCATTTAAATTTAGAGAGTTAAGAAAATTATTTTTTGTTTTTCCGATATAAGCTTTTAAAAAAGGATTAAAATGAAATCTGCTATGCACTTTTCAATGTATCATGTCAGAACATCATTTCTTGAACTGCCAAGCACCACATGCTAGTGCAAGTTAAATTATATTTCTTATTCATTTTAATGGTTTCATTGAATGAGTCACGTTAGTACTGCAAACGATCCAAAAAACTTTGTCTCGCATTTATTGATTTAAAAAATATCCTATTTCCTATTTATTTCATTTCATATAATCAAATGCTCAGAATGTCATTTTCTAGGTTTTATTTGCTGTAGTCATTAACTTATTTTTTTAAATCAGAGCTTTTGTAAATGCAATGGCAACTCATTATTAAAAGCCGATTTTTTGAGATGCTCGTTTAGATATTAAAATTTTTATTTTTCGTCTACGGATTCTTTTTTTATTTTTCTCCTGCGGGTTTTGTTGACGCCACAAAACCTCATTCCTAAAACAATATCATGTTGTAACATGATAAAAAGCTGCTAATTATGAACATTTTTCTTAATAATGAACTAAATGAATGAGTCTGTGTTATAAAATAGTCCTTCCCTGCTCATATAACAAAAGAACTCACACACAGTGTTCTGAAAAAGTAAATACGTTTTTATTTTGTTAATTATTAAAAATAGGCACCTTTTGCCAATTGAAAAATTTCGTAAAACTTAATACCCAGATACATGTAGAGCTCAAAATTAAAAAAAAAATTAGAAAAATTAAATTTTTACACGGTATTAGTATCAAAATAAATATATATGAGTAAAATTGCATTCCAAGAAAACAAATATTGCCTGGATAGTCTGGTTAGTAGGGCGTTGGATTCGAATATCTTGGACTTCGAGTTCAAACCCATCAAACGAAAACTCTCCGTGTGTGTGGCGGCTGGCGCTCGTTAAATCTGTCGTGGTCACAAAGTCCTGAATGTCGAGAGCAATATCACTGGGGTACCATGTCAGAGGTGACCATTCCCTGTTCAAGATCTTAATTGCGATCTGTGGATGAATGAATGAAATGCATGAATGGAGTCCGCCCCGTAAAAAGGATTTGTGACGTGTGTAAACTAAAAGTCAGGCTTCTGCCCTTGGGTGCTCAAGGCTCCACACCCTCAGAAGCTCAGCAGAATTAGAGGAACATTTTTATGTGCCTCTAATAACCGTCAAAATGTCTATACCTTTTTTTTTTCTTTTTAACGGCATTTTCTTAGTTAACGTTGTTTACATTTTTATGTTCCTCTAATAACTGCTGAAATGTTTGGTAATTACTATTCTGCGAGACAAGGTGACATTTTTTGGAGAATTTAAATTCGTATATCTTTCCGATCTGGTTCTTTGAATTGTTTTATGAAAATTAAGCTGATTAACCCACTTCCGTGCTCGGTGGGGGTTGCTTTGCGGCGGCTCATCGTTATATCCGAACGGCTTTGGCCGCCACGGAGTATACCTATGCCATACCCTCAGACGCTACTGCACCCCCCTCCTTCTTTTATAAAATAAAACACAATAACACGAAGGTTTTTTTTCTATCAGTAAAATTTTCTAAAGTACTAATTATTTTTAGTTTTAGGAATAAACCAATTTATTTCTCAAAAAAGGTCTTGATTTAGAAACAAGTGGTATTCTTCGTAATTTTATTGATGGGGAAGTTTTGATCATAAAATTACACTAATAGCTTTATCTTTACAACTTTACTGACTTACAAGAAACTTCCGACAACAGAAACATATGTGCTTTCTTCTAATGTCCAATGAATAACAAATCATGCTTATAGAATATTTTAAAACCTTATTTCATGCAAAATTTTAACTGGGCACTTCGATCTCTAATTTTGTTTTGAAAATCAAATTCCAAATGAATTCGTTGGTAAGAGTTTTCAAATAAACAACAAGAAATCAACCATCATTATCCTATGTACACTCAAAACGCCGGTTTCCTGGCATAGGGGGATCGCGTCTTCCTCGTGTTCTGGGTGTCCCGGGTTCGAGTCCCGAATAGGGCATGGGTGATGTTCTGTGTGCTATCTGTAAGGTGTGTGAATGTGCCCATCTGTAAAAAGGGGCTGAGCAAGCGAATGTGATGAGTGAGTAGCAAAAGTCGTGCTGTTGGTTCTAGTTGGCGCTACTTCAAAACAAGAGACGCTGATTAGGCTTAAATCTCTGTCTACCTCAGCGAACCTGTCTATGGCAAGTGCCATAAGAAGCAACAACACACAAAGCTCTGATACTTTTTCAATATTTTGTCTTTTACCAAAAAGGTTTAGTATTTTTATAGATTTAAACGTTTGTGCAAAATTTTACTATAGATGTTAACTTTATCCATAACTTTTACTATAGATAACAACTCTAATTATCATGGAAAATAAAAGGAAAATATTGAGCTCTAATTGTGCTAAATACATTAGTTTTCAAATTTTGCCTGTTTTTTAAATTTCATCCAACACAAATTTGAAAATATACCACGAAATCGCATTAGAGTTACTAATACAATCAAGGATATGAATGCATTAAAAGTATTAACCCACTTTGTGATTGTGTATCAGTCAAAATCGTCGAATGCTCTTCTGATAGTGTCAAAGTTTTAGAAAGGTCTATTCTAATCTGAATGTGATTATCATTCAAAATATTGATGGTCTGTTATTGTAGTTTTTTGGAGGTAAGTTAGTTCTTCTAAAAATAATCCGAAAGCATTGTCAATATATGGAGCAAATTTTACTGGAAATTAGTACAAAAACATATTTAAATGAGGATGTGCATATTTTTTATCGATTATTTAAAAGGGAGAGACGATTTTTCCTAGCGAATTGTTAAGTAGGCTTTGTTGTTGTTGGCACACTGCAAGTCTTACTGTCTGACTCAGGAAATACTAAATTTGACACAGATATTCTGTGGAAAATGAAAATCCGCAATTCAGAGCGAATTTTTTTGTGTTGATATTTTAATTAATCGAAAAATAACTATTTCTTTGATAATTTTTGAAAATATTATGGCGCTAAACTAAATTTTACTTCTTTTGATTTTTAAAAAAATGACTTTTTTTAATGATACCTATATTTTATTCCATAAATTTTGTCGATTTTTGAATACATTTCTTCTGTAATATTTATAGTATTTAATAATATATTTGATGTTTGCAACGAAACGAAGAGTTTTTTTTTATTGTTTCTTCAAAAATTTTATTGAGGGATTTCCTTTCTTTGTGTTTTTGTTGTTGTTACTTCTGGCACTTGCCATGGACAAGCCCACCGCTGATACAGCAGCAGATTTAAGCCTAAAGGAGCATCTATTGTTTTTGAAGTAGCGCCAACTAAGGCCAAGAGTAATAGCTACTCACTCACCACATTTGCTTGCACTGCCCCTTTTTACGGGGGGGGGACAGTCACACATCTCACAGAACAGCCATGCCCGAACCGGGACCTAAACCTGAGACTTCTAGAGCAGGAGGAAGACGCGCTACCTCTGTGCCAGAATCCTTTCTTTGTTGAAAGTCAAAGGAAGAAAGAGTTTGCAGTTAGGAGAGGAATAAGTTAGAAAGTGAAGCTGATGAAATTGCATAGCCAGAAAAAACAACATATTCCTTGAAGTATATTTTCTTGGCACTTTTTACTGATGCTATGTTGCCAACGGATTCTACTGAGTTGAGAAATCTCATGTACATAATAAATTAAACTAGTATAAAATTATCAAAATAAATATTCTGTTGCAATAATATTTAATACAATTTCACGTTTAAGAAGTAATTCTTGAAAGAATCGCAAGCATCAAATTATATTTATTATAGACTAGTTTTTACTCACGTTTTCTTAAGCGTGGAATTTTGATGTGTATGTGTGAAAACTGACGGTTTGATTGCAATGTAAAATCTTATCAAACCGCATGCACGCTTGAGTTTTCAACTCCAATTGGGGACAACGCAAATGCTTGAATTTTCTACACCAGTTGGGGTAACGCAATACAGATGATAAATTTTTAATTTTGTTTATTCTGTTTTATTTTAATTTAAAAGTACTTCAACATAAATCCTAAAAATAGATTAATTAAAATATTTAATTTTAAATGCATCAAACACTAAGAAAATAAACAGAACCGTTTGAAATAATCGGTCGGAAACATGTTAAGCCTAACCTCATTAGCATGGAAAAAAAACTGAAGTCTTACTCATTTTGCGGTGAGGAAATGGAAATTTTTGGCCGAAAAGTTAGTTTTTAATTAATAAAATAAATTAACCACTCAATTACCCGGAATAAATAGTGGCCTATGTCCTGTTCTAGACTATAATCTATCTCTGTGCTAAAATTCATACAATTCCCTTCAGTTGTTCTGGGGGAATTTACTAACATCATACGATCCAAACTTTCACATTTACAACAGTAGTATAGATTATATTGAAATTGAAAGCAAATAATATTAAAGATGAGCAAACTGGTCATCAAATGTAGCTAAAAACGAAACATTTTTTCAAAAAATCTATTTCCTGAATTGCACAATTTCAGCGAAATCCTTTTGTTGCAAACTAAGATATTAGAAGGAAAAAAAAACAATTTCAAGACAACCCCAACATTTATCTAACTTTGTATTACTGCAAAGAAAAATAACTGTGAGTATAAGGGGTTTTTTTTAATAATAAATAATTAAATATGATAAAAAATGTAAACAACATGTAAAAAAATCTTTACATTAAGATCCATTGGTAAGAGCTGAAAATAGATATGGGGTCATTGCTTTGTTTTTGATGCAATTGATAAAGAATGTCATTGACATTGATGGACATAGATAACAATAACTGAATCATGAATTATATCTAAAAATGTGATATATTATATAATGAAAGTTATTTCAAAATAAGTTGTAAGCTTTGGATGTAACAGAAAAACGTCGTTTCATATTTTAACATACTTTTAATATCATATAGTTGTGAAATATGTAATCGTCCGCGTTGCTCATAGTTGAACAACATTTATTCTCAAAAGATATTTCAGAAAAATTCAAATGTTGTATTTATGAAAAAAAAATTATTGGGGTATAAATAAACCATTGTGGAATTGTGGAATATCTCGTTTTTTGCGTAGTATCCAATTTACAATTCAATACAGTTTTAAAAAGCGAATCCGAAATCCATAATATGGCAGTTGGTTCCTCTAAGATGGCAGTTGATTCTTGCTTTTACAAAAAAAAAATTATTTAGCACTTTAAGATCGAAAAATTCAATCCAAACGAAAAGTCATACTTTTTATCATGCTGGGTTTGCTCTTTACAGTCATTCGTTTTATTCTTTTATAATAATCTTGTCGCAGAAATCAGAATAACTAGCAATGGTCCTGGTTCAGCTGTGGCTGACATTCGAACCACGGACCAAAGTCATACAGTATTTGGTTATAGCTAGAAATTTCATTTTCCAACGGGACAATGACCCCAAAAAGAATGCACGTAACGCTAAAATAATGATGTTTTTCATTGCAAACAGCATTTACACACACTACCAAAGTACCCTGATATCAATGCCATTGAATATCTGTGGGCCACATTCAAAATAGTGGTTCAAAAACACAAAATTAGAAGCAAATCCTGTTGAAAACAATTGTTGCAAGAAAAATGCGTAAAATATCTTCAAAGACCACCAAAAAATTAGTCGAATCAGAACCACATCGTTTAAAAGTCCTTATAAAATCCAAAAGTCATGCAATTAAATTTTTACACTATCTTGCCTTGAGAGATATTACAAAAATTTCGTTGATGTATTCTCAATTTTTTGAGGCAAAAATCTGCTAATGTTTATTTAAAATGCTTCTGATATTTTTTCGGTTTAGAGATTTTTCATTGATTATTCTTTCTTTTTAATTTAAAGTAAGCCATTTGTTATGTGTAAAAATAAAAAAATGTTTGGACTTCTAGTTAATCTGCTATTTATATTAAAAGTCGGATTTATCAAGCAAAATTAAAGTGTACTCTCAATTTTTTGAGAGACTGTATATATATATATATATCTTGTTAAAATTTTCAATCGTCAATAAAATACTTTTTATTCATGTTATCGAGTTCAAGTAAATTTTTTAAAACTTTATTGTGGATGACATTTGATGTTAATATAGTTTTTTCAAATATTAATTCATTAATTTTTATTAATGAATTAAAAACACACTTTCTCAACAAAAATCTTTATTTCCCCGCCACCAAATAAGTAACGAATTCAGTTTGTTTTTTCACCACTCTAATGAGGTTAGGCTTAACATGTTTTCGGCCTAGTTCTAGTTTTTAATAATAAATTATATTATTGTCCTGAAATTCAAATCTTTGTATTGTTTCCCCAGATATTAATTCACGTGATTTTTTTCAATTGTTTTGAAATCTGAAGAAGGCTTCTCCTAAAAATCTGTGTAGTTTACAGGATGAATAAAATATTAAGCTACAATATCACGAAATTTAGGAGGTTGGTGAATCCGACATCTATATTTTTTATAGTACTATGATGATTGGGACTGTGCTCTATCAGAAAAGCTAGTGCACTCAATAAATAAAACATGCGATAAAATATTAAAATAAAATGAATTCAGAAGATTAATATGAAATCTGCTATGCATATTTCAATATATCATGTCAGAACATTATGTGAACATTATACTGTATTTTATACTATGTATAGTTAAATAAAATCTTTAAAAGCATCATTGAATACAGAGCCTCGCCAAACTTCGAACCCATCGCATTGCTTAGCGTTGTTTTTTCTCTAATATTATCTTTCCCTTGTCTTGGTTAAGTGTAGTTTTCCAGTTGTTATTCTAGTATAAAAATGCAACAAAATTTGTCAAATTCTTCCATGGTGTCACATATTACATTTGAAATTTTATTATGCCAGCGGGTGACCGAGCTCCGCTCGGAGAAAACAGGTAATTTGTAATGGAGAAGCATTCTGACAATGACGGTATCTTCTAGTTGTACATTTGCGGGCAGAATTGAGTTGATCGCTTGTTGTTCCAAAATTCCGGCTCCTTGAAGAATTTCATGTAGAGGTGGGTTCTGCATGTTGAAAATGTGGCTTGAAATCTGATGAATGTTGAAATGTCGGACTTTGTTGACGGTGATTTGAAATCGAAATCAGTTCCTTAAATGTTTTTTTTGGAAATTTGAATATTTGGAAATTGGAATTTTGAACGAATTAAAAAGAACGAATCTTTTTAGTTAACGAACGAGTGCTAAATTCAAAATTTCACTAACAAATTTCCCTTAATAAAAAGCAGTGGAATTAGAATCGTACTTTTTTAAAAGAAAATTTAGTAAAAATATCAAAGTTATCCTTTGTTGAAATGTCGGAAATGTCGGATGTTGAAATGTCGGAAATGTGGGGCGATTTTCGACTTGGCAACCATTCCTCGTATTATAGTATAAGATGAAAATAAAACTTAAGCTCCAAGCATGCGTTACGAGTAAAAGGGAAAAAATAATATTAATATGTTGCCATCAGATTGACAAAAACTCAAATTTAAAAAAATAAATTATTATTGCGCATTAAACATATAAAAATGCAATTTTCATCACGTGTCTGCATGAAATGAAAAAAAAAAAATATGAATATTGATATAGATGACATATTGGCTATAGATGGCAGCACGTTACCACTTGAAAATTTAAGTAGCCATTATGGCGAACTAATAAAGTTTGAAAATATCCTATCTGTAACTCCGAACTGCTCAACCGTAGCGATTCAAAACCGGCGCCAATCGATTCCTCGTGGCCAAAAACCCCCAGACCCCCAAGTTTAGCGGAGTTTATTAATTCTGGGGCGATTTTCGACTTGACAACCATTCCTCATATTATAGTATAAGATATGGCAAACATACCCACGGAAATTGACAACATTCCTAATATATATATATATATATATATATATATATATATATATATATATATACAGAGAGAGAGAGAGAGAGTCACAATTAGAGTGGACATCTGTAAATGTTTATTTAGTAAACGGAACGGTAATTTCATCAACTTAAAGAAGCATACGGAAGTAATTTGAGTGGGTCAAGCAATCAGTCAATATGCAAGACAAACACACACTTAGAAAATGCGAATTTTGTGGAATACATATAGATCTATTGAAACAAAGAAAAATTTTAGACATTTTGTTAATTTTCTTTTTTGCAAATAAAGAGAAAGTGCAGCAAAAAAAGTGACTTCCGGATTTCAAGTTGCATTTTAGACTTCCCTTATGTTTTGTCGAGATCCTGCCTTACTTCCTGTGCCAAAGAGCTACTTTTGGAATAATAGTTTTTAATCCGTCTTTTTTGTCTGTCGGTTTTATGTCAAATTCAAAAGGACAACAAGCTCGACGGGTGAAATTTTATGTATGGTTTTGAAAACAAAATTGTAAATCTTTGTTATATTTTAGACTCAATCAGTAAAAGGAAAAGTCCATTACCTTCACTGTACCACGAGCATGCTAACTATAAACAAAAAAAAAAGAAATGGGAGAGAAAACGGTTTTCACAGTTTCTTTCTGGTTTTGTGATGATGAAAAATTCCTTGAGCATACACATAAAAATCCATTCAAATCGAAAATGACTTCTCTGTGTGTATTTATGTCACCAACGATTAAGTTTATTTTTATTTTGCTATGAATTTTGTTCTATATCACTATTTGCATTTGTTCCATTCAACCTTCGATGAATTTTTCCGTGGAAAAAGAACCCGAAATTGCGAATACAGTAAATGAAATGTTCTGTAAGTTGTAGAATATCTTTAAATGGCATCCGGTAAGCAAAAAAAAAAAAATAATAATAATAATAATCTTAAAATGACTTCGATGATAAGGCAGGGATTTTATATGTTCCCTTCTGTTTTTGGATGACGAAAAAGAACAAGAGAAGACTGATGATGAAGCCAAAAACGAAGAAGAGACCAGCGATGAAGAACGTCTCGTGGCCTCCCAGGTGGTCGAAGCCGATTCCAGCTAATACACAACCGATGCTGGCACCTGTTAGGGGAGAAGAAGTTGATTACAAATAATTTAAAAGCAAACTTTTTCTCCTATTAAAAATAGAATTGAAATCATGTGTAATGAATGCCCTTTGAAAAAAACCCTAATTAAAATACTCCTCAAGGAGAACTTAGACAATAAAAGTCCTTCTTCTCTTTTAACATCCCAATTTCAATTTCAAACTAAATCACACATTTAGTATTAATATAAGCAGCATCTCAAACATATGTTTTATAATAAGTCCAGGTTTTAAAATATTTAATGTTGAGTAGCTCTACTTACCATAAAGATGTGTGTGTGTGTGTGTGTGTGTGTGTGTGTGTGTGTGTGTGTGTGT
>JAOUZG010010699.1:5799922-5901561 GCA_026289955.1 Argiope argentata
GTGTGTGTGTGTGTGTGTGTGTGTGTGTGTGTGTGTGTGTGTGTGTGATCATTTGTAGGCCAGACCATTTGACCTAGAACTTCCAAATTTGACCTCGATATACTTTAGAGGATGTAAAAATGTGCATCTCGGAATGCGTTTTAAAAGAATTTCAACTAGAATTTTTATTAATAAAAAAATAAGCCCCTTTTTGATGGGTTTTTTCGCAATTACTTTAGAAAATATTCCCCCTTAAAAATAATTCAAATAATTCATTATAATTCAAAATCCAAAAAAAAAATGATTTTACCAGTGATGCCAATTAATTTCTGAAAGATTTTTTAGTCTAGATTCAATTAACTTTTAAACATATTTTAAAGTATATTTAAGAGCAATTTATATGTTATTATGAATGAAATCAAGATCGTTTTCGTTGTTTTATCAAATATTTGATCGCGTGATTTTCTTCCGTGAAAGCTAAAAAAGAATCGTGTTTAACATCTATGTTGTTTACAAGATGTATAAAATAACGAAGTTAAGATACCTTTCAATAAATCTAGAAATGAATACATTATATCATTATAAAGAAGAGAGAAATTAAAAAAAACTCATAGGTACAATAAACAAACATTTAAAAATAGACTTAAAATAACAGAAACTTTGTTGTCTGACAAATTGATAGAATCATTGCATGAAATTTCATCTAAATGATTTAATTGAAAATAAATTCAACTACTATATCTGGCTAATCAGTCACCAAAGGTGACAAGTAAAAAATAAAACTTGAATGCAGTTTTCAATCAAATGGTAAAATTTAAAACTACTTTTTAAGCAACATGAATATCTAACTAAACATTTCCTTAAATCTTGATTTAAAAATTAATTTTCTAAATGCGAAAACACTTAAACCACGCTTATTTTCGAGCAAATTTTAAAATAGGAATAAATACTAAAGGGCCGGGATAGCCTGGTTGGAGAACGTTGGATTCGCATCCCTTGGGCTGCGAGTTCGAGCCCGCCAATCGAAAACTTTCCGTGTGTGTGTGTGGTGGACGTTAAATCTGTCGTGGTCACAAAGGCTTTCATGTCGAAAATAATACCACTATGGATATTGGGTCAGAGGTGATCTTTCTCTGTTCCAGATCTAAATTACGATCTGTTGATGAATGAATGAAATACATGAATGAAGTCCACCGCATAAAAAGGGTTTGTGACGTGTGTGAGCTGGAAGTCTGACTTCTGCCCTAAGAGGTCCATGCTCTCAAAAGCTACTGCACCCCTCCTTCCTTTATAAAGTGGAACACGAGAACAACAACAATAAATTATAAGAATTATGTGATGAAATTTAAACGGTACTTGATTTTAATTTGGATACATTCAAGCACGTGATTCTTGAAAATCAATTGAATGCAAAAATAAAATTTCCCTGAGAATTTTACCATAAAAATTATACACCCAATTGAGGTTCATGTATAAACCATTGTATCATACCAATATTTTTCACTAATATTTACAAATAATGAGCAATATTGCAGATTATTATTTAAAAACTTAATTTCTAATTACTTAAATTTTACATGCAGTATTTAAATCTTATATCCATAAAAAAAATTTCAAACGATTCCAGTCGAACTTGAAAAATGATTTTTTAAACTTTTTTTTTACGATGAGATGCGTAGTAACAGTTGCATACTCTCTTTCAGGATTTCCGCTTTTGAGATTTTACTGACTATCGGAAATTAACACTTCCTCTGTGAATTTTCAATCCTCTTGTCGTTATACCACCAAAAGGTTTTGTTGCTTTTAAATTTTAAAATAAATCAGATAATTAAAAAGTTATTAGCGTGAAATAATTGATAAGTGCACAATAAATATTTACTTTTATTAAATTAAATTTATTTTTATATGCTTTTATTTCACTTAGCGCTTCGCATTTGCAAAAACTGAAAATCGTAATCTGTTTTTACACTCTCTTCTTGAAATGTAATTTCTTTCTCTTATTTACTCCCCATGAAAATTGCCAAAAACAACAAGAAATACATTTAAAAAATCGAAGTAGTTTTTCACCTTTACAAAAATGAAATAAGTCAAAGTTAATAAAAATCAATACATTTCCTTATTCCGACTGAGTAAAAATAATCAAATTTGGCAAAATTAACGAAATTTTTTTTAATGTGTATTATTTACGCCTGTTTTTTTAGCTTTCCAAATACGTCTTATTTTTTACACTACCTTCTGTAGAAATAAAGAAGTTGTTGTTGTAGTGCCCCGCTTTACAACGGAAGGTAATGTGCAATAGCTTCTGAGGGTAAGAACCCTTGAGCACTCGAGGTTAGAGGCCTGACTTCTAGCTCACATACGTCACAAACCCTTTTTAAGGGGCGGATTTCCTTCATTCATCCACAGATCGTAATTTAGATCTGGAACAGAAAAAGATTGACTCTGACCCAGTATCCCCAGTGGTATTACTCTCGACATGGAGGACTTTGTGAGCGCGACAGATTTAACGAGTACCAGCCACTCACACTCGGAAAATCTTCGACCGGCGAGGTTCGAACTCGAAACCTAAGGAATACGAGTCCAAAGCTCTACCAACCAGGCTATCCCCATAAAATTTTGGCCGTTTTAAGTTAGTATAGCATGGCAGAAGTCAAACCAGAAGTTGATATCGCAATCTGTCAAGAAATTTCGATGTTACAAATTATAAAAAATTAATAAAATAAATAATAAATGACTTTCATTCATGATAATAAATATATGTAAGTATTCTTTTTAATTTGTTTCTTCAAAATTGCAGAAAATTTATTGTTCTGAACTGTTTATTTTTTCCATATTATTGGTGACTTCTGAAGTGGATTATTTGCGAGCTCTTTCCAATTTCAAACATTACTATACTTTAAATCTGTTTCTGGTTTTAGTATGCCAAAAACGAAACCGAAACGTTCTGAAAAACGCAGTTTTCATGGTGATCGATTTACTCCAAGTGATGAGGTGAACGCATCACCTTCAAATGTGACTTCAAGTACATCGAAATTGGAACTTGACTGCTCTTCTTATGTTTATGTTTTGAACTCGGATAACAACAAAGAAAATCGCATAACTGATTTATAGATTTTATTTAATATATTTTCTTTACTTTTCTGTTTTGATTGCTTCTCGACTTATTTGCATCTCAGTGAGGATTCGAAATTTGGTGAGTGAAGATTCAAAGCAAAATCTTCGTTTAGACACTTATATTGCTGTTTTAATTTATAATTCTGTATACACTGGTTTATTGCCAGTTTTTGAAAAGTTAGGTAGGCCTGTTGAACCAGAACAAGTGAAAGGTTTCATCAACATTGATGATAACAGAGTAGCTGATTCGATATAGCATCCTTCAACATCAGTAAAACTGTCCAGAAAAAAAAAAAGAGCAGCTAGAAAGAGTAAATCTGTAAAGGATAATATGAAAGAATATCCAACTTATAAATTAGGAGAATTTTAGACGTAATGTATATTTTTCATTATTTTGTTACCTAGTTACCTTCATTATTTTGTTCATTACTCTGTTACCTTTGTTTCATTATTCAAACTAAACCTAGAATAAAAACAAGCATCTGAACCATAATTAGGGGGAAAAAAAGGTTCCGAACTCAATCGAATACCTTAAATGTAGGTACAATTCTAAATTAGAACAAATAGCTAATTTCTAAACCATTCGAGGTAACCATTTACTTCCGGTTGGGAAAATGTTTTGAAAAATTGAAAGAATTATTTTTCATGCTTATAATATATTTCTGGAATACTTATGATGCCTAAACTTTTATACATTTTCTTGGTCCTATTAATCTGGTATAGTAAAATATTCCCGATAAACTAGCATCTCTACTAACTATAAAGGTGAGTCAGAACGCGCGCGTGTGTATCTGGATATGTGTCTACAGGCCGAGATCGTTTCACCTGGATTCTGAATTTAAAAACTTAATAAGAAATTTGCACCTCGAAAAGAATTTTTCCGAAATTTTAATTGTAATTTCAATTAATTAAAAATTAAACTAAATTAAAATTAAACTTTTAAAAAATCACTTGGCATTTTTCTGCAATATTGATTCCGGGCATTATATTGCTTAAATATTAACTTTATGTAATTTCAAGATTTAAAAGGGGGGGGGGTAATTATATCAATTCCATAATTGGGCAAATTTTTTCTGAATATTGGCTAAATACTATTAATAGATTACATTGTTGCTTTGAAAAAAATTTGGGTTAGATTAAAGTTTAATTTTTCAGCAGGACAATGATCCCAAACAGAATGCACGTAACGTCAAACTGTGGTGTAGTTTTCATTGTAAACAGCAATCCCACGCATCATCACATCAATGCCAATGAATATCTGTGGGACACACTCGAAATAGTGGTTCAAAAACACAAAATTAGAAACAAAACCTATTTAAAACAAGGGGTAAAACAATATCTTCAGTTACCACCAAAAATTGGTGGAATCAGTACCACGGTGTTTAAAGGCCATTATAAAAGTCGAAAAACCTGCTATTAAATACTGACTCTTTCTTTCTATGCGAGATATTGCAAACATTTCATCGGTGTATTCACAATCTTTTGAGGCGAAAATCTGCATATGTTTATTTAGAATGTTTCTTAAGCTTTTCAGTTTAGAAGTTTGTGACAGATGCGGATAACTCTAGGCCCGAACTCGTTATCTGAGGATCTATAGCCGAGTAACATGACCATTGGGTAAAAGTGACACTTCAACCCGAAGGTTGTTATCTGGCTTATTAAGGTTTCACCACAAGTTTTTCGTTGATTTTTCTTTAATTTTGCTCTAAATTAAACCATTTGTTATGTGTCAAAATAAAAACATGTTTGCACTTCTCGGTAATGGGATATTTATATTGAAAGTCAGATTAATCAAGTAAAAGTAAGGTGTGCTCTCAATTACTTGAGCCACTGTAGATCTAGTCAAATTTCGGTTTTATCTGGACAGAAAAAGGAGTCCAAAATATATTTTGAAGTTTCGAATATCTGCATTAACTGCATGCCAGAGATTATTCGCAAAAAAAATCGGTTTGTATTTTGTATGGTTTTTGTAAAAATTGTATAGTATATTTAGCAAAGCGTAAGATTCAGATCCTAAATAACCATTTTGATTGGCTTTACATCTTAATCTACAGGAAAAGAAAAGAAGATTCAAATTCTAAATAACCATTTTGATTGGCTTTACATCTTAATCTACAGGAAAAGAAAAGAAGATTCAAATCCTAAATAACCATTTTGATTGGCTTAACATCCTAATCTACAGGAAAAAAAGAAGATTCAGATCATAAATAACGATTTTGATTGGCTTTACATGTTAATCTACAGGAAAAGAATAGAATGAATATAAAAAATAAGATAGTTGCATTTACCTAAGCCTTCGTGAGTGCTGAACAGTATTGATTGAGTCGTTGCTTCGGTACCGGGTTTGGAACTTAGTTTCCCATAGGATGCTATGACAGTGTAATAAAGACCAAACGTAATACCATGGCAGAATTCTAAAGGCAGTATCCACCAGGGTCTGTAGAGTTGACTGTAATATAAGAAACGTATTATGTATGTCAGCAAGGATAAAGACAATAATTGGAAATGTCCACATTTTCGAATGATCCACCCAGAAAAGAACATAAGGGGGATTGCACCGCCAAAACTTTGAACTGTGAGACACAGCCCGCAAAGAAGTTCACTTCCACCAATGGTTCTCAAGAACCAGATCAAATAAAACCAGATTAATCCAGTTCCAAATCCATTCATCAGAATCACAGCTTCGTAGGCAAGGAACTCTTTTGACCTGAGGACAATCCCAACGTCACGCAGAATGTTCTTCGAAAATTGGGGTTTGGTGAGATCTAGCTTAGAAATGTTCCAAAGGAACAAAAGCAGCGATGTTGCCATCAATATCCATGCTGCAAGAAAATCCCCGGTGAAATCGTTGAGTAACCCCGCTACAGGAGCTATGATGCCCCATCCGATGGAACCCCACATTCGTTGTCTTCCGAACACAGCTCCGGTTTTTTGGATGGTTTCACAGCATGCTGTGTCGGAGAGGGTAAAAATGGCATTGGTACAGATGCTTGAAAATGTAAATAGAAAAGCAAATATCCAGAATTGATAAGTCTTAAAATCACTTATCTTCCTGTTTTCAAATATATCCACATCCGACAAATTGTTCTTTAGTAAATTAGTATCAGTTTGATATGCTCTTTTGAAAATATTCAATAAATTATTTCTTGATAAGTTTTGCTCGCTGCAATAGATAAAATTATCCACTGAACCATTAGGTTTTATTAAATACATAAAAAATTCATTATCTAAAGTTGTTCGATTGGTTTCAGCTGATTTAGTTATTCTTGAATAAAATAGTCGCTTGTCATCGTCTAAACACTGCATGTCTGAAGAGATGTCATTACATATGGATAAACTAATATTAGAAGTGGCGGCTTGATTGAAATATAAAACGCATTTGTATTCACAATTATCATTTACATCCATTGAACTAGTCACATTGCTTTGCATTTTATCATCAGAGATGATATTATTAGGATCATTCAAACACCATTTCGCTTCAAAGGAGCAAGTCGCGATGTTTCTATCTTGAATTTGAATCTCGGCAAAATTTGTCTCGAAGCAATCTGCCATTGAAAAATTACTTTCATTCTCAATGAATTCGTGTAAATATTTGAAGCTACGATCCAAATTTGATGCATTCACTGGAATCTTTTTGAAAGGAGCCGATGAATTTGTTATTTCACCTCGATCGTGTTTGGGGATGGCAAGCATAAAAAAATAGCACATCACGTTGAGGATGGTGAGGACACAGATGATCAACTTCAGTTTGTTGAAGTAATCCGCAATGTAGCCGATGAGAGGTTTGGTGAAGATGAACAGAAACATCTGAGCAGTGAGCACTGCACCCATGGATGTCGCCGCAAGTCCAAGTCTTTCTTTTGCAAACACAACTACAAAAGGTATTGTCGCTCCAAGCGCTGGAAAGAAGAAGAAAAAAGATTATTTTGTTTATGAATACTGTGCAGTACTTATGAGCAGAATTGAATTTCTGACTCTTTCATCTAAAATTATCAATAGTTGTTGTTGTTACTAATGGCACTCAGCATGGACACTGAAAACCCTAAGCCTAATGAGCGTCTCTTTTTTTTTGAAGTAGTGCCAATTAGGGTCAAGAAAACGATTTAGCTTCACACTCATCACATTCGCTTGCACAGCTCCTTTTTACAGGTGAGAACCTTCACACAGCTCACAGATAGCAGCCATGCCCTAACTGGGACTCGAACCCGGGACGCCCAGATAACGAAGAACCCGTACTATCTTTTTTCCAAGACGTCGGCAACAACAGTTGTTCTGAGGCCAATGTCAAAAGCATAACTTTTACCAGGAACATACCGTGGAAGCTTAGGGAAGCCTCGAATGAGAATAGCCATGCCCTATCTGGGACTCGAACCCGCGACGCCCAGATCACGAGAAAGACGCTCTACCTCTGAACCAGGACGTCGGCAACAATAGTTGTTCTGAGACCAATGTCCCAATCATAACTTTTCCCCATAACTTTTACCAAGAACATACCGTGGAAGTTTAGGGGAGCCTCGAATGAGAAAAATATATACGAGGCGTGTTTTTAAAGTAAGTACCGTTTTTAAATTACACCGCAGCAGCGCTGCGGCCACCGTTTAGCGCATGCACGCCATGTAGCTACATCTGTTTTGAAGCTACAGACGCCATTACGGAACCATTCGATCGAGTCTACATCTGTTTGCGTGATTTTAAAATGCCGCCACCTATTGAGAATCCCGCCAACAGCGAAGTGCGAGCTGTTATACGTTTTCTCAGTGTTAAAGGCTTCAAAGCAGCTGAAATACATCGCCAAATCAGTGATGTTTATGAAAACATTATGAGTGATGGAATGAAAACATTATGAGTGATGGAATGGGGCGGAAATGGGTTAGGGCCTTTACAAATGGCCGCACAAACATTCATGATGAAGAACGAATTGGGCGACCTTCAGTCATTACCGATGACTTGGTTCAAAAAGTGGATAGTAAAGTGAAAGAGAACAGATGATTCACGATTTGATCCTTATCTTACTGCTGTCTCAAGAAGTGTTCTTTATGAAATTGTGTCCGAACCTTTAAATTATCGGAAATTGTGTTCACGCTGGGTACAAAAAATGTTGACTGAGGAGCACAAAACCAAACGATTGACCAGTGCATTGAGATTTCTCGAGCGATACAGTAAAGAGGGAGATGATTTTTTAAGCCATATTGTCACAGGCGACGAAACGTGGGTAGCCTACATTGCACCGGAATCGAATTCAATTTATATTGAATCAATTTCATATTGAAGATTTTATTTTAGAATAATAAAAAAGGTTTATTTAAAAGTTAATTATTTTAGAGTAATAAAAAATATTTCAGAAAAATATAAAAAAAATTCTATATATGCATATTTTTATTTTTGAAGAAGAGAAATTGTTTATTTATTCAAATGAAACGTTTATATCCTAGAAAATAAAAAATGCAAACTGCAAATGCATGTTTCGATAAAAATTCGAAATAAGCATCAAATAGTTTTATACAATCTATATACTCTTTACGACTTAACTAAATTAAGCAGAACTACATGTATATAATAACACACATTTACGGGGCTTTTATGAAAGCATTTTCATTTGATGATGACGTGTCTGATTTACAACGAAAGCAGGGTTGTAATAGCTTTTGAAGGTATGGACCCCTGACCACCCGAGGGTGGAAGTCAGACTTCTTGTTCATGTGAAGATGATGCACACTTATCACATTCGCTTGCACAGCCCCCTTGAAGGGGGAGAGAGCACGTTGCCACACCTCACAAATAGATTACAGAAGAGCAACCATGCCCTGGCCGAGGCTCGAACCCGGAATGCCCAGAGAACGAGGAAGACGTGCTACCTCTGTGTCAGGGCGCCGACGGCATTTTTATTTGATTAAAGTGAGTGAAATTAATCAAACTTTTAAAAATGGATCAATAATAACTAGAGAAAGTCATTAGCACATTGATGGACAATACTATCTTGATGGTAGTGTCTGCCGAGACACTTTTAAATTTCATACATTGCCTATAGAAGTAGCGACACAACGCATAGTTATAAAATTGTGTAATATGACATGACGGATTAAGCCGTATGTAAATAACGCGTCAACATGGGGAATTGTCGTATCATTTTCAAGAGAGAAATATGGTCGTTCATGGGATTCACATGATGGCCATTACTGCCCATCAACGTGTTAAGTTTGCGAGAGAAAATGAAGAGAGGTTCTTGTTATTGTTGTGAATGCACCTATGAGTGCTGATTTCTTAGCTTAAGCGACTCAATGCCAGCTTTGACATTATCCATAGCAAAATTTAATGATTACTTGAAAAGTGAAAAACATATTTTGATTTTCTGTAGTGCCTCGATAAGGAAAGATCACGATTTATAAAGGTCTATGTAATTGAGATCCCATTGCATTTCGAAGATGTTGGACACAAATGCTTTAAAATTTTCATAATTTTAAGACTTAAGAATTAAACCGTCGATCTTTATCTCCAAATTTGAAGACATTTCCAATGTGTTGTTAAACCGCCAATAATGTCAAACAACCGTCATTATTTTTAAAACTGTGCAAACCTTAATTATCTTCCGCCATTTTGTTGGTTTCGCAGAAGATCACTAAGCGCTTTTTCTGTTCTGTATTTTTAACTCGTTAAAATGGTTAAAATTTGGGATCTGCCTGCCAACGAGATAGATGCAGTGACGTATTTCCAAAATTATGGAATTATTCCATAGAAAAATAAGTGTTTGAATGGACATGAGATAAGTTTATACGAGAAAACGGGCAAACAATGGCGGTGTAATGTATCAAAAAATTCTGGCCACCTAAGTAAATTGGCTCGATTTGGTTGGCGACCGTTGGCTCATCGACGGTCTAATACGTAGGTACCGCCAGTATAGTTGGCGACCGTTGGAACATCGACAGTCTAATACATAAATACCAATTTCTCATTAAAAACAGAGTAAGATGTACTAGAGCTGAAAGTGAAAACATTACATTAATTAAAATGCTATATATAACAACAAAATAAGTAATAATGAAACTTACCTCCGTTGTATAAAAAGAAATGAATTTTGAATCTAACCATTTTTCTATCTAAATGCCAACAGGATTTTGCTTCCGTACTTTTTTCGGAGGATTCAGTCTGAATAATATAAACTTTCTGGCCATTCTCACTCTTTTCGGAAGCCATTCTGTTCTTCGTTCGCTACTAGAATGTCATAAAATTATTTTTTTAACGTGAAGAATGCCGATTTGTATTTGTCAGGCTGTAAAAAGTAAAAATTGTCGTTTAGAGTGTTTCAGGAAAAGAATATCATATTACACAGATTATTATCAGCTTGAATATTTATTTTAAATTTATATCAAGAACAATTTTACTTCAGTATAGAAAGTCCTGAATACCAGCACTGAAAGAGTGATACGATTTGGCACTTCACAATGAAAGGTATTAAGCAAAAAGACAATAGAAATGCACATTTAAACAAAAAAAAATCTATCTCAAAACGCAGATAATTAACTTGATTGTAGCACAAACATGATATAATAGTTTTATTAGACATGGTTAAAGTAAATCTAATACAATAATTTAACGGAATCAAGATGATATAATAGTTTTATTGGACATAGTTAAAGTAAATCTAATACAATAATTTAAAGGAATCAAGAACAAGAGAGGAAAATTTCTTCTATTGCAAATATATTAATTGTTGTTACTAATGGCACTTGCAATGGACAAGCCCGCTGAAGCATCAGCGGATTTAAGCGGAAATAAGCGTCTCTTATTTTTGAAATAGCGCTAATCTTCTGAGTGAGAGATTAATTATTTGAAAATAAGAAATCGTAAATAAACTGGAAGATGACGTCATTTCATGGAAACTACAAATAAAAGCAATTGATAATAAATGTAATTAAATATCTCAAACAATACTGACAAAACAAACCTCAAATATTATGGGTCAGGTGACTCACTATTTACCAATGAAAAAATAAATATTTCTTGTCTTCAAATTTCGAAGACATAAAACCTCCGAACCAAAACAACATCATGTTCTCACATGATAAAAATCGTTTCAAAACGCATATTTCTAATTCTAAGACAAGATATGCATGTGCCAAATTTGGTAGCTATAAATAAAAAATATCTGGCCCCCGGAGCGCCAATACATGCACATATTCCTTTTCATTGTTAATATCGATTAACAAACTATATCCCTATGCATCTGCCTCAGTAATATAAGATTGTTTAATATTATTTAAGGATTATCTATAAATTTTTAAAAATTACCTAGTTACAATTTGTTTAACAAAAAGACAATTAGCTGAACCATTTTTAATAACCTATATCTGTCGCATATATAGGTGGATGATTTAATATCGATAACAAGCATGAGGGTAATAGAATTTTTATTAACATAGATATTCTGCTCGATGTACTTTAGAGACGTTATAAGAAGATATCCGGGTTATGTTGAAATGATTTACAGCTGGAAATGTGATTTACATCTTCACCTCTCCCCATGGTATGTGTAAATTTATTTATATTAACTCGGAAATAACAAAGGTAAAAATGTATTTGGTAATTATCAATACAGTATAAAGAGAAATCGAAGCAAATTAATACATATGTATAGAGAAGAACTGATAAATTTGATCCATTGCTTACTCTGGGCCAATGCTGCCAACTCAATACTCAATATTTTATATTATAACAGTTCTTATTATCTTAATGTATTCAGGGTAAAATGTTTCCTTTAATTTATACATGATTCCTCACTTTAACATGAAAAAAAAAATAAAGCTACCATCATATTAAATAGAAAATAGATTTACCAATGACTTCTGTCTAACATTAGATTAAAATATTAATTATCAGCATGTTCGTTTTCGTTCATTTTGGAAACTTTTTAACTTTATTAAGTTCGTAGATAGGCAAGTTACATGCAAAATTTTTCAATACAATCTACTGGGCAACATGTTAGACATAGAACAGTTGAATTTACAAGTAATGACTTCTTAGATGGTATAAGTACTCGCAAAGAAAAGGTTCCTCAAATTTTTAATTTTAAAAATAACCTGAAGTGTAGCGTTTTATTTCAATGGTTTAGGAGGAAATTATTATATAAAAATCATTACACCATTTAATCATTTTTACACCATTTAAAACTTGGAAAAATAAGCTCTTCAATGATAGAAAATTTTATTTCAGTATAATCTTTAAAAGAATTTTTAAATATGTTTTACAGAAGCACTTTTTATTTTTTTAATAATACATTTATACAACACCCAATGCGATCGTGTTAAATATTTTTTTGTTCTTATCATAATTGCTAACAATATTTAGAAATTAAAAGTCAAGTCTAACACCTTACCATGCTACAATATTTCGACATAAAGTTGCGATTCTTTGTTTAAATATAAAAGGGTTATTCTTTTCTCCGTGATTTGAAAGGATCTAGACATATAATAATAATGCAGCATCTCTTACCTAAAATGAAAACACTCTTGAACACAAGATGCCATTCCTGTATATAAAAATAACAATATATAATTAATCGTTTCTTCTTATTCACAGCATGTAAGGAAAAGATTGTTTGGGATTATATTTTCATATCTGTAGGAATGTACAAATTGCCTTTACTGCACATAAATAAAATGATTGTGTAAAGGCCACCATAGCTGAATATATCTTTTATCTCAAGTCGTAAATATTGATTATTCAAGTTTAATCTGTAAAATTGTAAATCTGTAGTATTTTCTTCTATATAACAAACGATAAATTTTTCATAAATAATAGCATTTTCATCTTTTCTTTTTAATTTTTTTCCGTCAGATATCTCTCAACGTTTCATGATAAGGTATGCAGTTTATTATTTTATTATTTGTACTGAAAAACAAAAGTCAGTGACATTGAATAAAAAAAATTTTTGTAAACTTTTCAAAATAATACTTCCATGGTTGAGCAATATGTTTTAAAATATCCGCATTCCTTTATTCTTAAAAAAATTATTTAGCACATTGATCATTATAGATGAGTTAAAAAGTCTTTCCGAAATATTAGGTAAATTCTAGTGATGCTCATTTTGTACTTAGCTTTATCTGCATATAGAATATACAGAGTGTCTGGAAATACCCTTTTAACCTTTTAAATTCAAATTGATGTTTCGTATAGCCAGAAAAGTAATATGTATTTATGTAGGATATCCCAAGGAGCTATTTTGTTTAACCATGATTTGTGCTTTCATTTTTGCCTTTATCAACATCCGATTGTAAACGTCATTCAAAACGAGAACTGTAAAAGGCTAGATCATTTCCCTGGGGACGATCATTTTAATTAATACAGCATTCCAGAACAATGCCATCTATCTAGCTCTCGTAGTACCCACACAATTAATATTCAGGCAGAGGCCTACAAACCACCGTACGATAAAGACGTTTTTGCGCTCCTTACATTTGGTAAGAGGTGTTTCATTCATATAATGTACTTTTCTTAGACTTCCAACGTCCTCCTAGAGGAAATAATCTAACTTTCTATTTATTTAATATCTTCATGTTTTAATCCATTTAATATTTTCTGGTAAATACTCCCCCTTTTAAATTTTTTCCTTTAACTCTAAATAAATTCTTTTATTTTTTTAAAAAAAAAGTCTCTTCATCATTCGTTTGCCTTATTTTAATTTTAGTTTAGAAAGTGAACCCGTAAATATAAAAAAAAAACCCTAGACACCACGTTACTAAACCCCCACTATTTGAGGAGTCTAATGTTTTTGGAAGATTTGGTTGGACTCCCACACTTTTAATAAAATTATTATGCTAAATTTATTGAGATAAGTCATAGATTTCTCGCAGATAGATAGTTACAAAAAATTAATTCAAAAAAGGGAGAAGGCCTGTCCAAAAAATATATGCTATGCCATAATAAAAACAAAGAACATGAATACTGTTCGTTTCATTATCCTGAGATGACCACTTTTCGATAGTTCTATCTCATTAAGGGGAGAGTCGCGGAAAGATGTAGGCATTTCCGGAATTCACTTTCATCGTTATGAGTGAGCATCTCCTCATTTCATATTTCGTCTCGCCCCTATTTTGCAGAGTTAAACTCATCCTAACGCATGCGGAAAAGCGCGGAGAGTATTAGATTCCTTTGTCAAAAAAATAAGTGACTTGAAAAATGGAAAGGTTCTTTTGGTATTAGAATGCTAAGTCAACCTTTCCCCTCAGTTCTCAACTGCCAAGAAATCAGTACTATAAAAATCTATTGTGAAACTTGTGCGAATGCTCGATCAAGTACGCTGGCTTCATCAAATGAAGCCGAATGAATCATGTTTTTTGTATTTAAAACAGAAAAGGAAGATTTACTACATTTACTGATTCCTTTATTGATTCGATTATAGTGAAGTTTCATTATAATCCCATCTCATCACTTTACCGTCTTTAAGAAAGTTTTGCTAGAAGTAGAGGATATTATGGACGAGGAAAAGAATATCCAAGATTTCATCTGATTACTGCAGTGAATTACACGAGCTACTGCTTTAACTCTTTTAAAGGTGAATAAATTCTCTATCTTAAAGTACCTTCCAAATATGCTTCATAATTTTTACAGACTCTTGAGACTGGCTCCGTTCCACCGGGATCTAGGATTTTTTTAGAATGTGAAGAAGTCTTCACAGAAGGCACAACTATTAGCGGTATTTATGATGTTCCAAGCAAAACATTTTACTGCTTCTGAAATATCCGCAATATTGACTTTGGTTTCAATGATGAATGCTAACTTGAAGTAAAAACAGTCGCACCGCCCCTATTACCATTGGAATCTCTTTAGGAAAAGTAAGAGCTATTATGGAGACCATTTTCATCTGGTAAACGCATGCAGTTAAGGAGAAAACAGATGGCTAAGTCAAGACAATAAAAACTGTAAATTCATAATGGTTTTTCCCCATTATTAACTTGACAGAGACAGTCAATAGCAATAAACTGTTCAATTTTCTACGTACTAAAATTTGTTCTATCCGAACCTGAAATTTTTTTTTGTCTATTTCTAATAATTTAAAAATTTATTACCAGGCCATCATTGGAATACACATCGTTTATATTGAAAGCTCCCAGTTTTAAATCTGACATGGCAGTTTTAAATTGTGCCTAATCCAATAGAAACGTCGTGAAATCGTAACATCTCCTTTTTCACGAAAATACCAGTCTTTTTATCCTTCGCGACAAACAATCATATCTCTAATCATGATGATAAACACTGACTGATTCAAGATAAAATACTTTACTCCTTTCATTTGAATTTTTGTGCTGAATGTTCTGACTTGATCTTTAAGAAAAGATAAAAGTAGAAACATTTTACTCAAATTTGCGGACTAGATTTTTCTTCGATAATTTGGGATGTATTACGATAGATATTCTCCCACCGTTTCACTGGCCATGACAAACATTTAAAATCAAGTTTTGTCGGGCGGAAAAACATTTGAATGTGTGCTTTTCGACCTTTGAATATAGGTAAAGTTTTCATATTTGCTTTTGTGCGAGATTCGACTATTAGTTAAATAAGCATTAGTATCTATTACTATTTTAGAAACCAATTTCAACTAAGAAAAGTTTTTTTAAAAAAATTTCCTTATGTAAAAAAAATATTAAAAGAAAAAGTATTGTATTCTTCAAAAAAATTTGATCTTGGAGTTTTGATAACTTTCCATATTCTCCAAAATTTAGATGGAATCATTTTTGAACGCCATTCAGTCTGTTTGGGGTCAATAACTCAAAAGCACTACTAATAAGTGTAATAATATGCTTTTGTACCAAAAATGTGGATTAATATAGAATTTTAATGGTAATTTAATGAAAAGAAATCCAGTTTAAAAGGCAAAAAAAAAATTTTAATGGTACGAGCTAACTGAAAAAACTTAGAATACGATATAATAACCATAACTGAAGAAATGTGTCCTGATGTAGAACAAATCCATCATTGCGCTGATCCGCTTGTTAGCAGATCTGGATTATTAGCAGGATAAGCTATTGTCAAGGACAACACAGCTATCAGACTACCAGCACTTGACATTCTTTTTGTGATACTATCAAAAAAATTCATCTAATTACTAAATTCCATGCAATCAAGGATGCCAATTAAAATAAAGTACGGTTTAAATATTTATTTGAACTCGATGTATATACACGTCAGAGTATGGACGTGAAATGAAAGTGTATTTTTTTTAAATCTAATAAAAATGAAATCTTACTTGTTTCACTATAATTTCTCCGCAAAATTTACTATTTAACCGTTTGTATTGCTTTCGGCGCATTATCGTTTGATTTTTATAACGGACTACGAAAGAGACTGAAAAATAAATATGCTGTTAATTAATTAAATTTGGCAAAATTATTCTAGAAATATTTCTATTTAACATTTTCCAGTTTTGTATTATGTAATTTTACAATCCTTAAACTATGTGGTGTTTTATAAATTAAAAAGGAAATATCCATTTTTATAATTGAATGATATTTAGCTTGTGCTAATTTTTTTTGTCATATATTTATATTTATTTTTTTGTTAAAACCTGTTTTCAAATTTTAAATGTCTTTTTTTTTTCATAACGCGATGTACAGAATCAAAATCTTTTGAAAGTAATTTCCAATCAAATGTTTTGCCATTTGAATTTCAAAAATTGCTGTTTAAATCTACTTGTATACTGACTAAATTAAAATTTTTTAAAAATATTTGATTGAGAAAGCCGTGCTACGAAAAGTTAATTTCTAGAAGACTCTAGATAACGCCTGTGTACTGTTTTTCTATTTATCTACTATTGTGGATACGATAAGCCAAAAACAGGAGCTACAATCCAAAAAGAAATAAGTCTGATGTAAAAATATTTTTCCTGCTCCTTAATTTTTTAATTTAATGCAAAACATTCCTTACCTCAAGATGTCTTGACTCTTCATCTTAATGAACTTAACGATTATTTTCTGTGAATGAAACAAAATAAAATGCTTCAAAATATTTTATGACGATTGATTCATTATTAAGAATATGGTACAATATCATAAAAATAAAATATAATTTTTCTCTTTGGAATATTAATATAGTATTTCTGTTTTATTTTGTGTTGAACATCAGCATGAAAATATATTAATCTAAAAGCTGTGATATATAAGTGACTGAAATTTTTTCTAAGTGAAATTCTTCTAAAGTGAAATCCAAAAATGTATGAACATACACTTGATTTTATTTTCACAAATTTCTCCGAATAAGTTTTTTTTATCATATCAGAACATGATGTTGTTTTTAGCGTCTGCAAAAATCCGGAGGCGAAAAATAAAAAATTTTAGTATCTGCACGAGCATCTCAAAAAATCAGCTTTTAATAATGAATTGTCATTGTATATACAAAATCTCTGATTAAAAAATAAGTTAATGACTTCAGATAATAAAACCTAGAAAAATGTCATTTTGAGCACGCGATTATATGAAATGAAATAAACAGGAAATGTGATATTTTTTTAAACAATAAATGCGAGACAAAGTTATTTTTGAATCGTTGGCAATACTAAAGCAACTCATTCAATGAAACGATTAAAATTGAATAAAAATATAATTTAACTCACAAATATAACTCAAACAATAATATATCTCACAAATATAACTCAAACAATAATATATCTCACAAATATAACTCAAAAATATAATAATATATTTTTGCACGTGGTGCTTGGCCGTTCAAGAAATGATGTTCTGACATGATACATTGAAATATCCATAGCAAATTTCATTTTAATCTTTTTTTTTTCTTCCTTTTATGACAAAAAAAAATCTGTTGGGAAAAAATTGTCTAGTACAGAGATTAAATTTTTACATACTATTAATGACGTACCAGGGATTAATCTACAAAAAAACTAGAAAAGGTTCCCATTACAGATTCAGTAAAACTGGTAAATTCAAGCCAAAGTTCTTATTCTGTAATATTATCGTAACAGTGGCTGAAGAGAGCTGATGAGACAGGTCTGATTGTTGTGCTCCCTCTGTTTCTTTTGGCAATAACTGCCAACTACCGGTCCTCATTCGGCGTTGTAACTCGGGAATGCGCTGTGATGTAGCGTCCACTTACATACCATCATCTTTGAATCATTGCCAAAGCCTGGAGATGACATTCTGAGCGATTCCAATGTCCTTGGATGCTTCCAATTCCCACATTCCAGACGACCGATAATTTTAACACGTAAAAAAGTATTCCATATGTTCCCTTTGTTATGACTATGTGATTACCGCTCTGAAAGGCTTAAAAAGCGTTTGCGAACAGTTTTACTTCTTTGCCTGTATTCCTCATACATCACTTTCATACCATCTCGTCATTGTGATGTATTATCGGTGTCATCTGGTGACTTCCTACAATTTACATATGATTTTTGAAGATTGTAGTCATGTTAAGGGTGATATATGTATTTTAGAGTTCGATTCTGAATTGTCTTTAATTTATGGAAATGAGTTTAATTGGCATGGTAGATTGAAATATCTTTTACTCGCGTTATTTGTACAATAATTGGGGATTTTTTATGCAAATTTCTTTTTCCCCCATGTATCAAACATTCCAAACAAATACGCCATCAATTTCAGTAAAAGAGATCAACCAGAGAACGATCTTTATATTAGTTGGAGTAGGGCCTCTTCAATTATAACCACCCTGTATTTTAAAGAGTAAAAAATAGACAGCTTCAAAATAATAGAAAGTATATATTTTTTAATCAAAAATATGAAAGTCATATTTAAAAAAGGAATGTGTTAAATAAAGCACGAAAAAATCGTTACAGCTACAATGATTAAAAAAATGATAAAATTCAAAAAATTATTTGGCATCAATTAAAGTTGTAATATTCTTAGTGTACATCTGTCAATGCTTAACGCTTTTTCTATTTATCTCCACATTTTTATTTCAAAAAATCTTGTTATGAATATACGATAATGAAAATTTAATTTAAAAATATTTTTTATCTTTTTATTTAAAATGCAAGTGAAAATGTTATATTTTACCAACTTTTTAGAACATAATTGTAATTGCGTTGTGAATATTTTTACGTTTCTTCCAATGATTTGATATTTTTAATGAGTGGCAATTCATGGACGTTACTGAAATAATAATATATGAAGAACTTCACGTTCTTCTTTCTCTTCAAGACATCGCGCCGTGGTGCGACACATTTGGTTTAGGTTCCTAAAATCAGGTTAAATGATTTATTACGGATCTGTGACATTATTTAGAATTTGAGTTTTAATATTAAACTTGTGACAGTTTTAAATATTCTGTATTGTTACTCATGGCACTTGCCATGGACAAACCCACTAATACATCAGCAGATTTTAAGCCTAAGGTATGAGTCTCTTGTTTCAAGTGTCGCCAACTAGGGCCAAGAGTACGACTTTAGCTACACACTCATCACAGTCGCGTACACAGAGCCTTTTTACAAGGGGGTACAGTCACGTATCTCACAGACAGCACGCAGAAGAGCAACCATGCCCGAACCAGGGCTCGAATTTGGGACTTCCAGAACACTAGGAAGACGCGCTACCTCTGAGTCAGAAAGCCGGTTTAAATATTCTTATAAAAATATAAGAAAAATAAGCGACATTTGTCAATCTTAGAGGTATATATTGCCTTGGATGGGAAAGGAAAACTTGATTCAAAAGTTTCATTTATTGTGTGAAATAAATTTTCAGTGTTCTATAATGAGTAAATTAAACGTTAAGATTTTTTTAAGGAGAAAAAAGAAAGGATTTGATAAATTATTTTAAAATTCAATCTTTTCTTCTAAGATGAAAGCTTAAGAATAATGACTTCAAAACTGAAAGGAAAACCGTTAAATTTTCAATTAAAATCCATTTTCTTTCAACAATAAAAAGAATATGCAACATTAAATAAATGCAGAATCACTGCAAAAGGATAAATTACTTTTAAAGCATTTACCGACTGTGAAAGGAGAGATGAGTAAAAATGTCATTTTCTGAATTTTAAGATGGTGTAAAAATAATTTTAATGCTGTTATATTTCTAAAATTATCGTTTAACAAACAACTAAGTGTTATTCAATTTTAAATGAATAAGACTTTTAATCTAAATGTTTAAAAGTTCATGAAACCTAGGAGTTTGTTTTAAAATTGCTAAATCAGACAAGCAGAAGAATTAAAATAAATCAATACACATTTCATTTTATTATTGTTAGAGATTGCGGTTGTTCTAATTACTAATTAATTTTTATGTTATTGTGTAGTTCTCGTCTAACTTTAAATTATTGAAAAATCAGAAATGCTGTCTTAATCTCTCGCTTCCACTGTTCTGGTTTCTTCTTTTCGTGTGGATCGTCTTGCTAAGCCGCACCTTCATCTGAGCATCTAAAGAGTGATGAACAGAAATCTTTTTGGTATTCATCAATCTAGCTGCAAAACGACCTTGATTCAACTTCATGACATGAATTTCTTCCGCATTCGTCTGTCATGAAGCAGAAACTTGAAGCCCAATAAAAACATGGAAATGTCGGCAATTACTTGAATTTTAAGCCCATTAATCTATCAATCATTTAGGTGAAATTTTACATTTGTGTGTCACTTAAATAAAGGAAATATTATATGAATGCTGAGTTATCATTGGTCAAGAGGAAGATCGTCATGCTAAAAGTCTGTTTCCAATTGGTTTAATCGGGGCATCACTAATTTTCACAAAAACTTCTTGTATTTTGTAGAAGTTAACAGTTAAAACGAAAGCTGTGTTAAGAAATAATGTGTGTTTACATCGTTCTGAGCCAAATCAGCGCATGCCGCATACTGCAGCGTGTTTAAAAGGACTGTAGTTCCCAATGGTTGTATGTATAAAAGCATTATTATTATTATTATTTTAACTTTTCGTTTTCGTAACCTGTTGTATTTATTTCTAAAAAGAATTTTTTTTAAGTTTTATAAATGCATGATTGGTGAATGTATTCCTTTTTTATTTTTACTTTAAGTTTTCACCTGTTGCATAAGTGAAATCTGCCAAGCATAAAATTTCGTTACAAGGAAAAGAAAATTATTTTTATTTAATTTGAAAATATTTTGCCTACAGCAATTGATATGATCTTGTTTATTAAACGCTTAGTTATATTCCGATTAAATATTATACCAATTTCGAGCGAAAAATTTTATAACTATATTAGTTTCATATGGCTTATCATATTATAGAGAAAGAAAAATACTCATGAATGTTTATAATTCTTTTTTTATAGATTTTTAATAAGATGGCTCTGGGAATCTAAAAGTTTATTTCTGATTTTTCATCTTATGTTTTGTGAATAAATCTGTCGTACATCTAAACAAATTTTCATAATGGTTGACTGTTCCTGTATTCGAAACATTCCATATGTGAATGTTAAAGCACATTATTTTTTATTAAATGCTGGTAAGTCTTATGATTATTATTGACTCTTTTATAAAATCAGTTATATTTAATTATCTTGTTTAGAATTGTTGAAACATCCATTAAAAGGGCATTTTTTTTAAGTTGTGGAAATGTTTAATTTAATTGAAATTCATAAAATTAGAATTTTAAATATTTGGCCAAAAAACTTTGTCTATGGAAATGATTTTTAAAATTTTTATTGGATTTTTTATGTAATTGATGAAAATTAACTCTTTATTTTTTAAATATATAATTCGATGAAGTGCCAAATAATAACTAAGGCAAACGAAAAAATTTCCAAATTCTGATTGATTGTGATGTTTATTTAATTATTTGCCTTCTTTTTGCATTTGGTTGATATAGAATATATATGCATATTTCATATCAAATAATTTTATATCATCATTTTCTTTTAAAGTATTAATTATAATAATACCAGTTTTATAAAAACCTATTTTTACCAAATATATATGCATATAGTAATAAATTTGTTGATTTTTTTTTACATTTCTTGTATTCTTTGTAATGTCATTTAACTTCAAATATTATATATATTTTTTTCAATTATAATATTAGTAGTATAGTATCAAAATTATCACTGAAGTATTTGTTGAGCTGAACCAAATTATTTTACCTTTATATATTTTTTAAAAACGATATAAGTATTAGTTTATAATTTGATAATATTGAACAAAATTGTTTAATAATAATTAATAAATATTGTTTATAATGTAAAAATATTAATTAGTTCTAATAAGTAAATTTTCAATTAATTAAATGATATTACTGTTGGAGTTGATTTGGCATGTCATAAACTATTCATTGCATATTATTCAAAATTTCAGTAATATAGTATTGAAATTTGAACTTTGATTTTTTTTTTCAAATTTTCCTTTGTGATAATATATTTGTAAAGAAAAATTTTCTTTCTCTTTTTCACAGCATTAGCATGTGTCATTCCATTTTTACCAGTTCATGCGAAGGAAATAGGGATCTCAGCTGTATCTGTGGGTGTTATCTATTCCCTATTGCCACTTGTCACAATGGTCTTAAAACCTTTCTTTGGAGCAGTTGCAGATCACTTTGATAATTTAAGGATCCTCCTTATTATCTTCTTAGGATCTATTATGCTATCATCAACACTTACTGTTTCAATACCTAGAAAAGGAAACATGATTAATAGTGACATTAGATGCACATCATCCGGCACAACCCTGTTCTTTAAATCTAAACCTAGCCAAGATTGCATGGTAGATGTCTTAGTATCTAAGCCTTTGAGATGTTTTATGTATTGTACTGAATGTACAGAATTTGATTTAGTGCAGATCAATAATAAATCAGAGAAAGTTTGCAAGAAGACAGATATGCATTCTGCTGAAATAACAGTTAACTTAGAGAAACAGAATGGATCAACCCACTACTTTAAAGTGAAAGCTATGACCCTCTCTGAACGTGAGATGAATACTCTCTGTTTTGTAAATTTGACATTCAGTTGCAGTTCTTATTGTGAACCAGTTCTACAAGAATGCTTTACAGGAAAGCAGCAACCGGAATACAGCAGTGATCAGTTTTGGCTTTTCCTTGTATTCACAACTATATGTGTTAGTTTGAGTGGCGTAGCATCTAGTTTTTCTGATGCTGTTTGCTTTAATGAATTAGGTGCAAATGGACACCTTTATGGAAGACAAAGGTTGTGGGGTACCATTGGTTGGGGCTTACTCTCTCCACTTGCTGGATACGTAAATGATCTTGTGACTGGAGATTCTTTCTTGAAAGCTTATCAACCAGGTGCTATATTACAGTTTGCGATATTGTTGTATGATCTCAGGGTTGTCACCAAGCTAAAAACCAAAAATTTGAAGTGCTCACAGAATGTGTGCAAAGATGTTGGCAAGCTACTTAAACAATTTAAGGTTTTATCTTTCATATTATCTGTGCTTATGATTGGTTCCTTTACTGCTCTTCTTTGGTCATACCTTTATTGGCATTTAATTAATTTGGGTGCGAACAGGATCCTTTTAGGGATTGTTCCTGCTGTGCAGTGTTTCCTTGGGGAATTGTTGTTTTTCTTCTTCTCAGGCACTCTGATTTCAAAACTGGGGCATTTCAATATCTTGACTTTGAATTTTATTGCCTTTGGTGCAAGATTCATAGCATACTCCTACATAGAAAATCCTTGGATGGTACTACCTATTGAACTGCTGCAAGGACCTACATATGGATTGTTTTATGCTACCATGGCATCGTTTGCCCATACATCTGCTTTGCCAGGAACTGAAGTAACAGTTCAAGGTCTTGTTGGTAGTGGTTTTGAACTTGGTAAGAGCATGAACGTAAATTTTTCTACTTTATGCTTGCTATGCAATGCAACACTTTATTTACATAATAAAATTTTCTGCACTTCATTTTTTTAAAAAAATCTTTTGCTGGATTATTCATGATATAAATCAGAAAATCAATGCATAATGTTTTTAAAAATTCACTTAAAAAAGATTTTTTTTTAAAAAAATTCTTAATAAAGTCTTGATATAATTAATCATTATTTTAATTTTTGTCTTAACAAATATTGTTAACAGCAAGAATAAATAAATATTGTTATGCATTTTTAATCCTTCTTACCTTAAATTTTGCAGTTGTAATGAAATAAATATTATTAGAGAACGCACTTACACAAAATTTCTCCTATGCTTTCTTTTATTAGTAGTAGTGAAGAAACTGAATTTTTTTGTAGCTATTTGTGCAAGTTTTATTAACTGCTTTTACTTTTGTTTATATAATTATTTGTGAGAAGAAAAAGTATCTGGCCATTCTTTTATTCTATAATTTTTCTTTCTGTTTAAGTAAAAAGATGAATGAATTTTTAATGTTATTAATTTCTTATGTTTTGAAATAATAAATGTTTCTTAAAAATGAATTATTTAGTTTTTATTGAAAATCTTAATGTGGCAATGTGGGCATTATAATTTTATTTTAAGAATATTGATATCTTTGATTTATTGAGTGTTTTTTTAAAAAGAAAATGAAGTAAGTTATTTCAATTGATTTATTTTTTTGTGCATAATAGAACCTCTGTAAGCATAAAAATGCATGCACACTATGTAAGCATTTAATTTAGAGTTTTTGTATGATTTAACATTTTTATTTTTATTTGTATTATACTTCAAAAATTAGCCTTTTTTTGTGATTAATCATACTCTTACAACTTTATTAAATCAAAAGTTATGTAACGCAAAAAAAAAATCACTTCTACAGATGTAAATTTATTTATTGCATAATCTTTTTCCTTAGTGAATATAAAAAGGACATCTCTAAATGATGATATTTCAGAAAATATTTTTACAAACTATTTAAAATAAATGACATGGAATAAAAATGCAACCATGTGACATAAAGATATAGCTGAGTTTTAGAACTATAGAAATTTGCTTTTTCATAGAAGTAATTGATTGTGCATACTTTTTTTTTAATAAAGAAGATTCAAATATTTGCAATATTGATGTGTTAGATTGGTGAATGAGATGTGTAATGTGCAAGAAGTTGATGTAATTTTGGTAAAGTTAGTAAGGGAAGGTTATTGATGTGACTTTATTTATCTCTTTCTGAACCAATTGCTAATTTTTTCCTTCTTTTAATGAGTGTGATATTGCATTTCCTTAAGTGCTCAAGTTGATAGTTATTAAAAGCTCATCAAGTTTGATTGATTTCTTAAGGGGGGGGGGGGTGCGTTCGTGCAAATTGTGATCTGTAAAGCTCTTTTACTCCATCTTTAAATTCAAAAAGGTGTCTTGTATAATCAAAGAGAGATGTGTGTGTGCTGGATTTATTGAGACAACTAACAGCACCACTAGTGGCAAAATAAGGGAATTATAAAAATTAAAATATATAGGATATAAGCTAAAAAGTACAGCTAATAAAATGTACTAAATACTATAGTAAAAATACAGAAAGAATTTTCATGGAATTATCTTTAAAATTGTGATTAAAATTATAAACTGTCTATGGTTTATAAAGCGTGTGCTGTATATTATAAAATGTATTCACCTATATCCTTCTCTCATCTGAATGGTTTTTTTGTTAATTTTTTTCATTGCTTTTAAATAAATGTAGGTGGTATCAAAAGTGATTTTTTGACAAATAAGGGCCATCATGAAAGAGTTTAAGTTGGAAATAAAATTTATCCATTTTGGCCGAGCTTCAAAATCATTTGATATCAAAATCTATTGATGTCAATCCATATAGAAGTACAGAAGTGTGTCCATGGAGTCTAAATTACTATTAGAGGCAAGATATCCGAAAATAGTTAAAAAGCACAAAGAAAAGCATTTGAAATAAATTGAATATCTTTGGATGCTTCTTCAATGTATGAAATTTATTATCATTTGAATTCACTCTTTTGGCATGAAAGGATAACACCCTTTGTTGTCAAAAATAAAATTTCAAATCCATACATCAATTAAAATTCACTCAAAACACAATGTCCCGGAAAGAAGACTGGCACTGTATGACCTTTAATAATGAAAAGAAATGGACCTGGCCCATCAACCTGGATAGGCTAGATTGATGGCATTATTACTTGTATGATATATGTAACATTAGAGATTTTCAAAAAGGCAAGCTAATAGTTATTTCATAATACTATGTGCCAGATTTGGATGTACTATAAAAATTGTGGTAATTCTAGCAATTATTTGAATACTACAGACTAATATCAACTGCTTGAATAATAATTTCTTCAACAACTGAGGTACGTTAAAAAAATTTCATGGACAAGGCACTTATCATACGGCAAAATGCACTTTTGAAGGATTTCTTGGTAATGGTTATAAATATGTTATTGATTGACCATCTTGCAACTCTGAATACATTAGAAATCATATGAGACATATTTGCTGGAGTAGGATCAGCTTGCGGAAAGCAGTATAACTGTACTAAATTTTGAGAAATTCTTTCAAATTTTGCATTATTTCCCTTCATATGGACAAATATAGGGATAAACCATCTGCAAAAGTTAAAACCATACCAAATATAAGTTAAAACCTCATTGTTGAAAAAAGTATATAAAAATTCTTATTAATTTAACATTAATTTGATGTTTGATTCAGTAGATGTATCTTTTTGAAACAGCTGAATCACATTTTTTTTAAAGTTTAATTCCTATTATTTGTATATTATTTATTAACTATTTGAAAGTAATATAGTTTATAAAGTAATATTTTGTACATGAAAAAAATGCACATCATAGCTTTTACTGGTAGATCTATCTTTTCAATAATATTTGTGTATTATTCAGCGAGTCATAGTGCTGTGATTGCCTTGATCTTCTTTCAAGATCTATAATATATTCCAAAATTAATTTTTTATTTTGTTTGACTTTATTTCAGTTTTAGTATGTGTCTGTAAGTGCTCATATTAGTGCACATTTTATAAAATAGGATTATTTATTTACTTATTTTTTTCAATCATTTTATTCAATATATTAATTTTCTCTTTTAGGTATGGTTGTAGGAAATCTTGTAGGTGGCTTGGCAATGCAAAATTATGATGGGATGTTCACATTTTTCTGGGCTGGGATCATTTCTTTAGGATATTGCTTGGTTAACATTTTATTTACCATAATTGGAAAAATCCTAGACCAAAGAGGTAATATTTATTTTTTATAATCTATTAATTTAATATTATGTTGCATTCACATTATATTAGGATATTTACACACAGAGTCAGTTACGGTAAATGAGAATTTTCCGGTCTAGTCATTTTTACACAGTTTGAAGTGATCATAAAATGTGAAACCTAGGCCTATAATTTATATAAACCACATATTCTCAAATTTTGATCAAACAACACTTTTTTTCCCTAATTAATTCATTAAATAGCCAATCACAGTCGTTTTGACATTCACCATTACTCCAGTTTATTCCAATTACTCAGAAATCATAAGGCAGTTAGGAATACTTGTTACTTCAGATCACTGATATTAACTGCTTTAAAGAGAGTATATATGAAATGAAAAGAAACATTTACCTATTGCCTCTGCAATTGTTTTATCACTTTTTCCTGACTTAATCAAAATACAGCTTTTTTACTATTAAAATAAAATTTGTCCTCTATAGCCTTGAAGGAAGCACAATTTTCTAATTTACTAAGGCTTCACTATAGTCAACATTCTAAAATAATCCTTTTATCTTCTCCCTGGTTAAATATATATATATTCTCTGGCATTTAAAAAAAATAGTGATATGTTATTATATGTGTTTGTCAGTAAAGAGTATATGTATTAAAGCAAGAAATTTTGGCAATTTTATTGATTCATAACATGTTAATTAATTTTTGATTCATTTGCCTAAATTGTAGATATAATTTTTTAAAGATAAAATCTGCAAATTGCTAATTTTATTATTTTTGTCACATGCTTTTAAAAATTAAAATTCAACAAGAATACAAAATTATATTCTTTAAAAGGTATTATAAAGTTGAAAAAACTAAAATAATTTTCACCTTACTTTTTATTGATTAACTACAATCTTAACCTTTGTGAAGAAAGATAATTTTTGTTACAATCTGGAAACTTTTAACAAAGAATAAAAAAAGTTTTTGAATTTAAAAAATATACATGTTATTAATTTTTTTTTTAGTATTTTATGTTCAGCAAAAATTATTAAACTTTGTACTTGGAAATAGGTTTGTCAAAATTGGAAAATATATGAAAGACTAATTCAAATTTGCTTCTATGTAAAAATACAAAATATTTCATTTCTTTCCTTTCATTTTAAAGCTGTTTTGTAATGCAATTTTTTATTTCCCTAGCAGAGCGCAGAAGACAAGAAGCACTACCTCCTCCAGTTGAAGAAAGTGTTTCATTTATGTAATGTATGCAAAAAAGAACATTTAAATTATTTGTAAAATCAAATCATGAATCTCATATTTGTAATTCTAGGTTCATATCATGTTATTTATATTAATCATAAAAACTTTCATTTTTGATGCATTTATTTACCAATATTTATAATGGATTCTATTTGTAAAATCTCATATTTAATTTCTTATACTTTTAAAGAAAATCTTAACTGAAAATTATGCTTTCAAGAAGTATACAAAGAACATTTGTTTTGATGAAAAGATAATATATCACTCAATATTAAAATATTTGTTAATCTGTTTTAATATAACCATGCATATAGTTATTAAATAATCTGCTTTAAAAAATTAATTGTTACAATAACTATCATGTCATGTTTCTCTTATAAATTTATTATTTTAGCTATCAATTACAATCCTCACTGTAGATTCCTTTCATTAAATTTCACTAATGTAAAAAATAACTTTTTTTACCAATTGATTTGCTTTTTAAACTTAAATATGAGATTAGATTGTTTAGAATCTGTGTGATTTGTATTATAAGGTCTACAACAGTAGCGATTTCCAGTATTTCCTTTCTACTGTTTTCTGTTAACCAACTAAATAGGTTGTTATATAGAAATCTTGCATGATGTTGTACATTTTATATCATTGATGTTCTAAGTGTAAATTTATGATGTACTCTGAACGAAAGCAAATTAAACTTTTTTTCCATTGGTTCCTCTGGTTTATAATGTTTTAATTTCATAAATAAAAAGTGGCATTTATTTATTTTCAATTTACTTAGTTTTTTCTCTCCTAATAAGCTACTAATTAACATTTTAAAAATATATTGTTACATATGTACTTTATGATAGAAATCTGGAACAGATTAAAAAACAAAACAATAATAGATTCATGTTGTTTTTTTATTTGCAAATCAAGATTTCAAAAAAAATATTTTTTTTTTCATGCTCTCATTCATATTATCATCCCTCAAAAAAAATTTAACCTAGAATGTAATTAAAAATTCAAATAAATAAAATAATTTAGAACCTGAGGGGAATTATTTATTAATGTTCCAAAAATGCAAATTAATAAAATCACACTTTGCTCCCAGTGATTAACTCTTCTTCAGGATTGATTTGCAGTTAAGATTAATTACTCAGTTTTTTTTTACCCTCTTAAAAAGTCAGTAATACAAAGTCAAAAGGGGTATTATGGAAGCCATAACCTAGTCAAATGCAAAATACTCTTTGATGTGAATTCATCACAGGACAGATATTGATGAAATGTGGTCAAGGAGGGTCTGTACTATAATTTACATATTATATACAGAGTTCATAATATACATGAAAAAATGTGGCACTCAAGCATCAATTTACAGCAATAATCCATTGCAGTAGGGATGGGTATTGGTAGAAATCTATATATATGTACAAATGTTGAGATGCCTCAAAAGGTGTGAGCATTACGGCACACGCCACAGCCCAGGGCAAACTCTTCACCAGTAGCAGGATGTTTAACATGAAGTGGACATTCATCACCTTCCAACTGTTTTGCCTTAGGTCCTATAAAGATTAAAAATTATCATTATAAACAAGGAATTTCTCATTACTTCAAAAATTATGGATAAAAAAATGTATTGGTTTACTTGAAAGTCTTAACAAAAGATGTATAAAATATAATTTGGTTATTACTTTTTAAGTAAAAGAAAAAACAGCTACTGTAATTTACAATTTTGTCCCACACAATGTGTACTTAAAATGATATTCCAATTAATGGGAAATATTTCTGATTTATAAAATTGTTTTTCCAATGATTATATTAAAATAAAAATATATATAAACTCATACCTGCTGGACAATGGGGAAGTTCTGCTTTAGGAATATTAGTGACTCGTTGGAAATCATCATGGCATGCATTACAGAAATGAGTTGTTCCAAAGCAAAAGAACACAGCTACGGAACAACAGTATCTACATTTATATTCTAGGAAATCTGTGCCATGCTTGGGACACATCTGGAAAAGAAAAATATTTGCAATTGTTACAGAATGAAAATACTTTGTGTGGATTCTCAATTAATACATTTAACTCTGTGAATTTCAAAATTACTTCAGACATTTTTTTTTCTCATTTAATATTGTAAAAACAGAATTGGTTTAAAATGATATGTAGATTATAGCACATATTCATTTTTTACAACTATATTAATTCATTATCCATGGATAATTCAGGGCAACTTATGAATCTAATTTCAGAACTATCAACATAGTGCACAATCGTACAAATAATTCCACAAAATCTAACAATTAATAAAAAAATTTATTCTTGAAATATTTACAGCAAAAATTGTGTTGTATTCCTTTACTTAATTTCTCAACATAAATAATAATAATAGTTGCTAAGTTTAGCTTTTTTCAGAATGGCAAGAAGATGCGTAATGACGATTGCTACTTTAACATTTTTCTTTAAATATGATCGAAAAAGCATCTTGATGCAAAGAATGGCTTTCCAATTTAACTTTTAAACAGATTTGAACTTAAGGTATGTATATTTAAAGGACTGGAGAAAGAAATGATTCAAGGGGACTAATGATTTCTACTCTCTATTAATTTAATTTGGGGCTGACAACTAAAACCAACACACTTTTCTTTAATGGGAATAAATCTATTAAACATTCTAAAGACTTAACGTTATCATTGTTCAAAACTAAATTTACAAAATTTAGTACAAACATACTTAAGACAATAAAAATGAGCTATAGCAACTAGAAGCTATTTTCTTTTTCATAATTTTTATTAATTAAATATTAAGTATAATTTTTGAATTTATTTAATTACTGCTGAAAATTTTATAGCAGAAAAACAAACTACTTTGTTAACGAAAATTTAAAATGATATCATACTACTCATAATTTTTTTCTCTCATTTTAATAATTTAATATTTATTTCCATAGTGAAATTAAAATAATTTTTACAGTTATTATAAGCATTTTATCTTGGATATTTCTTTCACATTATTATGTCTTTTTTTTGTGTGTAATTATAAAAGAAAGGAAACAGTAATACTTTTTTATTCTCTTTTCATTTCTGAACACTAAAGTACTCTCTGTGTTATAACTGAATGCCTAAAACTGTATTAATCCTTTTTATGCTTGATGTTTTATTTCTTATATAATATAATCAATTGAATTAGTAAACAAAAATTATGAAAGTAATTGGTTTTATAATAAATTATAAAATATGTTTTATTTTTAAATTTTATATTTTTAGTATAATTTTTTTAATTCCTAACTGAAATTTAATCACCCTCCAACTTTAAAATAAAGCTGATAAGTTAGATTAGATGAACAAAGGAATTGGCAGTTAAGTAATATATCTAAAATAGTATCTTTAGATGCCTGTTAAAATTTGAAAAGTAAAAATACTTTGTTATTAAAACCAAGCTAAGCATAAAACATTATGTTGAAACTTCGTAAATCTATACATAGTATGAAATGATCTTCTGAAAACATCTGTATATTAGAATTACAAAAAATCGAAAAATAGCTAACGGATATTGGCGATTTTTTTAGAGCATTTATTGGAGAAGGTGTTAGTACATTAAAGTAATATCAAAATAAAAAAGTAAATTTGAAATCGTAATTTTAGCTTTGTGTGTACCCATGCATGCACAACAACCTCAAACTATGCATGTGCAAATAGCAAGAGCTGTGGTATGCATATGAGATGCATTTCTTTGTTTATGTCTGATTTTAAGCAACAATTCAAATCTCATTATGTCCAAAAGGAAATCCAACCTTAGCAGGAACCCAATAAATGCCAAAAAGCTTTGTTTCTTGAGGAAGAGGAAAGATGTCCAAATAGAAAATATCAAAGAAATAATGTCCACACTTTGGAAAGTTTTTGATGAGCACAATAACCCTCTTTCTTTAAATCTCACTGTAACTGAATTGCAAAGACATAAATCATCTGAGGAGCGAAATGATCGCCTGTATTTTGTCTACGGACATATCATATTTTTACCTTTTTAGCAATCTAAATTGTTTCTAAATGTGTGCTTTAAAAAAATGTTTTGCAGCTATTTTTAATAATTTCTAAATATATTTTTATGTTTGTTTGATGTTGCATAACATGCCCATCTCATTTCTCATTCGGGTGGAGACTAGACTTAAATTTAAAACTAATTTTTCTTTGTGGATGCTATGCCACGGGCAATGCTATGTGGCGACTGCTAGTGTAATAATGGTTAACAAACTGGTCGCTAAAAGTGACCAATAAAATTTGAGGGCAAAAATAAAGAATTTGTATCCCACAAACCTTGAAATTTTTAATCATTTACACAATGGTTGAATCTGAAGTTCAATAGCTTACCTGTGCTCTAGAAACATCGGAACAAGCTCCGCACACAAGCTCAGTGGGATCATAGTCATCGCCAGCACCTGCTTCAGCATCACACCTGGCTTCTCCACCGTAATAAGCCTACAGGTGAATAAGAAAATATATTTTTAAGGACACAATTAAAACATTTCAAGATACTTGAAAGAAATAATTATAAAAAACAATTATTTTAGACCTACTGAGTAACTTTAGAAAAGTATTAAGCTCTTCCTTAAACATATTCATACAAATCTGTAAAATTACTTTCCTACATGAATATAGCTTTACAGATATCATAATAGATGTTTAATCAATAACATCAGGCAACAAAATGGAGGATCAATAATTTCATGCAATTATATAGGTAAACGCTTTAATGAAAAATGGGATGGATAACTAATCTATTATAATAAAAATGCAACTCGAAATGCGTTGCTAAGCGCAAAACTGGAGAACGGCTCGACCGATTCGCCTAATTTTTTGTTTAATAGTTTCGTTAAGACACGAGGATGGTTCTTATGGAAAGAAAAAATGAAAAAACTGCGAGGAAAATAGTTAAAACGACACTTTTCTAACTTTCCCGCCAAAAATCTGCATTTCCTTCCCCCACGCCAACTGAGTGAGATAGCAGGAAGTAATAAATTATGATTTGTTTAGAAAGAAATGCGCGAAGTCAGTTGGTTTTCATTCATAGATAACGGGATGTTTAAAAAAGAAACAAAATAGCTGCTTTTATTATTAGTCTGTATGAATATTTAATCTATGCCTGCTCGAAATAAAATTTCGGCACGGAAGAAAAAAAAAGAATAACAAAGTGAAAATAGGGTTTGTAGAAACAAAATTAGTGAAGAAAAAAAGGATAGAAAAAAAAAGAAAAGAAGAATGGGTGTGTATCAATATTATTTCCTCTGTGCGCGGCATTTTCCGAGCTTTTTTTAAACTTTCGCATCTCTTAAAAACCAATTGTCTTTATTGTTTAGTGTGTTTACATTTATGAAAATTTGAATCTCATTATTCTATGAAAACGTAGAATTTTAGACCTTTCCCTCCACCATTTAAGTAAAATATCAATTCCGGGACAATCATTGCTCGGATACAAAGAGAAAGATGAATAGCACAATGAACAGAACATCTGAAGAAAATAACAATAAATAACACTATAAATGAATTATACGATTATCAAAATTTGTTTGGTTTAAAAATATTTTGATGAAAAACCTGTTATGAGACACAGCTAAATAAAATATTATATGAAAATTTTAGCTAGCATTAGTACTGGCGAACCGACTGGTCGCCACGGGCGGCTAGTCTTCAAATAAAATCCAAAATGCCTCGATCAAAGATCTTTATATCAGACTACTTCTGGAGAAGAAATTAAATTTAATAATCAACAATTTGGCAAGATTTTTGTTCAGAAAATTCCTTTTATGCTATGAAAGTTGATTCTTTGGGACAAAATCTAAATATTTTTATAACATTTAAAATAAGCCATAAAGAGAAAGTCAAAAGTCCTGTTAAGAATTTATCATAAAAACAATTTAATTTACATAATTTTCAAAAACTTCAAAGAAATAATCAACACATTTTAATAATAATTTTATATTAATTCAATACACTAATAACAATAAATATTTGATACATTCACAAATTTGCCAACTATGTAGTATTCTCTTATGAAGTTAATTTCTATAAAATGTAAACATCTTTGAGAATATCATGGTGTAATAAGAAAAATATAAGAAAATATTATAAAAATAAATATACATGTTTGCACAGATGGTAAAGTGATTACCTTTTATCTAATATAAATACACCAATAAAAAAATTTAAAAATAAGATTTAATTTTAAAGCATTGGCATTTTGTAAAAAGAGGGGAGGGGTATTTTTACGGCTGTTATCTTCATAAGAGGTTTAAAAATAAACAATGAAGAACAACTACTCTAATTTTTTTATGCATTGAACAATCAAATACCTTTTTACATTTGAAGCAAACATAGTATGCATATCTATCCATAGCATATCCTGCTGGATCTTTATAAAACCTAGCACCAGGTGTGGAAATGGCTTCTACATTATGCAAACCTTCGTATTCTAGTCTCATTAGAGCTTTACGCTTGACATCCTCATACAAGCTTCGGGCTGGATCCAAAAATTCTTTCAACACTGAGTGATCCATAGGTGCCTTTAAATATATATATATATATGTATTACTTTTCAATTCAATTGGATTAGTGTACTAAATAAATCCAAGCAATTAAAAAAGAAATAATTATATTCTTTGGCATAATAACTTGAATGAAATTAATATTTGAAGTCAATAAATTAGTTATAAAATTAAGAAGTTTCATTCCGTTAAGCCTTTTTTCTCAATGATGGATAAGAATCAAAACAGAAAAAATGTACTATGTGATACATAAAAACTTGAATACAAACTAAATGATTAAATCACTGTTAATTGCTACAAACTTTTTGTTATTTTCAAATTAGGAACTTTAAATATAAATAAAAAAGTAATGAAAATAGTAAGATGCTTACTTGACAAATGGGACACAAGGAGAAGCGAAATGTGATACGAGGTCCAGACCATTTTTTAGTCAAAACTGCACGGCAGCAATGGAGATGAAATACATGGCCACAGGAAAGCTATGAAATAAGCATTGCATAGTAAATATTCCAACAATAATCAGTTACATAGTTCATAATGGCTTTTTCAAGCAACAGTGAAAGAAAATATTTCCTGCACTAGAAAAAAAAATTCAGCATAAAGAAAAATTTGTTAGAACCAATTCCCAGAATCAGATACTCATTAAAATCAAGTTTGTTAAATTATATTTGCATAGGAATATTTTTTAGAAATGTCTATAAATATTTTTCTACAAATTTCATGGAAATAATGCTAATTACTAAAAACACTTTAAATTAATAAGTTAAAAAAATATAGGCATATTAAGAGTGGCATTTCACATTAATTTTTTATATGTATTTATGAGCAATATTATATATATTATTCATAGAGAAAACTATTTACTAAGATAATTTTATATTTAATCATTTTTAAGCAAAGATTTTCTAAAAATGTTAAAATATAAAGAGAAATTAATTAGATTGACAGCTCAATATAGTAGATAGACTGCAGGATAACAGTCACTAAGAGTTGCTTCACAAATCATTCCTTATTATTACTCTTTTAACAAAATCTAGCTGCTTGAACACTTTTAACTCACTTGTATGGCAGGTGCATAGGCAAGTGCTTCTATGAAGCAGATCATGCACATATCATCAGCATCTTGCTTGAGGCTAGAAACATCTCCACATCGGTGTAAGCAAGGAAGACAAGGACTCTCGTTGCATATGCCTCCACACATATGGCCACATGACAGCATTTTAGAACAGGCATTTCTAGCATGTTCCTACAAAATAATGATAATATATATATCTATAACTTTGGTAATTAAATGAAAAAATCAACACGAAAAATTAAAATCTTAAGAAAGTCTTTACCTGGCACTCTGGTTCATTGCAAACATTACCAATTGACAAAAGGCCAGTGCTACTGCTTGAACCGCAAAATCTGCATACACCTGATGAGTTTGGTTTTCCTTGTAAAAATACAAAAAACATGTATTCAGGAAAATAATGCAATCCTTTATCTTTGGATCAATTTTATATTTATAAAATTGTTACTTTATTATTAATACTTTCATACTGTTTAAGAAGTGCAATAATGATTATAAGGAAAGAATAAATCAACAGCACAATTTTAAGGGGGGAGGGTTCAAATATGTAAAATGGATAGTGCTCACTAAATAAAGTTTTTTATAACTACTACTACTATAATAAATATGAATTATTTGAGATGGAAATGACAATCATAAGAGTTTTTAGATTATTGCTCTACATTTTCAAAAATTAAAATTACACTGACCTTTTTTAAGTAAAAAGCAGGACTATAACATGCATAAAAAATAATAATAAATAATTAAACTATTTTTCTAAGATTATTCTGAATTTGTAGTATTCCATAAATTAAATTGATGAGATGCAAAATAAAGAATTCATTGGGGTTTACAAATTATACATACTAAGTAATTCTTTATATTGCTGATTTTTTTTAAAAAAAATATCTGATAATATCATTTTTTAAGGCATAGAATGAATGAATAAAGAAAAGCTGAAATCTTTTTTTTTAATTTATTAAAATTATACTTATCATATAAATAATAATGAATAGAGCAATATATCTTTTTTTAAAAATCCTTTCATCTAAAAATACAATAAATCAATGAAAAAAGTATTTTATTATGAACTTGACATTAATTATATAGTGACTTACCTCTAGTACCTTCCCTAAACTCAACCATGGCTTTTAAAGTTCTAGAGTCAGCTAAGCACATCACCCAGAATAACTTTGTCCTACCACAACCTTCATGTAAATCAACTTTAATAGCTTCTTCCTCTTCTTTAAATACCTTTGAGAAGAACAAAAATTTTATGAATAAAAAGAGTAAATATACTCCCAAACGAATTGACTATGTAACATTGTGTCATATATTTCAAATATTTAAATAAAATTAAAAAGAGATAAGCATTTAAAAATAGAACAAGCTGATCATAATATATGTGGTGATATAAGGCAACAATTTAAAAAAAAAGAAAAGAAAGAAAAACCTTCCGTAATTGAGAAATAAAATTTTAACATTTCCATTAGGAGTTCAGATTTATGCATATTAATCAAAGAAATATTTTAGTTTATTTTACTTAATACACAATACAGATTAATAAATAAAAATAACATATATAATAAATGAAAACTATTATTTAAGCCTATTACTGGTTTAAGAAAAATAATACTTTTTACAAAACACTTTAGAAATTTCTAAAACAATAACAATCATATGGATTTCCAAAACAATTTAAAAAAAAAAAAATTCTATAATAAAAAGTACCTGACGTTGATGGCTTCGAGTTTTTCGACTCAAATGCAAATAGCGATCACATTCTGCACACAAGTTTCCACATGTGGAGCACAAAATTATTGCAGGAGTTTCAGAATCATCATGATTATCACAGAAAGGCTATAAAAAATAATATATATTAAAAAAGTACACATGCAAAATTATATTGAATGTAATCCCTAATTTGCTATTACTGAAAGTGAATTTATAATTCTGATTTAAACTGAGCAATTATAAAATTTAAATCTACAATTGCATAAAACCATTTATGTAAATACAGGGGGGGGGAGAGAAAGTATATACTAGAAAAATCATTGTTTCAAATTGCATCATGAGAGACATCAGTAAACAATGCAAGAAAAATTTATAATATTTTGAAACTAATGTCACTAAGATTTTTTATAATTTTAATTTTATTATTTACTAAATGTTTTAATAAATTTGTCTAAATATCATATGACTGCATCAAAATGTTTGCAAATTTATACAATCAAAACTTTTGACAATAAATAATGAAATATTGCATTTAAAAAATCAAAACAAACAAATTCTGAAATATGAAAAATATGTATAATATATTAACCAAATAAATTTTTGTTCAATAACAAAATAGTATTATCAATATAAATCAATACTTTTAAAAATAGGCCATTTGCATCAATTTCTAACAAAACAGGGAGTAATGTTTATTTCATAATATTTAACTTATATTCTATATAAATTAATTAAATTTTATATTTTTCTTATATTCTATATCACTTATATTCATTACATCAATACACTGAGAGAAAGAATTCAGAAAATAAGCAAATGTAACTCTTCAGCACTCTTGATTTGTTCAGCTTGAAAGGCATTCCCAAAAGTTTTTATTGACTATGATTATAAAATTTCATAATAATGAGGTGAGAAGAATTAATCAGCTCATTGAGAAAAACTATTACTATTTTATATGACATAGCTTTTAATGTATCAATAGCTAACTTTAAAAATGATACAATGTAACTTATTTCTTTATCTATACATAGTATCTAAAAGTGTCATTTAAAAATGTCTGTATGTTTGAAACACAAAAATTCAAGAAATAGTTCATGGATATTAGAGATGTTTATGCCATTTAGTAGAGTATTTATTGGAGAAGGCTTTAGTACATTAAAGTCATATCAAAAAGAGTTTTATAATTGCAATTTTAACTTTGTACGACATAATGCATGCCCAAAAAACCTCAAACAGAGAATGTGCTAATAGCAAGAATTGTGGTATGCATACATAATACATTTCTATGTTTATGTTTGGTTCTAAACAGCCATCTAAATCTCATTATATCCCTGAAAACACAAATGCAACATTGATTGTAAGATGAAAAAAAAAATTGGGTTAGCGAAGATCAGAGAAATAATGTCCATACTCGGGGAAGAAGAGTCTTTTGATGAGCGAGATAACTATCTTTCTTTAAATTGCAATGCTACTGAATTGCCTAGACAGAATGAATGTCTTGAGAAGTAAAATGATCCATTGTGTTTTGCTAATGGACATATATTTTTACGTTTTTTAAAGTTTAAATATTTCTGAATATGTGTTATAAAAAAATGTTTTTTTAAAGCTATTTTTGATAATTTCTAAAATATTTTTTGTTTGTTTGATGCTGTGTAACATGCCCATTCATATTGGGTGGAGGCTAGTTTTAAGTTAGAAGCTAATTTGTCTGTGTTGGTACTATGTTGCGGCCAATGCTTTGCGAGTACTGCTAGTTAATAATACACATTTTAAATATCAATATTAATAATCATCATAAAGTAAACTTATTTTAATTTATTAAAGAACAATAAGAATATTGATGCTTTGATTGCTAACATATAATATTAATATGATATTTTTCATACACGAGGCTGGGCTTGTTGGCCATCACCTCCAGCTGCCCATTGACCAGAAGAAAGACGCTCAACATGTTCTTGATCTAGAACACATAAAGAAGCCAATGCCAACCAAAGCTGTAAAGAAAATAAACATCGTAAGTCCCTATAACAGAAATAATAAATTTTCAGTAGGCAATCATTACAGGACTATTTATCACTAGAACTCGCTAAAATGGATTTCTGTCTTAAAGAGTTTCGACACATTATATATTGTGGAAACAATATATTTAAAATATATGATTAAAATATAATATAAAGGTACATAAAAAAAGTTGAAACAAGGGCGAAAGAGAGAGATAAAGATTAGTAGCATTCGAGTATTTAAAATGATAAAAAAAAATCTTGCCATTTTTTAGCATGTTTATATAAAATTCCTCTCAAATAAGTTATTTTGGATAACAATCATTCAATACTTGAAACAAGTTCTATTAATATCTAGTTCGCATAGTTAAAAAGTCGAAATGATTTATATCCAGATCTTAACAACTTTTTTACATTTATACATGTGTTATATAATAATTAAAATTAATGCACACATTAGTATGTCATATAATAATTACAATTTTAATTCCAACAGAAATGATAGAGAACTAAAATTGAATTTCTATTAATAATAGAAAGAATACTTATTTTCATCGTATAAACAGTAACCTGACTTTCAGCTCAGAATTATTTCATAATTTTATTAATGAACAAAAAAAATTTCATGGCATATTATAATAAAAACTTTCTGATTTTATTTTTTTAAAAAAAGAACATTACTGATTATCTATCACTTTTTAACTAATGATAATTCAAGACTAACATATAAAATAGATATTTAAAAGAAACATGATTGCATTAACGATAGGTTTAATTCTTGCTTTCTAACATTATTTTTTTTACTATTAGTAAATAAATTTTATTTCTTCTATCCCTTCTTTTTTTTTCTTTTTTTTATCAGACACTAAACTAAGAGTATTATTTTTTATATAACAAATCACATGATTTCATCACATTTTTAAAAAATATAAATGAAAAAGCTAGAACCTAGCAACAGCTAACATAATTGAACAATCTGAAATACTCCTATCCTTGTGAATCATAACGAAAATATCTATTATCAAGGACGAAGCCTTTAAAAACACTATAGAACAAAATATATGCAAATAAGAAATAAAAAATAAACAGTTTATTTATTAATGCTAGTCACTAAGTAAAAACATACTGTTGGAGTTCTTAAACATTCAGTAGGTGTACGATGTTGTTCTTCTAACTTGGTAAGGTTCAAAATGTTTTCAGCAATAGCACCTTTAGTAACAGCTGCCCAAGATTCAGTTAGTTTACCCTAAAACAAATAAACATCATTAGAATGACATAAAAGTTGAACGAAAAAAAAATCTTCAATAAAAAAAATGATACATACAGCAGCCATATCCTTTAAAAGCTGTATGATAACTTCAGCTAATTTTCTTGCCATGCAGCCTCTCAGCCACCATCGATTACCAACATTATCTCTGGAAAAGAATTATTATTTGTATTATTTTGTTTGTTTCTTTAGTAGTAAAAAGTATCTTAAAATAATATTCCGACACATTAGTAGAATGAACTAATACATTCTTAAATTTAAGCTGCTGAAGATATAAAACTATGCAAAAGCTTAAAATCTTCAACTTCTTAAAAAAAAACTTTTTACAGAAACTAATGAATTGGAATCAGAATTTTCTATATACTAAAAAGTTAATATATATATAAAAAATAATTCTTACAATACATAAAAAAAGGAAAATTAATTGACACAACAACTAAGAATAGTCAATACAAAAGAGGCTTCTTTTGGCCAAAATTTACAACTATAAATTTTTGATCAAAATAATACAGATTTATCAAGGACATTGTTTTTTACATGTTCAAGTTTTAAAAAATTAAATATTTTTTATTTATTAAAATTACAATGATAGAAAAAATCTCTAATATAATTAAAACTGATTGGTTTAGCTCACACAAAAAGGAATTATTGTCCTTTGTAAAATAGAAGAAATAGTAATTAAAATTCAAAAGTACTGTATCATTGGATTAGAGGTACTACATGTCATAGAAAATATACATTATACTTAATTACACATTATGCTTAAATGGCTAAACTGATTCAATAGCCTTGTTTCTTTCTTTCTTTCTTTCTTATTTTTTCCTCTTTTATCAATTCAAATCATTATGCATTCCCTAACTTCACAACAATTAGAGATGTGTAAAAGCATTAACAAGATTTTTAAAATCAAAATATTGTCAGTTTGAATGTTTTTTTTATTTCCATCAATTTATTTTTTAAGTAAATGTAAGAATTTTTAAAATTTTTAAGTTTATATATATTTTTTATGGCTATATTTTGAAATTTGTTTTAACTTATAGCTATAAAAGTTTTAAAAATAATTTTCATTTCATTTTCTGATATTTTTCCTTTTAAAAAGCATAATTTTATTCGATTTTATTTCACAATTTTTTTTTTTCAATTTTGATATATTTTAGATAGTTAGATATATCCAATTAGAATATATATTAAAATAAGTTGGATATTAACAAATTAAGCAGATAAAGAATTCTTACAGAACACTATACTTTTCTGAGTTTTTTTAAAAAATAATTTTTAAAAAATGTTAATATCAAACAAACACATTTAAAAAAATAGTCTTGCCTTTAAAACTCAATAAAAAAATGATAGATAAATGAAAATGCTAACCTTGGATGAATGGATGTAGCTAAGGTAACTGTGTTGACTCCTTTGCTGTTCGTTGCTGAAGATCCTTTCACCTTTGTTTGTACATTTAATGCCTTTGCGATGCAGGCCAAGAATACATCAAGTATTCCAGTCTTATGTACATCGAATAGGCTTTCTTCCTGCTTGCTGTCTTTATTACTTTCTGTAATAATGCTGAAATCAGATGGAGGGAGGGATGGCACACCAAGAATAGATGCTAAAGTTGGTGGGCTGACATCCGGGAGAACTCGTCGAAGTAAGGAAGTAACCTGGGATACAAGTAATCAAGCTTATTTATGATCGTAAAAAAAATCCCCAATTTTTAAACTTTTAAAATTTATGGAAACTTTTATAAATCAAGCAGCAATGAAAAATAAATATTAATTATCAAAAACTTCAATTCAGAAAACTTTACAAATCAACAATGCTGTTCTAAAATATTCTTGTCAACAATGCTTGTCTACTTATCAAAGAAAAATAAAATTTATGGGAATTATCATGAGTATTTGATGGCATAATTTAAGTATGGTCATTTTAAGATTGAAGAGTTCACAGAAGAGAAGAAGGTCATTTAGATCGAGGAGATGTGATAACAACATATTTTAATGTCACTATTCAAAATTTGGTTTAACTGCTAATTTTTATTCAATTTCATGAAAAATCAGTACTTCTTATTCAAATGTGGTATAACAATTCGTATACAAATAAATAATTTTATAACAAAAAAAATTTGTCATTTCATATAAAATATATGTTTTAATATCAATAATTTATTTTTAGAAATAAAATTTTTTCAATTAGTTAAGACCAAAAAATAAAAATGAAATATTATTTATATATTCAAGTGTAGTGAAAAATTTCAGATATTTATCAAATTTTTATAGGAATTATCAATAGAAAAAAATATATCGAAAAAAAATGTTAATCTTTAATTTAAGACCCAGAATGAAATGCTAAATTTCACAATTTATATATATATATATACATATAATTTTAAAAAATTAAAAATCAAATAAATATGAAAAAACATTATTTGTCAAAAACTGCATTCAAATAGCATTTAATAAATTAGCTGTACTACATGATTCAGAGAGAAAAAAAAAGAGAAAATAAATCGTTAGCTACAAGAGACAGTTAAATAATATAGATTTAAAATATCAAATAAAAACAGAGAAAATAAACTTATTTTCCAGATACAAAATTACTTTCCCTCTTAAGTTGTCTTGTAGTGAAATCTTTTGAATAAATGAAACTAAATTCCAAATAAAAACAAAGATATTAAAAAAATACCAAAATCCAACAAAGATAGAAAATTTAGGTGCTGTTGGAACAGAAAAAAAAAAGTAAATAAAATAAAAAGAAAAAATGGTTATGCAAAATTTCATTACTGCTCAAGTAATGAAGATATATATATATATGTAAACGAAAATGGAATATATAGAATATGAAATCCAGAGTAATACTGATTAACGTTGAGGTGCCCTAGTGCATACACAGCATTTTCAGTAGACTTTCCATATTTACTAAATGCTGCATTTGTAACTTTTGATAAGATACCATATTTTTTCCTCCTATTTGTGGAATTCCTTTTCTCAAGCCTTCCATGGTCTGCATATGAAATATGGTTTCATTTCATTTATTCTTTTAACTGTAGATGCATTCAAGCAAAACAATTATTTTATAGCCACTAAATAATATAAAATTTTTACTCAATTAAAGGCTTCTCTGAACTTTTGTGAATCAAATACAAATTCTAAATGAATGATAAACATTGGATAATTTGGTAAGTTCAAAGCAGTATGTAGCAGTTGCCAATAACTGCTACATATAAATTTCCGTCTACAGCTATCTGCTGACTTTTTCCACAATCATATAAAAGTAATTCTAAAAACAGAAAACATAAGAAGATTAATTATAAAACATCTATGCATTTCATACTAATTTACTAGATTATTTTACCTGTCTTTGTACTCTTGCTGATCCTGTATGCAGTAGGCTGAATAAATCCCTGAGTAGACCCGCTTGTTGAGCTAAGTAACATCGTCCAACACTGGAACCACTGAGAGCCAAAACCATGGACAACATTTCGAAACAATAGGCATCCGAAGACTTTGGCAGGTCTTCTACAGACTGAGACTTGCTACAAAGTGAGGCTTCCCATTCGTCTCGAACCCTGGAGGCTTCTTTGCGGATAGCAGCAACGATATGAGAACATACCTTGAAAAAAGAATGCTATGTTAAAAACAGATAGTTCATTAAACATATTAAATGCTACACTAGGAAGAGAGTAAGGACTTAAAAGACAGTAGTATGTTTTGTCTAAAAAGAAGTAAAAAGATACAAAATATGAATATTTCACAAAGTATTGTGGTTAAAGATACACTAGATGAAATGTTAAAATATGATTTTGGAAAATATAACAACAGTTACGATACAATAATATTAATAATAAATTGTAAAAATTGACAACTCAATTATTTTATCCATATTTAATTAAAAAAGCTTTAGTCTAGAGTCAGAAAGAGAGTTTGATTTATATATAATGAAATTAATATTCCCATGTGTATGTAACCAAATAAGTAACTGTAACAAATTGGACTATTTATTGAAACCTAAACAACCATTCTACAAACACCTAATTGTAATATACAATTAACATAAATAATTTTTCAGACATTTCTCAATTCATTTATTATAAAACAAAAGTACTTTTTTTGATAGCATTAAAAAAATTTCAGAATTATTAAAATTCATTAAGAATAAATGTCATCATTACAGCTTATTAATTTCAATAAAATATAAATAAATATATTTTAAAAAATGATAACTCATGAAAAAATTTGAATTATTTTTAATTTATACAAAATTTGGCATCATGCCAAAAAATATATATAAATCTATGTTTAATATAAAGAAAGTTACATAAAAAATATATAGATAGTATATAAGATGCTTGTTGGTGGATACTTACTTGCTTCTGCAAATGAGTCAGTTTGCTTCTTGAAAACAAGATTCCAACCATATGCTCTTTGAGATCATTAGTTTCCAGTGTACTCTGCGACTGAGATAAGGGTAGTCTATCATTATCTTGATTAATTCCATTCTTCAACTCATCTTCACATTCATTTTCTCCAGCAATGAGTTTACCAAACACCTAAGATTGAATTACAGAAAAATATTGCCTTAAGATATAATACTGAATTTATAACATTTAATAATAGAACAATATTTAGTTTATAAAGGTAAGAATATATCTAGCCATTTGCAAACTCAAAATTGCAGTCGTTATAACACTGCAGTGAGCAATTGGTGTCAAAACGTTCAGATTATGAACAAAATAAATAATAAATACTAAAAGATTTTTGTTCAGTACAAAATATACAACTAAGAATAATAAATATTTTGTATAAATAACAATAAATTATATAAATATAATAATACACACCCTGGTTAATAAATATATATTTTTTAAGGTTGTAAAATAATTATTAGAAAAGTGGGAATTATTTTACATAAAATTAGTAATTAAATTTTAAAAACATATAATGCTCATAAAAAAAAGACTGATTCAAAATAAGCTGAATTTGACTTACTTGAGATGTTAACAATCTAAACACTTTCAAAGTTTCAGCTTCACAATTTTTTCGTTGTATCTGAACAGCTGTTAATTTTTTTCCAACATTAAGACTTTCTCCTTCTGCAGTACCCAAGATCTTAACCTGCCGCAATCGCAATGTATTATCTGGACCTTTCAGTTCCAGTCGAATACAAACATATTTGCCATCTGGAATATCACAACTTAGCCAACCAATATAACGGGTCTCAACTTCCAGCTGAAATTACACAAGTATTACATTTTAATTTTATTTTAATTAAAATTCTTAAAATAGTTCACACTAACAGAAAAGGTACACCATTTTGCTTCCATCTGGACTAATATTTAAATAACATGACTTTTTAAATAATTATATCTTTTTCTTTCTCCTTTCTTAAAAAAAAATTACAAATATTGTTTAAATTATATATATATACATATATATTTTAAAAAAGGCATTGAACATTATTAAAAAAAGAAGTCATATGCAAATTCATATACAGATATAAATAATGTAGATTCTAGGCTTGTAAAAATTTTAACTTTGCTTTTTAAGCAGATAAAACATATTTATACATTTGTCAAGGTCATAGAAAAGTAAAGATTTAAAAAAAAATTAAATTTTCACTAAATATTAATTAAATAGTTTTTAATTTCATCAATAGCTATACATTTAAAATAAATGGCAAACATTATCTTTAATGACCCAAATAATGAGCACTTTAAAATCAAGATTTGAATTTGGTATGACATTTTTATTATAATCTTCTGTTCTGAGATTAATAATCTACAAGTAGTTTAAACATGCTCAAATAAATTAATTATATGACACCCAGTAAAATTTATTCTAAAAAAATTCTATAATCTATAATTTATTATAAAAAATTATTTTGAAAAACTAAAAAATTGGTTTAAAAATGTTATCACTAACCTGTCTTAATTTTACCATCTCATCAAAACTTGGGCCAGCCTTAAAACAAACACCAGAAACTTTATTCTGCAAAATAGAAATATATTTAAATACAATCTGAAAAATTAATGTCTTTGTGTTAAAAAAAGATTTTGGATAAAATATTATAGAATTAGCATTTACAATAAGCATATATATTGTAAAAGTACTTATTCATAGCACACACAATATAAGATATTTTATTAGAAGTAAAAATCAGAGAAAGTTTAATATATTGAAAAAATTTGAGATCATTCATTTCAAAACCTACAAATAGGTTATAAATGAGGCATTGTTAATTAGAAAAGGTCCACACTTTTGTCTAGAAATATAAGATTTGAGCATCTAATTATGTGACAATATACACAGTAATATTTGTCCAAAATAATTTATTCTTTCAAATGCTATGTCAATTGAAATATATTGTACATAAAAAAATTTCAGGATATTATCCTAAGAGTTATACAATTAATTATCTTCTAAAATAAGGACTGAATGATATTTAAACAAGTTCATTTATTTTAGAGCATATTCCACGGCAGAGCTATATCGGACTGTGATTATTCAGCCATAAAAATAAATTGACATTGTACTGTGTAAAATCGGTGTACTACACAGGTAGATGAATCAGTATTTGTGTAAGATCAGATAGCCTTTATTTCCCTGTATTTTAAAGGTATCGTCTTGTTTTTGAATCCTCAGAATATCCCCCAGATTATATTTACAGATGAATTTGCAAGTTATTTACATATTACAGTGGTTCTCAGGCTTACTTAGAAGCTCTAGAACAATTTAGGATTGCCAAACTATATTACATGCATTGAAATCATCTTGATGATATGCCTTGGATGTTTGGTAATTGAATCTGGGTGCAGCAAATAATATTTATCATTCGGGGTATGTAATTTAGCAATAGAAAAGGACCAGATGTGGAAGTCAAAACTCACACAAAGACTATGAACAATATTTCATCTTGAATGATTGATTATATTGTGTCTTTGTAAAAAATTTATGTGAGAATTATTTTTCAATTTATTAATCAAGACGAAACTGGGGAAAGATTTTAAGAAAAGGAAGTTTTTTTTTAAAAAAAGTTATCAGTTTTGAGAAATTTATTTCTTTTTCCACATTAACTCACGTTACTGTAACTCTCTTAGATTGCTGCATAGATGATTTCAACTATAAGGGCAAATGCTGCATTACCTTTCAAAGTTTCAGGTGGACAGCTATTTCAAAGTATAAACAAATGCTCTTTAATTCATTCCAGCCAATATTTTGACTTATTCCTAAAGTTAGATTAGGCCAAAACTCAGAATATGCAAAAATCCCTTAAAGTCAATCCCACAATTCACTTTGCCATCAAATTAATCTGATTTTAATGTCATTGTGGAGTTTTAAAATATACTATCAAACAAATTGTATGTCAGGAATTATCAATTATACTGATGATCCAAATACTGTAGAAACATATGAAAAATAATGTATAATGGCCTAAATATTGTAAGTGTGAGAAACTCATGATATTATTTAGCTTTGTATGGGATATATGCCTATTTATTCCAGAATTTGATTGAAAAGTGATCAGATTTTTTTCAATAAAGTCTGATTTCATACAACATTTAATCATTCAGACTAATATACCCTAATTCAGATTATAAAAAATGTATAAATATTGCATACTGCAAAATACTGCACAAATATTACCTTTAAGATAATTATCAAAATAGGTACTTATAAGATAAAACAGAAACTTACACCTAAATCTCGACAATTATCAATATGTAAATACACCATTTTTGGCTGAATCTTGGAACCACAAGATAAACTCAGCATTTTAACTTTATTGCGATCCTCATCTCCACTTTCCCAGAAAGTTTCTGTTGTATTATCAGTCAAGCTGTTAACCATGGCTTGGCGACTAGAAGCTTTAATTTCCACAACAGGTGTGACATCTTTTAGAGCTTGAATTTCTGCTGAAACTAGCTACAGGTGTAATAAAAACATACTGTTAATTATAACTTCAGAGTAGAGATTAAAACACATCAAGGTGCAACAAGAAATTAACAATTATTTCATAGATTTTGCATTTACTACCAAAAATTATAACTTTAAAAGTATATAATCTGCCATTTGAAACCAAACTCCAATCTGCTGAACAACCAACTAGTTTTAATATAATAATTAATTTGGGGAAATACTATATTTCAGTAACATTTTTCTGTATGGCTATGCAATAATAGCTGGATTCAGATTGTAGTTCTTACAATTACATCCAAATATGAATTCATTAATTCAAAAAATATTTATGTTAATTACATTATACAGTCCAGTAATGTTCTAGTAATAAGGTAGGCAATTTTATAATACAAAGAGATCCAGAAGAATATAAGAAAAGTTGTCTGAGATGCACTATTTTAAAAAGTCATTTGAAATGCATTATTATTATACTGGATATATATAGATTTTAAAAAATGCAATACCTGAGAATTAAGATCTGGTGCAGTTGAATCCTCATCCTCCTCTGTTCGAGAAAGTATTTTACTTATATTTGAAAAAACATGACTGCGATGAAGAAAACTATGATCTTCCGGGTGGAATTTTAGACACCAACAACGCATTGCAATCTGTTGCAGTGCTGAACCCATTGGAAGAAGCATCATCAAATCTGATACAGTTTGTAGGAATGAATGAAAAGTTTGAGGTAGGGGGAAAGTTGCTTCTCCTGCTATTGTTATGTCAGAAAGAGGATGTTCACATACTCCTAAGTCTTTTTCTTGCTATAAAAATAAAATATCTATTAATATGAAAATCAAAAGAAAAAAATCATGGTTAAAAAAAAAAGATGATGAAAAAGTTGTCTAACTGGATTAACTTTTTTTCATACTACAAGAAAAATTTTGTTTCTACTTACGAAAAAGTTAAAAACTAATATGCTTAACTATTAGGGCAAAATTTTGGAATCTCTTAAATGTTATCAAAACATACTATTTGTATATTTTATAATCTTACTATTATAATATCAAATTTTAAAATACACAAACTAATATTAAATTTTTCATAGATATTATGATTCCATTATAAGTTAAGAAATCTATTGAAATGTTCTATGAAATTTACATAAATTAATTTAGTAATGCATTATAGAGATTCATCAAGCTTTTAAAAAATGTATTTTATTCCTTTTCTCTGTATATAATCTGTTGTTATAAAGTACCATTTGTAGAATACAAATCTTGAATTATTCTTGCAATCAAAATGAGATAAGAAATTACCCTTGAATTAGAATGAAACTAAAATATGGATTTAACTTACCACATCATGCTCCTTTTTTTCTCCTTCTTCTTCTCCATCATCCTCTCCTTTGTCAAAAGGTGCTGGAGATAAGGCAGCTACAAAGCACCAAAGTAAATCATGGAGAGACATGGGCTGAGTCACACAACGAAGTAGCCAATTCAAAGCCTATAAAAATATTTTTTAACATATTAAAATAAAATAAATAGTTTAAGTAAAAGATAATAAATTAATATTTATCAAATATGGGTAGTACTTTTTATCATAATTATATAATTTTAATAAACAAATTGAATAAATATATCTATACAACGTAATTTTTAGATATTAAAAAAAGTGTAATTGATATTTTAATTCCTTTTTTTTATTGAATCCTAATTTTTAAAATCATAATTTCTTGATACTTTTAATCCTATATATCATAATTTACCCTTTCATATTTAAACCTTTATACTTCAATTTAATCATGATATAAAGATTTATCACACGTAACAGAAAGTAAGAATTCCAAAATATTTTAAATTTCATCAATGATATATAAGAAAACAAAATCATTGAATTTTTGTGTAGGAGTAAATTAATAACAATTATGAAAAAATATGAAAATATATCATGTAAAGAATCTTAGTACTTTATTTTTAATAAATCTCCCTTTTAAACATTTTATTTAATTATTCCAGCAATTACAAAATTTAAGACGACATTATTGCTGTATAGTTAAAAACCATTCCCATTATGATAGCATAGCATAAACATTATTATTTAAGTATATAAGAAAAGTATAAACTATTATTTTTTTAATCTGATTTTTGCCATTGAATTAAGAAAAAAATTCACTGAAGAGAAATATCTTACCTGCAAAGCATATACTCTACAAGCTGCTTTTCTTAATGCTTGTTTCATAGCAAGTTGTAAGCTTTCTAAATCATGCCTCTGTAGAATAAAAAGCATAACAGGCCGATGAAGAGGAAAATCAGAACCAGGTCTTTCCATCATAGCAGATACTAACTTTGTAAGAGCAGCAGATGGTTGGCACAGAAAGGAAGTACTATTATCTAAAAAATTTGGTATAAAAATTAATAAAGTAAACTTAGTGAAAGGAATATAATTAATATACTCAATCTCAACAATTAAAGAAAAAATAATACATAAGTCAAACAGAAAAACATTTGAAATTCTCAATGAATATCATTATAGCACTTATTTAAATGAAAGTATCCAAACTGCTTACCTTCAGACAGCATATGAAGAAATTGTTAAAAAAATTATTTTTATTAAAACTGTTTCAGTAAAATTTAATTAAAGTTTTTAAATTTAACAACTATTAATTAATATTTTCTTTTCTTTAATGATTTCAGAACTCGAAGATAGCAACAACACATTTCAAATACACAAAATATAGCTTTTCTTGTGTGTAAAAGACAGAAGTGTAAAGCCAAAAGCACATGTAAATTCTAAAGAATCTGTGCTTTGCAACAACCTGCTTAACAATGTACATATATATTGACAGTGAGTAGCGGATACGCTATGCCCAAACTCCCAATCTTATGGTTGGCAGCCGAGTAACATGCCGATCAAGTCAAAAGTCGACTTCGACTTGAGCGATGTTATCTAGCTTATATAGCATTCACCCCATACTCTCCCTACAGTGAGTCAGTGGATTAGACAAGCAATACCTATGAGAGGTTTTGTTGGTGATTTTAACAACTTCCATATTTAATGCGCTTCTAGGTCTTTAAGTTGCCGTTAGAGGGCGCCCTGACAGTAGAACGAAGCTACGTGCGAAGGTTGCATTTATCCAAGGTGAGTCGGCGGGTTAACATTGTCGGATATGATTAGCCAATTACGCTAGGCTCGAACTCCCAATCTTATGGTTAGTAGCCAAGTAACATATCGGTCAAGCCGAAAGTCGACTTCAATTCGAGCGATGTCATCTGGCCTATATAGCATTCACCACAATATCAAACAAAACACAGAATAGTCATTATGAAATATTTAAAAAGGTCAGCTAACAACATTAATTAATTTTACAACAGGACTAAAATATTTTTAGGTACCAAAAAGTCACATCAAATTAAGAATAATACTTTCATTTAAAATGTATATTTAGTTTTGTTCATCGAATCAACTATTGCAAATTTTAAAGAGTCAAATGAACATCCCATTCAAAGAATATAATAATTTATTTTAATCTCAGTGAAAAAAATAATAGAAAAATAATGCAACAGCTAAAATGCATGAACAATACAATCCAAAAATTTAATTATATTCTCTACAATTATATTTAATTAGCATTTAAGATTTAATTTTTCTTAAACAGTTGACAATCATATTCATTAACAGAGGTTATCTTACCTTCACAGCCACTGCTATTGTTTCTTTTTCTAGTCATTATAATGCGGCACTCAGTAGAAGCATTGTCCCCTTCTTGCTTATTCCAATCCCTTGAAGTGAGTCCAACAGATATTGAACGATGAAACGTCCTAGTTTTGGTTTCAATATCTATTGCCTTTGATCTACGCCTTTCACGCTTTGCACACACTAGCTGAAGATCAGCTCCACCATTCATTGTCAGTGAACGCATGATACCAGGAGATAAATTAGATAGACTTGTACCTAAACCAAGATTCTCAGCACCATTCTGTAAGGCCCGTATATCTTCTTCAGACAAAAATTCCTCACCAATCATATTCTTGTATTGCTGTTGAACTCCTAGCACATCGAGACATTGGAAGGAACTAATAGGAAAAGGTGAACTATCCATGAATCCATTCTGTTCATATACACTAGACATTCCATTACAATAACTCAGTCTGGAGGGAGTGGTAGCATTTGTTGGAATTCCAGAAGAAGCAGATGAAGATAATTCTAACAAGAAGAGTGCATTGTTTTTCATAATTTGGTGTGGTTCCATAGGAGGCAATGGTGATAAAAGTTTGGTAGGTGAAGCCTTTTTCCGAGATTTCTTCACTTTTTCTTTGATCAAGCTCTGTCCTCTTTGACGAATAAATTTCTCTCTGCAACTATCACAGATTAAGTACCAACTGCTCCCACCAATACCACCATCTCCACAATTACCAGCCCAGCCACCACAAAAATTGCCACCACTGTTGTAGCCTTTACCACCAGCATGGTCACCACATCCAGGATGAGCCTGTCGCATATGATAAGTCACTGGATGAGGGAAAAAGTTGCCACAAAGTTCACACATACTTTCTCTCTCCGCAACAAAGGGTGCACCAGCTGCTTCAGCAAGAAAATTGCCTCTTACAGACATGACAGGCCTATATTCCTTCTTTTTCTTGACTTTCTTTTCTTTATCACGGTTATTTCTTTCTTTTTCTAGACGTTGAAAAACTTTGGAACTAGTAACTGGGCTAGGTAAAATAAGCTGTTGTGAAATAATTCTTTGACTAGAAGCTGATATTTGTTCCCATAATATAACTAGATGCTGTAGAGATAATGGTAATTGGTATTTCTCACTAGAACTGATTTTTCTACTGGGAGAAGTGTTAGCACTATTGTTAATACTGTCATTCTTTTCATTTAGACCTTCTACTTGCTTAGAAGCCTCAATTACACTATCTTCCTTAATAGCTATAGAAGTTCTTTTTAATTTGTTCTTATATATATTAGCATTAAAAGGTGTAGGAGAAAATGACTCAAAATATTGAAATGTAAGCAAACTAGGACTAGCTACTTCAACAGAATGCCTATATCTAGCTTTCTGTTCTTTCGTTAAAGGTGAGTTATCTCGTTTCTCTCTAACAGCTACATGTGGCACACTTGTTATCTGTTTTGGAAGAGTTGGATTAAATTTTAAGAATGAAGCACAAGCCATAGCATCATGGACAATGCCTTCATGCCACAGAAATGCTGCAAACACAGCGCGCAAGCATTCTGCAACAGATGGTGTCATGGCTTCCTTAACAACTTCTTTGGCTGAATGTTTTTCTTTGGCTTTATCACTATTTTCCCGCACAAATGCTGGGGATTTAACTCTTTCTCTTTTCGAACGAAACTGCCGTGTTGTTCGGTCTTTACGAGCTAGTTTGGGAGAGACCCGTGTTATTACTTCCTCTTTGCTGCCAGCTGAACCAATACTAAAATGACTTTTTACACTATCTGGACTAGTTTGGGTTCCAGTTTGAGTGACAGTCTTCGAAGTTGTAATTAAATTGGCTTCCTAAATTTAAAAACTAAATATGAGATTCACACAAGCAAAAAAATTCCTTATTAAATATGCAATTACTTCTAATTAAATATTAAAAATTTGTCAAATAATTTATTTTTACACAAATTATTTTTAAATACCGCTTTAAAAAAGTAGATAAATAACTTATCATATTAAAATAAAAGGGAAAAGGTAAGACTGGTATAATTATTTTCTCGCTCACTTTTTTGGGTGTCCCTGGTGTGGCAGGAGTACCAGGAGAGCCAGGTGTACTAATCGGACTAACAGTATTTCTTTGAGTGATACAACCTATACAACCTGTGGCTGAAGTTTGAGACAATTCTTTAAGAATACTACTAAAGTGAGAGCTCACACTGGAATCACTAGAAAAACAATAAGAAATTTAACAATTAAATTATAGTACCAAAAATTTAATACGAAAATATAAAGTGAATTTAGTGCTTTAATTAATTTCATTCAAATACAAATCCACTGAAAACAAGAAATGTTGAACATTTGTATTATTTTATTTTATAAACTTAATTTGAAGAAATAGCTAGCCAAAGCCTAAAGAGGAAATTTTTCAGTTAATAAAGAAAACTAAAACTAAAAACATACAATTTATTAAGTTAACCAGAAATATAAATATGAGATGCAAATAATGTCATTCATATTTCGTACTTTTTCCAAAATTTGAAATTTAAGTAGAAATTGTATGTGTAAAATCTCATTGACAAAAAGCATTACTTCTAGATTTTCATCCGATTAGATTGAAACATACTAAGATTTTTACCATTTTAATTAATCAAATTTTGAAAGTTACTTGTACAAATCTAAGTTACTCAAATAGTAAGGAAAAGCAGAATTTAATTTTATAAAGTTCTAACAAAAAGATTAAATTAGAAAGAGAATGGCTGAATGTGTGAATTACGATAGTGCATGCAATAATAGTTCAGAAAGATTTTTTTTTCTTTTGAAAAATAGAATTGTTGTATCTTTTTTTTTATTTCTTTTTCCTACCATTCTGAAGTTATGTACAAATTATTGAGAAAAATAATGAAATTCTTTGCCTAGCTATTGATACAAAAATAACTGTGAATTGAAGGTAACTAATTGGTATCAAATAAAATACATATCAAAAATTGCCATAAGATTATTTTGCAATTTTTCTTTTGCAGCTACTGAAAACTACATAGCTTGCAAATGTAATCAAAAAATTAAAACTTTTAAAGTTATATCATATATTTATAAAACAAGCTTACTACATAAAATAGCACAAAACAAGTTCACCTTCATTTGATGGTGCATTATGGAACACAAATAATCAAAAGAATAACTTAATGTAGTTTCATTGTTTCCAATAGGATGTAACAAGAAGACACAAGTTATTTTTTAAATTTTGAACACAAAGTGATTATAACACAGCAGCACTGTATATTTCAAGAAAAAATTTATCCCATGAAAGGCGACATCAAACTTAAACTATACTAACACCTATCAATACATAAACACATACATTTGAATAAGCATGAAATAAGTACACTTTATTTTTTCACCATTCCGATGGCTTTAAAAAAGAAAAAAATAATAAATATTTATTTTATTTAAAAAGAAGCAATAACAAAAATATTCAAAGATTTATTTTCAGTAGATTAGAAGTTATAATAAATTGCTAAGTTATAATAAATTGCTAAAAGTAATAATAAATTGCTAAGATTTACATTATCAATATTTGAATCAACTTTTTGAAAGTTTTTTTTTTTTTTGCATAAAAAATACTAACTATGCAAAGATTTAACTAAACTTACTTAATTACTAAAAATTCATATAATTACCTCTGCAGAGAACTTCTTCGAAGGCCACTTGTTTTCTGAGGCACAGCCTGCTGATACGACCAAGAATCTTGAACACACGATGTATGCCTTTGCACAATTTTTGGAGACCCCGAAAGAGGTGGTGATGAAGACACAGTAACTTGACCAGCTACTTCACTATTAGAACGCATAATAGGTGGAGTTGATGTTTGGGTAGGACTAGAGCTACGTCGTGAAGGAAGTTTAGGTGATGAGGACGTGTGCATGGGGCTTGCACTTCTAGATCCTCTGTGTGGAACAGGAGGAGTATTTGGAGGAGTACGTGGAGGAGTGGCAGCATTACCATTGGCTCTACTTTCACCAATAGCCTTTACAAGTTCTTTAACAGATACACGTTGGAGTTCAGGAGGAACATCTTTACGTTCCATGGCAGGATCAGAGTTGAGCTTATGATTTGATTCATAATTGAGCCATTTTTGAAGAGCTGAAACACGATTGCCAAAAGTTTTGGAGGGATCAGATTCAGTTTTGTCTGATTCAATGAGAGTGTTCATAGATACAGAAGGTGGAGTTGATGCTAACAAGAAAAGCAATTGATTAGTTACATATTGATAACTGCTAACTGACAATCATTAAATATAAATAAGGAGTAATAATAAACCTGGAGATCCAAATACAAAAGGGCTAGTTGAGCCAGAGGAGCCTCCCTCATGATCTGAAGTGCCACTCCCAAAAGTGAAAATCCCTATTTAAAATATGGTGTTTATTTAAAAATAAATTTACTGACATTAGAATGAAGATACATGAAACTACATATTAAAATCTTTCAAGTATTGGGAGTATAATTACGATTTGAATAACTAAAACAAGTATACTCAAGTGAACCTTCTTTTAAAATTTATAACACATCAACAATTTTTTAATTTTTTTAAGAAGTTGCACTAACAGAAATGCCATGCAGTTGCTTTTAAAATCCCTATCTAAAATCTATTACAGTCTGAGAATTACATGTATTTGATGAATATTAAATTTTAATTACAAAAAATATAAAAACATAACTAATTACTTAATAAATGGTGTTTCAAAAAAATTAATCTTGTTCATTTACAAAATAAGTTTCAGTCTAATGAAATATTTAAGATTTCAAAATTTTGTACAGATATTTTATGCACTCATGCACACATTTTGTTTGCACTCCTTGAAAATATTGCATTCTAATCATAACACAGATTGATAGTTGGCATGTAATTAGATCTGATTAATTTAATATTAAAGATTATATCATAAATTATTTTAATATTTTATAGAAGAGGTATGATTCAGTTTTTATTTGTCATTGAAGAAAATTTAATTGTTATTACTAGAAACAAGAACATTTTAAAAAAAAAACATTTGTATTTAAATATATAGAGAAAAAGCAATAGAAATAAACTGAATTTAATTTCTACAAAAACATGTTAATTATTTTTTTTTTTGAAAATATGGTTATTATAACAATAGGAACAATTATGTTTGAGATCTATGCCTGCCATTTGGTCCTGTAAAAAGTGTTATTGAATTTTTTGAAATTACTTATCTTTATTAAAATGCAAAATTTAAAACAAGCATTCTACTATCACTCTAAGGCCTTAAAATAATATGAGTGCTACATGCTAATAATATAAGTGATAAAACACTATGCCCTTATAACAATATGAATATGATTACTGCCTTTAAAATAAAATGTTTCAAATTCGATTAAGACTGGAAAGCCTCCATTTTATGGGATTTTTGTTAATTCGGAGTTTAAAAGCTGCTCACAAAGTTTACTGAATATATCATGTATATATTCTTGATTGAAAAAAAAATGAATATACTTTGAAATGAATATAACATTAACAAAGTGATGGGAAAAGAAAACTGTCATTACATCTGTATACACTTTTTAATTATTACTGTGAAAAATACCGAATAAAGATTCTTGTTAGCTTTGCTATGAATCAAATTTTAATTACCCATAGATTGACCAAAGGACCCAAATGGCTGCACAGATGTAGCAGTTGCAAAATCAAAACCTTTTCCGCCTGGCAAACTGGAAGAGAAAACAGATCCCTGCTCTGAAGAGAATTTAGTACCAGATTGTGCTTTTTCATCATTCACAGCAACTCCTTGAGAAGCATCCATCTCATGTTGTAAATAAATAATATCATTTAAACTGCGAATCAGAGTCCATGCTTCACCATCCATATTGAAACAGTATTCCCTTGTGCTATCCCTGTCGAGTTTCACCCATACGCCATCAGCATTTGTCACCTGAAAGGGAAAATAATTATTCTTGTAAATCAAGCAAAACAATGGCAGAAATTGAGAAATGCACAAATGCTTTTTTAAAAAAATTCAAAAAATGAATTTTATTGATTGCTTAATATTTACAAATTTGAATTATGATTTTAAAATTTATAAGTAGTAATTGTATAAAAATCCTAACTTTTAAAGCATACAATATACTGAATATTGAAAGAAAATGGATAAAAGAGAAGTTTTATAATAACAACTTTGAAATATTTCTTCTATAATACTGAATTTCTAATAAATGAAATTCGATTTTAGTTTTTCATAATTAGCAATATAACCCAATTTTAGTTTACCATAATTAGCAATATATGATACAAAACTATTAATGAGTAAAACCCTTCATATATAATAAATTAGATTTTCATTATAGTAAAATAATATAATTATTTATCTTTATTACAGTTATAGCTAAATTAAATAATTTGTTATATTCAATTCTAAAAAAGCTTTTAAAAATTTAATACATGGTATACAATATTCCTAACTCTATAGTATAGTTTAAAAAAAATATGTCAATCAATCTCCAGTAGTCAGTTTAAAATAAATAATTTTTTATAATAAAAGGTGCATTTCAGAAAGAAACAATAATAACTTAAATTCAAAAATCATACACTAAGCAAGTTTTTATTAGTTTTTTTAACTTATGCATTAATAAATCAATATTATTTTTCTTTATTTATCCATTTAACTTGTTTTCAAACATAATAGCTTCTGTAAGAAAAGTAATAGATTGAAATATTCAAAAATTACTTAATATTTTATTCCATCTTAGTTCTTATTAAAACTTACATCTTCAATTGCTGTTATAGTATTTCCCAAAGCTAACATTCCTACAGCAGATGCTTTTAAACTTGGTCTACTTCTGATATTATGCCCTGAGGCTCCACATTTCACAACATGGTATGTTCCAGGTCCTATAACTTCAAAAACTATACAATTAAACATTTAATAAAATCATTCTTTAAAATGTAAAAGAATACATTAAAAGAAAGAGAGAGGAGAAAAACTACCTCGACCAGATGTAATTTTCTGTTTTGGACTTTCATCCCCAGATTTTCTACGATTACCTTTTTCCTTAAAAAATTCTGATAGTATCAATTTTGGTTCCTGAAATAATAATACATATGTAGCAAACTTAAAAATAAGATTTGATAATAAACATGTTATATTAAACATTTGTAAGTTGAATTTTATAAATTGTAAATTTCAATAATTTGAAAAGTAAAGAGAAGATGAAAAGAAGAGTTAAAATTTGAATTTATATTTAATAGAATTCAAAAGTGAATAATTTTGCACTCATAAAACTGGAACGTTGTTTAACAGAATCCTCTATGTAAATAAAATTTTAAAAAATCATGAAATAATTTGCGAATTAAAATTTTAATAATCAAATGTAATAAAATATTGTCTTACTTCAACAGGAAATAATAAAGCCTTTCCTAAATGTTGATTATACTGTAAACACCAAGCTTCTGTAAAGCCATTTTGACAATACTTTCTCACAGTTTCTGGACTGAGACGGACCCATACTCCATCGTCATTTCGAAGCTAATTAGAAATAGGATTTCAAATTGGGATAAGAATTATGATTTGTTTTTATTGGGAAGAATTATGAAAAGCATTGTGGGAAAATTATAAAGAGCATTTAAAAAGTAGAAACAGTCTGAAATGAATGTTCCACAATATGATTATAAACATAAGAATATAGGTATTATACACTTTTCCATTTTTAATCCCAATTGAATTATGAAATAAGGCATAAGATCTACGATATAAAAATATGAAGTTATCAGACAAAAAAAAAAAAAAAAACTAAAGGAAAATAACCTTCTTGAAAGAACCTTCCCCCCACCATCCATTAAATTATGCAAAATTAAGTAATTTCAATCATGGTTAAACAGATTACTATATATTACACTAAATATTATGAAAAATCTTTTTACAATTAAACTATTAATTTAAAAAAAGTATTTTAGGAAGGAAGCTTATTTTAAATCATCCATCTCACCTCATCAATGAAACTTATGGTATCATTCACACGCACAGTTCCAATCTGTTCACTTTGCAATGAAGGATGACTCCGAACCCTTAAACCAGCACTATATTTAGCAACAAACCTTCGCACCTGAAATAAGCAATTCATAATGGTATTTTAATCCTTTCTACAATTATATGTATTAAAAACTATCTATTAAACCAATCCGTACAAAAAAGATACACAATCACGATGAGAACTTACACGACTTGGTTGATGTTGTGTCTTAGGAGTTGCTGGTTTAGATGGCATCAGTAAACCTTGAGGTGGATCTTTCACTTCAACAGATCTTTGCTGAGGACCTCCTATTCAAAAAATAAATGTAAAATTTCACTCATTGCAGAATAATTAATAATTAAGAAATAACTATTAAAATCTTCACCAGAATTCTTGAAACAAACTTATTGTCACTTAATCTTGTATATTTTAACACAAAAAAAAAACCCTTATAGGATGAATTAATAACACTGGTTTTGAAATAAATTACATAAAAAGGCTTGGCAATATTCTTACATATTTATTACATTGTATCTTTGAGACACATTACTTCAGTTAAAATTTGATAGCTATACCTTTAAATAATTCTTCAAGAAAGCAAATATATATGTTATTATGATTCTGAAAAATTAAAATAATTGAGACTTAAAAAAAAATTCTATATTTGATAAATACTTTAATGTAAGTAGAAGCTGTTATTGGATATACATTTTGCATATCTGTACTTTAAATAATGAATGCCCTCTTAGATAAAACTGTTCAAATTTTGAAATGATCTAGTCAGTAAGTTATATTTTGACATCTTAATTGCAGAAGTATTATGGAAATGAGATATCTATGGAAACAAGTGGTAATCTGAAGAACCTAAGTCTTGTGAATAGAGTGGATGACAGAACAGTTTCCAGTCATATGTAGAAATGATGTTCCTGGTGACTTTCACTTAGAGAAATGAAGCCTTATTTTGTTACAAAATTCACATTTCCATGTCTTGCAACCCAAATTATTAGACTGATTAATGGTTCCAATTTATCAGTTGCTGATAGTAACAAATGTTAACCCTTGTTTTACCTCGTTTTAGAAGCTCATGGTACATAAAACTCTTCTGGTCCAATCAAATGCAAAGGTATGAAATCACCACTTTTGAATCATGTGAGCCAGTGCATACTTGCATCTTGTGTTAGGACAATAGCATCATAAGTTTCTCAAAGATACAATGGCATGTACTCTCATTTTTCTTTTGCATGAATATTTACAGTACATGCCACACATGCTCTTTATTTTGTTTGAAACCAAGCATGTTAATAACACACTATCATGCTAACTTGAAATCAGTTGCACATCAAAATTTGCATTTTCAAATGTATTGCCACAACAGTAAACTGACATAACAGTAAACTGACATGACTGTGAATCTAGCTTTCATTCCAGTGCCATAAATAGAAAAATTAAGAATTATAATGTGGCACACCTAATAAACATGATTTAACTGAAAAATCTTTAACATACTCAAAAATACATTTTTACCGTTATTGTGCAGTTCATACTAGTAATATACAGATGTTAGCCTCTTTAGAATATAATTTAATGTAGATTAAATATATTAATATCAATTATTTTCATCAAGACTATTTAAATTATTACATATTAACTAAATATACGTAAAAAATTTCAACTAATTTCCTTTTTTCTATACTTACCAATTTCAAATCCATCAATTATGACCCTGAGTAAATACCATCCAGTTGATCCGGGTGTCCAATTAGCAGTGTATGTGCCATCGTTATTTGTGCGAACCAGCATGTTCTCTATCAGACGTTTTTTAGCTGGTGACACATACCTAAGCTCTTCAAAGGAGTAATTTTCATATTCCTAATAAAAATATTAAGAACAAAATATTTTAATAAATTACTAACCAAATTTTTTAAAAAAGAATTTGAAAACATTTTATAGCAGAAAAGATACATCATCCAAGGCAATCTTAAACAGCAATTTGCTTAAAAATTCAAATATTTGTTCAAAAGAATTAAAATGTATATGTTATTTTTTTTTAATGCAGCTGCTTCCTCACAATCCATAATTCAAAAAAAAAAATTAAAATAGTATTTCAAACATTTTTCACACCTTTCAAAAATGAATTAATATTTTATATAATTAACTATATGTCATGTTTGTTCTTATTACAGGTTTCAAAAAATCATAATTAAAGAAATACATCTAATAAATATAACATTGTGAGTTGCTCACAAATGTCAATGGGATAAAGTAGTCTAAAAAAATCATAAGAGGTTTTGTACACAACTAATAATGAAGAAATAATAAACATTTCTTCAAATAAATATTACTATCACTGACCTTTTTATACTATAATTGTAATTAAGTCATAAAAATAACTTCTCTACTTTTCAGATTATAATATATTCCACACATTATGCAATCTGATTCAGCAATATATTAAATAATTTAATGTGCAACTGATAATTACAAAACAGATAATTTCTATTACAATTCAAATGATGCGTAAAAAAGTATGTGGAGTAAAACAATAAGTGATATTCTTTCAATAAGATCTAATAACTTTAACAAAATCTGTTTATCTTTTAATAAAATGATTTGGAAATTGAAGTTAGGAATTTAAAGAGAAAAATATATAATTATATATTTCTCTAGATAGAAATATAGACATTTAAAAGACAAAATATATTGTTATCTTCATAATAACTAATGATTTTTTGAATAAAATCAATTCAATATTAAATGAGCAGCTAAATGAAAATAAGTTTACCTTCATAACAGTAATGGCATAATAGAACATTTTATCCTTCACTGATATTTCATAAGGAGTTTCCAAATTAGGTGGAGGATGGCCCCCAAAAGTCAGTATCCCAGTTTCAGGTTTGCTCACTCTAGCTTGTTTCCTACTAGGATTGTTGGCTTCTGTTTCTTTATCGTAGGTATTCATGGGAACTGCTAGCACTTCTACCTAAATGACAAGTAAATTCAAGTTCAAGTTGTCAATTATTCATTTATATTCTTCATAAAATTAAAAAACATGAAATCTATGATCATAAATTTCAAGTTATCATGTGAGAACCAAGTGATTATTTGTCTTAATAAAATTAAGTCATTGACCAGTTTAAACCGGTTTGAAAAAATTACGAGCCTTCTCTCTCTCTCTCTCTCTCTAATGACAACTTTTTTTTAACTTTCATCTTTAATTTTTCCAAACAAAATTTTGGAACTTGGCTGATTTTAATATTAAAAAAACAATCATTTCAAAAAAAAGTTTACTACTACTACTGGAAGCTATTGTATAGGTGGTAAAATCCAGTGAATGCAATGCAGATTGATATTAAAATTATAATCCAATATTTACAGTATTTTGAGAAATGCAATCAGTAAGAATGCACTTATAACATCATTAAAGAATAAATATAAGTCGTGTTTTACAAAATTGGGATATTTAAAACTAAAAAAGAATTTAATAATAATAATAATAATAATAATAATAATGTGAGTGTAAGATTAACTATTTAAAAGTAAGAAATCGTAAAAAAAATGGAAGATGACGTCATTTCAATTGACTGGAAAATAAAAAGCAATTGATAGTAAATTTAATTGAATATTTAAAACAATACTGGCAAATAAAACACTCACATGTCATGGGTCAGGTGACTCACTATCTACCAATTTAAAAAATGAATATTTTTTACCTTCAAATTTCAGAGACACCAAAACCTCATGTTCTCATATGATAACAATGCAAGCAACCACTACTATAATTGTTTGAATGAAAAGTATCTTTTATTTTAAAATGGTTTTATCTACAAAAATCTAACATTATATTGATTGTTAAATCACCTTATTTCAGCAAAATTTTGAAGGGGTAAAAAATACACTTGAACATAATGTATGTTATTCAAATTTAAAAAATATACACTTTAGATGAAAAAACACAAAATTAGAATACACAATCTAATTTTGCCTTGCAATCTGTCAATATTAAAATTCGCATTCTGAAAATTTTAATGAAATTTTGCATAAATACACTTTGGAGGACAACAAAAAGAAATCTTGGAAGGATTTTTTAAAAAATTCAACTAGTTAAAAGATTTAACAAGTTTGGGACATTTGTCATTGACAAAGTTTAGAAATATTTAAGCATTATAATAAATAATCATTTTATTTCATAAAATTTTAAGAAGATATTCTATGATACTAAGTTAGCTACAATAAATATTTCTTATTAATTCTGATATTTTTGTTAGTAATTTAAAAAATATATTAAGGCTAAAATGAAAAAAATCATTGCTGATTAAGAAATTTAAGACAATTTTCATACTTTTTTTATTTTTCCTACAAGCATTTAATTAAGTACCTTTTCTCATTATTTAAAAAAATAATAATCTAAGTTTGGTTTAATTTTTCATGTTTTGGTAAAGGCCAAAATGAATTTATACTTTCTTATTTTATTTTGTCAATTTTTTTGAAGGATCTTTACAAAAGATATTAAGTAATATAGTCAATATGCTGAAGATTATACATATTATTTCCTATTTATTTTTTTTTATCAACATGCATTTTGATTTAAGTAACATGCTGTTAGATGGATCATGCCAAAAAAATGCACTATATTATTTTAATACTGGAAATATCTGCTGATTTTATATGATTAATAAAGTTCAATGTAAGATAGTTTGCAATAATGTCTAGACAGCTACATTTTCATGCAAAAATGAAATCACTTCCCAACTTGTTAAGGAAGATCATTAATATAACAAGCTACAAAAATAAAATAACTAAGTAAAAATGCTAATAAATTAATTTGATTATCCAATTATTTGAGATTAAATACCATTTGTATTCTCAACAGATTTTTTTATCACTATTTAAGCTAATATCTTATATTGTCAATAATAACTCAATATATCACTAATATCAGTTAAGAGAAAATTAAATAAAGAAACAATTTTAAGACCATATACAACCTCGATATAGAATGCACAAAATTACCATTCTTAGTTGTTATTATAATCAAGCAATGACAAAAAAAAAAAAAACAACCCTACTATCATTTTTTTTAAAATCATATTTTTGCATTTAAACAGTAGAGAAATAAACATACATTTATGTAATACAGAAAGTGAAATATATTAACAACACATTATTTTATAATTTATTATTTTAGTAATGAAAACAATATATTGATAAAGTGCTCAAAAATTACCTAATATCTAAATAAGAAAAAATATTCTTAACTATCATCAATCAAATACTGCACTAATCTTGAGTATTGTAAATGATAATACAAATATTCTTATTCCTTAATTTCTTTCACTTAATATTGAGAATAAGTACAAAAATTAAACATTAAACAAAAAGATATCCAACATGGCATATTAAGGGGAAAAAAACCTGAAATTTATAAAATAATTTATTTTAATAACTATAAACCCCAAGTAAAATGATCAACTAAATAATAAAATAAAAATCATACAACAAATGTTTGAGATACTAAAAATATTGTAGAATTATTACATAAAAGAAAATCAATCGATTTCCATTTTAAAAACACTAAAATTCAAATTTCTTCAGAAATTTTTATATGTGAGATTATAACATTAATGCACAAATTACAAAATTTATTTGCATACTCAATCAGATAAAGTATGAAATACCTTTAAATTAGGTGCCTGCACAACTTTTCCATATTGATCTTTTGTTATTACAGTAATAATCGCAGGCCAATTACACTTCAACTCATCTTGACTACAAAGAAGTTCACACTGCTTTGGATCGACATAAGATTCTGGCTGCAACCATCTAAAAGTAATTTCAAAACATTTTATCATTAAAAAAATTATTTATATCCCACTATTTCAATCAGAATAAATTTATAAGAAAATGTACAAATTTTCACAACACATACTTACTTTGCATGCAGAAAAAATATATTCATCTAAACCATTAGTAATAAAAAGTAAAAACTGTATTATGAAAATTAATTATTTCTAATTCAATCCCTTACCTAAATCAGATTAAAAATGGAATCTACAGATTTAAATTTATATTTGTATTAAACATATTCTTCAATGCTAATCCAGATTATTTTTTTAAAAAATCCCTTTATTACTGCAGACAGTTTTACTTAGGGAATATTATGGGGGGGGGGGGGAGGTAAAAAAATTTATCACAACTTTTTTACTGGTACAAAATAAAATGTAAAAAATAGAATAGCAACTCCAATGGTTTAAAAAAACCCACTCATACAGAAGAATTTATTATAAGAAAGGACATAAATAAATTAAATATACTAAAAATAAACATATTTACAAACATGTTGTGAAAATAATAATACCCTCAATATGGCACTTATAAACCAAAACCTCATTGTAAATTACAGCATATTTTATTTTATAAATCAAATTTAAATTATGTCTGAGCCTGGCATGTGCCATTAATTAACTACCTTTGATTGCTGAAGTTTTGCAATTATGTTTAAGCCATCAATGATAAGCTGAAAGTTCTTTTTTTATGTATACTATAAGGATATAAAACATATAATATTGCCTTTAAGCATGAAATATAGATAGACTTTTTCCACCAATTAAAAGGATCTCAAAAAACAAAGCCTGTTCAGAGATACAAGAAACTGATATTACGGGCTAATATTAAGAAATTTTGAAGGAAAAAGTTTATTCTTTAAAATACATAAACATTTTTTTAAAAATTGGGGGGGGGAATACAATAGGTTACATTTGGTAAATTAATATATTACTAAAAAAAACTCTAATTATAAAACAAAAAAGAAATTAGTATCTTATATCAATGAATATGAAAAACACCAAATCAAAGTTAGATTAAATTAATTTCAATTTATTTATAGATTGAATTTTCTGTTTTAGCTGAAATAAGAAATTTAAATACATAAATAACAGAAATGAGATGAAATACAATAAAACAAAAATTATTTGTTTATAAATATACCTGGCTAGTCTTCCCCCACTTGTACCCTGCATGCAAGCCACAAAATCTTTCAAAAAAGAGTGTTCATTTGACTGACTGCTGAATGGCAAAACACCTGCCAGAGCTTGATGAATAGAAGGTGGATGTGCTAATGCAAAACCTTTGGACAGAAGCACTGAATGATTTCTGTACACCTGAAATTGAAGGAATAAATTGAATGAATAATATTTCTGACAGTATACAAACTGTTAAGTAACTGATTAATTAAAAATAATAAAATTAATACAACTAATACTAATTTGCATCAATTAAAGTATTTTTTTAATGTTTAAAATTGTACCAAAAAAACCTTAATTTACGAGAAATACTTATAGCTGAGTAAAGAATAATAAGGAATTAAAAGCCAATCAATTCAATACAATTTTGATATGCTATAAATAATTATTAAATGAATATAAAATTTTAACACAAACAATAATTGCAGAAACTTTTTCTAATTTTCAATAATGTAATTGTTCCCAAACATTGTTTATACAAACTTCATTCACTTGAGAATCCACTGCAATATTTTAGTTTTTCATATAAATAATTTCGTCATCAATAATATTAAAAACAGCAGCTAAATTAGAGAATATTTAATAATGACATTATTAAAAATATTAATTTTTTATTACATAAAAGGATTTACTTTTTCAGAAGCAATTCAAAAATTTTAAAATTACAAAATAAAATGTGAATTTTTTTAAAAAAATATTTTTAGTATTTCAGCATTAGAAATGGTAAAATAGCAAGCGTTTTGCTATATTTTAAAATAAATTATAAAATAACATATATTTTTATACATTTTAGAATATAAATGATTTTGAATCTTCATTTAAAACTTTCTAAAATCCTAAATTTTAAATAGCAATGGATTCTTATTTTAAACTTGCAGTTCAAAATACAAATAATTACTTAAAATTATTAAATGTTCTGAGAAAATTTTGATTTAATAAAATATTTCTTCATAGTTAAAATTTACTTATAAATTTATCATTTTTTTCTAATATGAATAATATTCAATACCGGTTGGGATAATTCCTCTACAAGCTCCATATCTTCTTCGATTTCTCCAACTGATGCTATAATCAAAAAATAATTTTTTGTAAATACATTTATTTGTAAAAGCCAAAAATATTTGAAAAAAATTAAACAAAATGGTATTATATAAAATATATACATACACTAGCCACCTTTGGTGACCAGTTGGTTCACCAGTATTAATGTTTGCAAATATATTCAATTATTATTTTGTTACTTGGTTTCATAACAGGTTTTTCAGCAAACTATTTTTAAACTTCAAATTTTAGTAGTCATATTATTCACTTATATTGTTATGTAGGTCTTAAGATGTTTTGTTCATTATACTACTCATTTCTCTCTTTCTATCCGTGCCAATAAATTTTAATTTTAAATTAAAGTGGAAATGATGAAATTGCAATTAATATTAAGACATATTTTTTACTGAATCCAGGCTTTAAATAAAAAGTATGAGAAGTGAAAGCAGAGTAGTTCGTCATTGAAGTCTTATGAACACCACAGAATAATTTCCATAATTTATAACATCTCAAAAAATTATTCAACAAAAATTACCCAGATTCAACCTAAAATTTAGTTTTATTTTTAAAACGATATAAATGCTGTTATTAAACATTTTAATTTTTTCTTTTATAATAATTCAAAAATTTATGAAGTTCAAATTTTAGACAGTCCTTTTTGTCCTAATAGAAAATTGTTTGAAACAGAAAACTTTATCTTGCGTTAGTTTTCTAGAAAATATTATATTTATTTCATTTCATAGAATCATGTGCTGAAAATCAGATATTTCTGGATTTAATTTGTAGCAATAGTGAACTTATTTTTTCCTCAAGAGTTTTTTTCCAACATGATGGCACCACGCTGATAAAAGAGAATCTTTGGCCATGTTCGTGCAAATTAAATTGTAATTTTGCATGAAATAAATTGTTAAAAAATAAAATATTCCTTTAAAAACTCATAACAAAAAATTTTTAAATCACAGTAAGGAAAATTGATATCATTAAACAAATAATCTTTTGAACTTTAATTTGATTTAAAAATCCTTTTTGTGTGATATTTTCAAAAGTTATAGCAAAAAAAAAAAAAACAGCTAAATTGCACTTAATTTTTAATTAATCAAAATTTTAATTAAAAATTTTGTGAATCTAAACCAATCTCAAATCCACTTGAACACACAAAATTTATCAAAATCAATCCAGCCATTTAGGAGGAGTTCAATCAAGAATTTTATATATAAAGATATTTATATACAAAAAAAAAAAAAAAAAAAAAACTGTAACATACATGGAGGAAGCATTAAATCTCTTCTCATCAAGGATGCTGCACACATTCCACCAAGGTATGCCAGTTCTCGTTCCAGATGTTTAAGTCCTTCCCAACTTTCAATATTATTACCGGTAGATATACGAGGGCATTCAAAACCAATGACTTGACAGCGAAATCCATAAAAGCATGCCTTATCATCTTTAACATAATCAGAAGCAGTTTCCAAAGAAAAAACAACCTCATTGCCTAAAATAAAAAAAAAATACTTGTATTACCATAAGAAAATTCACTTTTAAAATGATACACAAAATTGAAATTATTTATTGATTATTTTTTAAATAGCAATCCATTAATAGTAATTAAGAAACTAAAATTAAAAAACATTGAAAAAATGAAAATTTATAAATTAATTCTTAAATAATCTTCTGAAGTAAAATTAAATGCAGCTGTAATTGAAAGTTATAAAACAAAACTGCTTACCAGGCAAAAGAAGTGCTGTTGTTGGCCAATCAAAATTACCACTGAATTTTCTAAAAACAGGCCAATAAGGTGTGTACTGATCATCCTCAAATTCCTGGGTTGCATTTACATTAATTATTTGAGCATTGTTTAGCCATACTTGACCGCTATTATTCCTACTGGGAACATAAACTTGAAGTGTATCTTCAACTTGTGCAGTACCACATTGAGGATCAAATTCCAATGACATCCATTGAACATGAGATGGAAAAGATACCTGAAAAATGCAATTAAATTTTCAGAGCTAGTCAATGGGAAACGAGACAAACTTTTAACATCAAACTTACTATAGACATTTACTATTTTTACTGATTTTGATTTGATATTTTCCCCCTGAAGACATCCTTGAAAATAACTAACCATATTTCCTGCAATTTTCACTCACTAATATAAAGTTGGCACAGTCAGTGGAACGTTAATTATGAAAGTTGCTTGTTATTATTTGATATAGTCTTTTGAAGACTTTATGAAAATACCTATTGATTGTATTTCTAGGATGTCAAAGGTCAGGCAAGTTCATAATGAATAGCTCGGTAACCCACAAAACATAACATTATATGAAAATAAATAAAAATTTTATTATTTTTTAAATTTCAAGTTATACTTCTTAACCAAACCAAGTTCAGAGGAAGTTACATTGAACCAAAGTTACATAGAAAAAATATTAAGCTTTTAGAACCAAATCTGAAATCGATTTGAAGAAATTTGAGGTAAATTCAACTATCTCCATAGATACAAAATCAGTACTAACTGAAAGCAAATGAAAATAATTGAGATACAATACTATTCAGGTTTAAAGATGAAATTTAGTGTAGTTAGAACACCTGAGCATTAAAAATATTTAACAAGTTTTGAAACATTTAAAAAAGTGGAATGGAAATTATTTATATTTATTAAAGAAAATGTTTCCTATCAAATCCTAAATTACTGGCATTCACTTTAAAATTATTATGGATAGAAAATATTTTAAAATAGGAAAATTAGTAAATGGGAAAATATGCCATGTGTTAAAAAAAAACGTTTGTCCTTGTTCTTTCATAGTACAATCATCAATTTATTTATTCGAAATCTATATAAAGGACTTTTTTATTTGGCTTGTGCTAGCATTTGAATTCAGCATTTTTGCCCTGTTTTATATTTAGCAAATAGAAGTTTTACAAGTTCAAAAATTAGTTTATAGTTTAAAAGAAAAAATTTACAAAATAATTAAATCAACTTACTGCATTATATAAAGTATATAAATTTTTACTCACTCGATAATTAGCAACTGATGCTGGTCTATAAGGGTGATCACTTTCAACAATGGCATAAAAATTTGATGTAGTAGATAAATTAGGTTCAGTTCTTTCAGTGTCATTTTCTAATGCTTTTTCTGAAGATGGAATAGTTTTAGGGCACTTTTTATTCAGAGATGCCACTAAAGGCAGTAGTTCTTGAACCATATGTAGAACTTGCACAGCACTCTGTAAAACAAATTTGCAGGTTAATTTATTAACTTCTGACTTATATGAAAATAAAATCAATGATAAATATTTTTCTGTAATTAATATAATAAAAGCTATGATTGATTAATGATACTAAACACAAAAAAAGAAACAATTTTAAAAGTAATAAGAATGCACTGTGTAAATAGAATATAGAAAAACATAGCACATTAATTCATTTAATGTCTGTTAATACATAAAAATGAAAAAGGCAATCAAAGTAACTAAATGAATGCAAAAAAAATAAAATAAAACCATAATGCACTAAATGCTTTTTAACCGCTAAAATAACTTTAGGATTAATCAATTAACCCAGTGGTTGGAAAATTTACTAGCCAAAAGCATAATACGAACATTACAATTGTAAAAGAAATTGAGAGCCAAATCTGCTTGTTTAGTAAACTTTTGTTACACTAAATAAGTAGTATACTAAATAAAACTAAATTTCATAATAAATATTTATTAATGCATTTAAGGAGCCAAAGAGCCACATAAGGCCGACCACTGTACTAACCAAACAGTAATAACATATGTATCATTTATATTTTCAATTACTTAGCAGATTTAGCAGTATTTCACAAGTATATAAAATTATTAAAAGACAAGAATTTAAAAATCTATATTGAAGTGAATTAATATACACTCTGAGATCAAATAAGTCTTTTCAAAACACCAAAAATGATTTTGGTATTGCTATTGATTAGCGAATCTGAGTATGCCTCCTCGTAATTCACATTGGGTCTTACCAAATCTACTACACAGGTATAAATTAGTGTCTTGTATAAATAAGTACATTCTTATTTAAATGTAAGAGACTTTACTCATTTTCATTCTTTACTGCAATGCTTGCTTATTTGATACTTACCTGCTTATTACACTCTTCAGAGCTGCTATTCCAGCTAATGGAATACTCATAGAATCTAAACAGTGAGTATCATCCACAAAATTCAACCTATGTATCCTCTCAGCCTAAACATATTACCTACAACTTATTTAATTTGAATTTAAAATTTAAAGGGTACTAAACTACAAAGGATTAATGTGCAAAAAATTTCAAAAAATAGGGTTTACTATCATTAATAAGCTAAAGAGCGAAAAGTATTATAAAAACACACCCTTGGATCAGAGGTTGCCACAGGTCCCAAATGAGCAAAAATTAAAGGCAAAAGCATAGTAACAACATGAGATGTTCCAAATGCACAAAGGACATCATAATCTGAAATAAATTTCTTTATTTAAGAATAATAGCAAAAAATATTATATGAAACTTGGTAATCGAATAGAAAAATTTTATCATAAGAAAAAAAACAGAAGATTTCAGAAAGAATACCTTCAACAGATTGGGCTTTAATAAAGAGTTCAGCACCCATTTTTACAACTGAATTACAAATAGAAAGAGCATTTCGTCTGGCTTGAAGTTCAGCCAAATCTCTTGTATTCTGAACACTTTCTGTATCCTGAGGAGTGCTAAAATGCAACATTAAATGTCATGTTGTAAAAAAATAAGGTAAACAAGATACAGCATTCACATTTGATTTTGGCATTTTTTTTAAACACCAGAGCTCAAATATTTATCCTTCAGTTTTAATATGAATAATCAGTTTATTTTTACTAATTGCTTACCTATAATACAGAATCTGTGGTATTTGACCTCTGGTATGATTTGTACCATTAAAACTTAAAGAACAGTCTGTAAAAGTAAAAATGCATCCATCTGGACCTTTCACTTGAGAAAGTCCACCATCACCATTATTAGTGCGAGAGCCATGATTTCTTAATCTTACTGCATATTTTACATTTTCCTGAAATTTTGAAAAATAAGTAACATGCTGAAATTTGGAAATAATTGGTATAAAACTAAAAACTAAAAACTTTAATTTTAAAATTATTCAAAACTTTTCCTACCTAGGGTACTTCAAACAAATTTTATCTGAGGAAACTGGCATCAAACATTATTATTCAGAGCAAGAATTTCAAGTTAGAATGGTTAATAGTTAGCCTCATTATAACGAACTTGCTTATGCTGATGAATGCTAAAGATTCCTCCATATTTTTTTAATCTTTTTTATCTCTCATGTTTATATTGAATAACTCATAAATTCTAAAATAATGACATTACAGACCACAGATGTTGTGATTTAACTCTTCAAAGGATGCCACAAACCTTTAAAAGTTTTCTTAGCTTTGAAATTAGAAAATAAATTTCTATAAAAAAAAGTATTATAGAAGGTGTTCATTATTTTAATGATAATTTATAAAGAATAGAAGATAAAAATTATATTTCTAAAAGTACGAAGGTTTATAATATCTGCTGAGATTTTAAAAATAAATCTTTAACTATAAATACATAATTAATGAAAAAACATAAGAAACATTATCTTTAAATTCAAATTATAAGAATTTGAAAAGTCCTTTTTGTATTATTCAAATAAGAAATAATCTTAAATTAAAACATGCTGCACAATTCCAAAAACTATCCTCACACACTTTTATTCATATTCAATACAAATATTTTACAGTTGAATCAAAGTTTTGCGTCATCAGTATAAAACTCATGCACAAAGAGTTCATAATATACATTAATTATAAACAAATATTTACATAATTGCTATGAAAAATAATTTCATCTAGAATATAGCTTTAATTTTTTTTAAATAAACACATACATAACTAAATTTATTACTTTTATTGGGACAGGTCTTTCAAATTTTATCTCTGCCACATCACCATAGCAGTCCTCAGGACCAAATGTCCCTCGAACAATGGCCAGAGTCTTCCACCTTTGTGTATGAGAAGGATCAACAACAGAACCACTTTGCTGAAAATTATTTTTTAATATTAAATACACAAAAAAATGTTATCCTCTGCATATGCTTCAATACAATGCATTTATGCTAACAATAACACTAAAATATTAAAAATAGTAAAATTGTCAACTAACATCATCCAAGAGTTCCAATTCATAATGCCATTCATTTCCGACTCCACCATATACAGTAACTCCAGCAATTAGTATCCCAGAACGATCAACACTAAAACAAATTGCATCAGGGGATCCATTTCCAGTATTCCAAGTTCTATTTTGGCTCACTTTCGTGAATCGAGATGGTGTGATATGCAAAACTTGTCCACTTGTTCCATGCATGTCCAACTGAAATATGGAAAATAATATTTTGAATTCTATGAAATGGTAGATGTGTAAGAAGCATGTTTATATGCTGATTTCATAAAAATAATTATTTTTATTTATTATTAAACAATGATAACATTAAAATTTAATCAATTTAAAATACTGTAAGAGCCGCTGGATAAGCTGGCTATTATAGCTGACAAGGCTGCTGAGATCGTGCCCCCTACATTGGTGTGTGCTACAGCTTCTGAGCTGCCAGTTTTATCAACGGCTGACATCCTTACCAAAACGCTTGCTGAGCTGCCCAGGGGTTGTAGATTCTCTTGGCATCCATCCTGCAGTCGCTCCCATTCAAGATCTTGCAGCCAAACCCAAGGTAACCTATGCTTTTACCACTCTTGATATGGTGGTCATGTCAGGAACTGTAAACTACCTTGTAATTTCTCAAAAAACTTGACGACCCCATCACAGTAACTGGTTTGAGGGAGGTAGTCAACAAAACCAGCCGATTGTTTAATCGTGATTGCAAGAATGGACTAAAATATTTGGTCGACTCAGGAAGTGAAATATCAGTTTTGCAACCACTAAAACACAAGCTATCCCCAAAGGCAAACTTTTCTCTATTAGCTGTTAATAATTCTAAGATCCCAGGATATGGATTTGTAACTAAGCAATTGGATTTAGGCCTACAAAAGCCTTTTATGCAGACATTTATATTCGCTGATGTTGCAACTTCAATCATTGGTGCAGATTTTCAAATCCATTTCAACTTGTTGGTCAACCTTAGATGTAAGAAGTTGATTAACTAACAAACCTCTATGCACACATTTGGTACTGTAAGTCAGCCCTCTGTTGTCACCCTTTGCACATCTGTGGATTTCAGCAGCATTCTGGCAGATTTCAAAGACATTACAAATCCCACAGCTATTGGAAAGATGACTTCCATGTGACACAGTTCACCATATTATCACTAAAGGTCCCCCGATAACAGCAAAGCAAGACAACTCCATTCTGAGCTACATTGATGCCCTTAAAAACATAACCTTCTTATCTGTCCTGCTGCCATCTACCAGAAAACAAAGTCGTTGCTACTCGAGGCAGCAAGCAAAAACAAATCTGTTGCTCACTTGATGCATCAACACGCTCACATGCTCACTGTAATTCTTGGAACTAAAAAATTTTTCATCTCTCCGCCGACTAACTGCTGGGAAAGTATAGTGGCACTAGCTTCATAAGCCAGATAATGTAGACAATACCAAAGTCGACTTTTTGGTATTGTAATTATGTTACTCGGCTACTGGCCCTAGAGTCGCAGGTTCATATTGAGACCTTCAACCGCTACAATACATACTAATCTTATCAGTTGTACCATTGAAGTAATTTTTTAAGTTAATTATATTTTTATAGAATTATATAAAAGAAGTAAAATAATTTTTGTAAGATTTACAAATTTATCTTCATTCTTTTAATCAGATTCCCATCCCATATGCAATTAAAAAAATTTAAGTATAGAAACTATATATATATTTTTAAGAAATGCATAATATAATATATATAAAATTAAAATTAATACTAACCACAGTTCCAGCAGATTGATAAGATAATTCAGCAACGATAACAGCTATGAAACCACATGCATTAGTTATCAATTTGGAGGAATGCTTGACACTTTCCTGTATTTTAATTATAAAAGATATAATAATTTATAGGAAATTTTACAATGTTATTACATTTAATTGTAAAATTCATTATTTTAATACTTTTAACACATAAAGTCAAAAATAAAATTATAAATATACAAGGTATTCAATCAAAACATGATCAAAAAGTTTGTTTCAGATAAGTATATATACTTTCATGTAGGAAACACTTTAAATGGCTTTAAAAAATTATGTTTAAATGTTGATAAACATGCTTTGAAAAAATAATGATTTATAGTTATTTAAAAAGTCTCCAGATTCTAATATTTAATAAAATATGAATTACATTTTTTTTAACCAATCAACAGCTGGATTGAATATTGCTCTTTGACTAGCATATCTACCACAAAATAGCCATTGAAACAGTCTAAAATCATTTATAATACTGCATTCAAGGATTTATACACTATACCAGTAAAAATAATCCAAGAAGAATAGAATTTTTTGTAGTTTTTTTTTTAATGTTTAATAACATTTTACTGAATGTTTCTGATAGGACAGGATTAATTTAATATAAAAATATAAGTACTGTAATTCTTCTTGGCAATGCTTTTACTGACTTAAAACAAAATGAAGCAATTTATATTCTTTAATGCCTTTTTCTAATTGGAACTTCGTCTATCTCAAAAGATTAAAAACTAGTAATTCAATCATGATTAGAGAAGGTGACTTTGATATAAAAATAAACAATATTACCTGATGCAACATAGCTTCTAATGGTTGCTTAACAATAGATAATAAACGGTCTAAAACTTCTCTGAAACTACAAGGTCCAGGATTACAACCTTCCCGCTGAAAAGAACAAATCATTTTCATACATCTATCAAAATATATATAATTATAAATAGGTAAGACACAAAGGCACTTATAATTAAAGAAAAAATCATAATCTATGGAGAAAAATCTTTTTGATTAAATATATGTGATAAAAAATTGCTGCTTTAATGTAAACTTAACTTATTTTGCTCTAAACAAAAATATTGGAAACTTTTAAATATATAATTTTAAATTTATCGTAATATTTTTTCAATTAATATCAATAAATAAAAACAGATGTTATAAAATATCACTCAGTAAAGATGATAAACAAAAAAGATTACTATGAAAAAACAAGTTTTGAAAGCATCTACTAATAATTTTACAAAAACATACTTTACATAGCTTAAAATTCCATGAATTTTTAAAGCCACTTTTTTTACATTTATAGAAATTTTAATCAAAATAGAGATAGACAAGATAACAAATTAAGATCGAAAAATCAAAGATGGTTGATTGAAACAGAAAAACAATGTCATATTTTAATGGTATTATAAGACTAATTATATACAAACATGGGAGCTTTTTTAAAAAAATAATTACATATCAAAAAAGCAAATTTTAAAGCATTGTACAGTTATACTCTAAATACAGTTTTACATTCTCCAGTAATATTTTGAACATTTTTCTTCATACAAATTTTAGATAATTTTGATTTAACATTTAGCTCTGAAGAGAATTCTTCAAGGCTATAATCAATATTTTGCATCAAGCAGTAGAACATTTGCAGTAGAATAAATTATATAAATGAAAACATTTTCAAGAAAATTTTAAAATAAAAATGATTTGTTATTAATAGTATTATAATTTGTCTGTGGGACCCACATCTATATATTTTATTCCACTGAAAGTTTCTAACAAATGTATTTGGATGTTGCACTAGAAATTTGCATTTTAAATTTTTTACTTTATTTTTAGTAATTATCTAACATAAAGTGCATTCATACCTCTGACCTGGTGTTCACACAATCTACAAGGACAGGATACTTCGCTACTTCAGAACCACAAACACCAGGTGACATTTCTTGAGTATGACCATTAGAGGCAGATGGGCTGGCATCTTGATTCTGTTCAGGTGTCAAAGGAGAGGAATCACTAGTTCGATCAATCTCCAATGTAATAGGAAGAGTGGAGGTCAACCGAATGGAGGAAGCACATAAGGAGGCTAATACAGCAGCTAATAAATGATCACCTTCTACTGTTTCTTCAACCCAAGGCTGTAAATAAATTTAAAACATCTCCCTTTATAATCCTATAGGATCAAGCAATCAATAGCAACACTTATATCAAAAACATTATTAAGACTGCCCATTTCTGTTTGCTTTAATATATTCGGATAAACAACAAGTGATCATTTGAAATGAAGTTCATGAATTAATAATGTAATTAAAAAAATAAAGCATGATGAATAAGACAGACTCAGTTATCAGATACATTTATTTATCATTTGTTACTACATATAAAATGACTATTCAAAAGCAAGATTATAAAAATTTATGAAGAAATTTGTATTTTATAAGAAATTTTTAGATTACAACTTAACAATAACAATAGTGGTGAAAGGCACAGAAATAAGCAATTACTTTATCTATAGATGTACAATATAAGCAGAATAACTACACAAAGAAATTCCTGCAACAATAACCTCATGTGTTGAAAATATTTAAATAATATAAGTAGTGGAATATAAGTTGGAATATTAAATAATATAAGCAGTGCAAAATTCTAATTAAAAATTTATATATATCATAAGTAAAGGTAGTTATAAAGTCTAAAAAAATATATTAAAAGAATTGTCAAGGACATCAGCTTATTAAAAAACGTAATTGATAAGCCTGCATATATCATAAATTTAATGGTTAAACTACACAGTTTTACAATGAGATAACTATCTTAAAGCTAAATAGGGTTTCCATCTTTTTTTCAATGGCAGTTACTGGCAAAAAAAATTTTAAATGCAAACATACACCATTTAATAATAAAACATAGGCATTTTGAATAAGAAATCGCTTTCTGTCATTCTCCACACACAGGAAAAGATTAATTACTTCATTTACAGATAGTGTACTTTCTTTTTATGTCCAAGCTTTAATAATTTATCTAACTACATTTCATGTGATATATAACAGAAAGAACAGTAAAATTAACAAAATATAAGAATGAAGAACACACTTTTTATGTATTAATTAACAGCCAAAAAAATCACAAAAATTATATCAATTATAAATAAAGTATTTAGAAAATTATTTAAGGCAATTAAATACCTACCACATCTATAGTTAAAAGTAAATCACAAAGTCCCCTCCATTTCAGTTGAGAACTTGGATAAAAGGCATGATAACATGATAAGAATGTCTCATGACATTCTTCTAATATTGCTTGCAAATAATTAACAAGAAGTGCTGAAGTTGACAATGAAGTAGGAATAGATGAAAAAGATGTTTTCACTTGTGCGCTGGGTAACCGGTCAGAAAGAATGTGTTGAAGAAGTGCTCGCACATCTGCAACGCATTCTGCTAACTTTGGAACTTCGGTATTCGATTTCTTAGATGCAGCTACATTAAAATAAAAAAAATGATACTCAACTTTTTTTTATTAAGTTAGATATTCTATCAATAAAAAAAAGTTTTTTAAATTAAATACTAGTTTTTTAAAATTGGTAATATTTAAATCTTTATGGTATTTCTTTAAAAATTACTTACGGCCATTTGGATAAATTTCGTTGATATAAATTTTTAAAAGATGCAAACAAGAAGTACAAATATATTCAAGTCTCTCTAAATCTATAAGAGCAGCCACAGCTGGCATTGCAGATCCTAATATGGTTTCACAATATCCTGCCTTGAAAGATTGCCATGCCCATCTTAAGAGTTTTAAAAGAGACTGGAAACAATCCTAAAACAAATAAAATGTGTATACATCACAAAAGAAAATGTAGAATAGAAATAGAAATTAGAATAAAAATCTAAATTGTTTCACTAGTTTAAAAATAATAATAATAAAACCTTACGATTAATAAAATTGATTTTTAAGCTTTAAAGTAAATCAATAAACAAACAAACAAACATATCTCTACTGGAATTACTATGATTTTAATTGTTCCATTATAAAATTCTGTAAATAACCTATTTTATATCACAATATTTAAGTACTGCAAATCATTCCAGTATGGTGATTCTAAAATTAAAATGCCCAAGATGATTAAATATACCACAGAAAAATTCACTTTATATATATAAAAAATTATCATGTTTGAAGAAACAAACAATACAGTATAATTAAATTTAATAAGAATTTCAATTTTTGAAATAAACCGTGACAAAGAAATCTAGAGTAAAGTTATGCTTGATTGTCAGAAATGTATATTCTACAACAGTCTGAAATGTAAAATAAAACTAGGCACGAAAACATATTTGACAGAGGCTGAAATGTGTACTTATAATAGTTTGGAGAAATGTTTAGTTCATTTAAATAATTTAAAATAATGAAGAAAAGATACTTATAAATTCCTTTTTCTCATAATTTATAGCTATAATTGCCTAACTTAAAATATTCACATTGTAAAAAAAAAGGAACTTACAGGAGTAACTGTTCTAGAGAAATCTTTAGTTAAAACTGTCACTGGTTCAATCTCACTACTAGGTTTGGATAATCCCTGACTGTCAGGTGTTATGGTCCTATAAATATTTATAAGAAAAGAGAAAATTATTTCTATTTCAAACAATGCATTCTAAATAAGATGAATATAGAAACAAACATTCATCTGCATGATGATTAAAAAAACCTTAATTAAAATGTTTATAAATTTCGGACTCACCTGTAAAGAAGTTGTGGAATCTGACCTGCATTAACATCAGTGCCATTATTGGACTTTTTGGAGCTTTTGAAATAAAATATAATCCTGAAATAAAACATATGATATGAAGTATTAAAAATTTCAAAAACCCATTGCTTTAATACAATTGTAGTAGTTGTTTTTTAATCATAGCTAACTATAGCAAATCTGAAAATAGAATGGTCTTTTTTACATCTTTTCCCATAAATATATCTATATATTTTAAACTTCTATCAGCCTGTTATTTAGGTTTAATAATAATTCAAATAAATAAATAAAAATTCCCATCCTACTAAAATCTGCATCAAAGCTGTATTACCATAACCCCAAGCCCATGATGTCTTGTCTTTCAAAGATTTAGAAGGATTTCTGTGATTGTGATTCCAAATCAATTATCCAGGAAATTAGCACAAAATAAAAAAAAAATTAACATATTTTTAAAAATTGAAAATGTTAATGTGATGCTCAAATCTGCTTGTACATTTAAAAAAAATTTTACTGAATAAAGAAAGGTGCAACATTTTTAAATTTCCTACATCACCACAAAAGATTATTCCAAATTTTCCTCATTTAAAAAAAAAAAAATAATTGCTAAATCTAAGCTACTTAAGAGGACAAACAGTTCTAGGAATTACTGTGTTTAAACTTTTCTAAAGTACAGTTTGATCAAGATAATGGTGCTTCACATAAATCTTCTTAACATTTAACAAGAAAAAAACTAAATACTTGTTAAAGTATCTAAATTAAAAGGAAATGGTGTGGATTTGAAAGCAAGAAGATAATTGGTCATAGAAAATAAGAAATTTTGATAATATGTCATGGATCGACGATTTAATAAATGATCCACAAAATCTTGAACAATGAAGTTTTGTAGAAATTTCTGTTCTAAAAATTTAATGTGTAATTTTGTTTATAGAAAATAATTAGTAATATACAGACTGAACTGCTTAAATGCTATCCATCCTTAACAATATTTGTCATCTATCATAAAATAATTCAAATAATTAAATGATTTTAAAAAAAACCAAGCCCATGTATGAAAGTAAAATTAATTTCTCAAGATTTATTCTATCAAGACAAGGTAAATCCTTTTTGCATCTTCTTTTGGTTTGCATAATTTAATCCTTTTAAGAAAATTGAATAATAATCACGCAATTTCTCATCAATTGAAATCATAATTAACAGAATATATATTTATCAGTTTCATCTAAGCAATGAATGTTATTACTTCATTATATAGAGAGAAAGATTTAATTATTAAATTTAAGGAAGAAATTCTTTTAATGATAACTTTTTCAGTGTGCAACTAGTTCATTTGATACATGCCTCTTGGTGAAAGCATTTGATTTATTTTCCTATTGGCCAGATAACTTATCTTGAGTATTAGCATCTCTTAAGTATTTTTGTTTTTTTAACTTAATTTGAAAATTTATGAATAGTTAATTTAAAGAGCTATCTTCTGAAAAAAAAATCTAATTTGATTCTGATTTTTATAATGAAATTTCTTAAATATACTAAATTCCAGAAAAGCTGTCAGCAAGAAAGGAAAAAAAAATCAGAAATTCTAGATAAATCTGGAATACAATCACTTGATTTTTAATAATATGTAATTAATTTTTATTTAAAAAAACCCCTCTAAAAATTGCAGAATGAAGTGTAAAATTCAAGCCAATTCAAATTATGGGATAGATAGCTAAAGGATTAAAGCTATTATTGTTTGTTGAGAATTTTTTCAGCATTTTGCACAAATCTCAACAAATACATCTGGAAGATTGATTAGATTGAAAGAAGATTGGAAGATTGGACAAATCTAGATGCACAAATTATCCAGATAGTTGTTTCTAGAAATCTTAAGCTGTGCAAATTATTACTAAATAGTAATTCCTTTATTACTTTCAAGAAAATGATTTTCCATAACATAATATTAATGATTAAATATTATTTAAGTAACATGTTCATATTGCCGTAATTTATTAATTTCAATGAATTCCAACACTATTTTTTGAAAAAATTGATGTCAAATTATAAAAAGTAGCGCAAGAGTAACTAATCTAAAACAAAAATAATAGGCTGGTATAATGTAAAATAGTAGTCAACATTCTAAGATAGTAAATGAAGTGTAATAAGATCTTTTTTCTACAAAAGTAAAAAATAACAAAAAAAGTTAATTTTAACTTTATTTTTGATTATTATACATACAGCATTGAAACTTCAATTAAATTTTTTCCCTTAATTGGTATAAAGAAACAATGTAAAAAATTTATCAATAGGAAGTTAATTATTTTGTCAGGATTTTACATTAGCATATACTTAATGAATCTATATATAAGAAGCATATAACTTACTGATCTTCTGTAGTAACTACAGATTGTCCACTAGAACCACAATCACTGCTAGGTCCAGATATTCGAGCCCATGCAACATACCATCGATTAGCAGTTAGTTGAATAGGTTCATCAAATAGCATTGGATATTTATGCCTGCATAATAAAAGCAATAGATAACAGTGAAGGTGAATTCCATTTTATATTAAGTAATCATAAGCAAAATCTCATTTTTAATTAAAAGATATTCTGAAAATTTCGAAGGAAAAAAAAGAAAGGAAAAAGTACTGGCAATATAAGGCAAATGACACAATAAAGTTAAAATTCAGAAATATGAATAATATAAAAGAAAATCCTCAATAAACAAATCATGCTATAAATTAATGAAAGATAACAATACTAAATCCTATATCAGTACAATATCTAAAGAAGAGCATAAAAATTCAGTACAATCCCCCCCCCAAAAAGAAAATATAGGAACTTATGCAAACTTATAAAATACAAACATAGAATTCTAACTTTAGCAAAATCAATCTGCAGTTTTGTAATACAGGAAAATCATGGATTTTAGATTTGCAAATATTTGTAGGCCAAATGAATTAAATTTAACTTGAAAGTTTTAGATCAGATACTTTAAAAAATAGTAAATCAAATATGGAGCTGAGGAACTTTATTGATAAAATGTTTGAATTCAATATTATTTTTCTTGTAATTTGTACAGATAATTGCTAAATCTAAGGTGAAAAACAAATGTTGATAACTAAAGAGAAGTACTGGTAGATGTTTTTTTTTTTAATAGAAGCACAACTTTTAAAAAATACAGCAATTATTATTTATGAATACGTCACTACGGACAATTTAATAATAGTTAAATGCTAAGGACTACTACTTAATAATAAATACATGCTAATCAACATTTTTAATATATTTATTATGATAAAATCCTAATCTCACCTTTTATTACTTAAATTTTTTCAAAGTTCTAAGCTAAAGAAATATTATGTATGAAATAAAAATATTAATCTAACACCTTAATTATGAATTATATAGATTCTGATAATATCATTTATAGACCATACTTTTCTAAGATATTTCTCATCAAAAACAATACTGTTTAAACAGCTAAGTGTGTAGGTCATACAGCTCTAAAAAAATTCATATTGAATCTGTTTATTATTGATTTCTGCAGAACATAAATATCATCATAACAATTGGTTCAAATGCATAGTTTAGAATATTTTTCTATCTTTAATTTATTTTAATAAAACAATAAAGGAATTCTAAATATTTTAACAGCAAATATAAAAGATCTATTCTTTACTTCATTATGACATCAATGTTTCTTCAAATAAGATGAGAAGCTTAACTTGAAATTCATTAACTATACCTTGTTATTTTCTTAACAGGAAAGATTCTTATTCATTTTGAATTTATAATTTTTTTGTTCTTAAAATTTTAATGATACCCATCACAGAAGATTCTATATAATAAGAAATGTAATAATGAAAAAAGAGTTATCTTAAAATTATAAAATTATTTTATATTTGTATCATTAGTACAAGTATTAAGCCAGAAAATATGACCAAAAGTATTATTTCATTAATAATTAGTCCACAATTAAGAATTTTAAGATCCCACAATACTTTCTGATTCTTTTCACTAAACAAGATTCAATATTATGACTTTTTTTTCTCAATAATATACATAAACTAAATTTTATACTCTATATAACAAATAAAAATGTAATGTATTTTTGGATAGATCAATCAAACATAATTTTTAATTCAAAAACAAAAATTATTGTAGTTAAAAATGAAAATATAATTTCATATGTGAGCAATTATTCCATATATAATTTCATGTATAAAAATTCTTATTTCTCTATATCTATCTTAAATTTAGGATTTCAATTATTCTCAGTATTATTTTCTATAAGAGGGGAAGGTTTTAATGACAATTCATAAGTTTTTGTGCAAAGAAAAAAAGTTAATACTAACAAGATATATATAATTTCAATCTATTCAAGTTTTAAAAATAATTGCTTTCTAACCATGAGAATTAAAACTTTCCTTTAATTTTTGACTGATGGACATTTTCATTTCAAATACTCTTCAGTTTAGTAGTTCTTATAATAAATTCTATTTTAGATAAATTAAAGAAAAAAATCTATTCTGAAGCCATATAAACTCTGAATGCATTTATACATTTTTGATTCACCCTTTTTGTTTGGTATTTTCTTATGACGGTTCTTAAAAAAGCCTTTTAGAAAAATCTAAAAATAGAATATCTTTCTTCATATCATGAAACAAAATCTGCATTTTAAGAACTCATAATCAAGTCCTTCATCTCACCTAGCTCCACATTCATATGGAATTTCATCTGTTTCAACTAAAAGGTCTCCATCAATTTCTTGATCCCCACCTTCTGGACCAATATCAAATACCTAAAAAAATTATATTGTTAAAAAAATAAACAAAAATTTAATAAATCTTTCAAAAAAATTTAAAAAAAACTTTCAGAAATAAATAAAATTGAAATTGTACTGGTGAATAAGCAACTACATACAAAATTTTAAGAGAATTTCCAATTTTGGACAAGCTAGTAGGTCAAGATTTAGAGCTGCTAAAAAGTTTAATTAAAGCTCTCAATTGTAATATGGTCTTATCAGTTTTCTCAGCAAAGTATCGTTAAAAGTGTCCCAAGCTTTTGGATAGTAATATTTTAAAAGTCTTATTTAGTTAATTATACTACACACCTCCAAACTATATGTAATCTTACTTAAATTATGAATTTATATGGCTTAAACTTCACTTAATATAATTTTCTTGCTAAATCAAAACATGCTCAGAAAAGAATATAGATTAAAAATAGGATTCAATAGAAATTCCAATAATTATTGAAATTAAGTATGTACTTAGGAATGTTCATAATTTAGATAATATCCCTGAAGAATATTTAATAACAATTTCTCTATTTCAACAAATAATACAGTGTTTTTCAAAAAGAAAACCATTTTCAAACTAAGATTAATATTTATACATTCAAATGTAATCAAAATGTTAAAATGTAAGCATTGCAAATTTCATTACAATATTTATAATAATTTTTAAAATAAATAATTTTTTTAAAAAAATCATAAGATGTTTAAATAAATAATATAATAAAATAAACATTAAAAAGTTTTTTTTAAAAAAAAAACTTTTTAATGTTTACCATTTTTCTTTCAGAGCTAATCTTTTGTAATATATAAAAAGGATAAAATTTTGTAATACATAAAAAGGATCTACCACAAAGTAAGAACAAAAAGATGTTATTTTACACTACATTATATTTTAGTTAAGATTCAGAACAATATGAATATTTTAGTATATAAACTAATAATATGATCAATTTTTGACAATGATCATTTAAAAATAAGATAAATTTGTAGAAAATAAACCAACTCAAATTGAGATTCATGCATTTATTCTTTCCTATCTCTTTAATCTCATTTTTATCAAATGACTTTTAAAAGCTCAATATAAATTTCTATGTGATATGCTTAACTATCAATAGCAGAATTAACATCACAAACACACTTTTTTTTTGTATTCATAAATTAAGAAATATGTGTTTTTATTTCTTAATAAACAATATTATGCATAATTAAAAAAAAAAGCTGAATTACATTCATCATAAAATAAACTTTGAGAATTGTACCTTAAGTTTTGCAGTGTATTCCCCTCTTCCTCCAAACAGACCAAAGCCTCCCAGAAGAATATCTGTATCTGCCATAAATCGAATGGCTTCAATAGAATGACCAGAATAACCCCAACCTCCTCCATGACCTAATTAAAAAATAAATTCACTCACTACAACATCAGTAACGATAATATTTTTTTATCGAAAATAAAATAGTGTCACTAAATTCAAATCACTAATTCTACAAGATATTTTTTATATTTTCTAAAAGAAATAAACCAAATGATCTCTAAGTTTATTTTAAAAAGACAAAATAACTCAACAGAATTTCCATACATGCTTTTACAAAAAAACATCATAATTAAGTATTTGCAAAACTTTTTTGAGAATCAATTAACTTGCTAATCATGGCATTTAATACTGTATTCCACCTCAGAAAAAAAATGCAAAGAAGTCTTCTAATTTAACACTATTAATATTGGAAATGATATAAATCAGTAGAAAAACATATTTAATGAAGTCATTAGTCATCTACTAAAAATACAATAATGGTGAGCCATTTGAAAACATAATACTTATTAGAGTTATTAGTGTTCCTCAGAATACTTATTAGATTCTTTGCATTACAAATTTGTCATTAAAATTAGGCTTGAATACAAAACATCTAAACAAAATTTGCAACCCATGTCCCTAACTGATTCATTATAAGTAAACTGAAAAGAAATACAAAATTTTAGAAAAATTTAAATAACTGAAAATTGTAAAGGAAAGTAAACATCACAACAAATAAGAAAGTCAAAAAGTTTTCATTTAAAAGTTCGAAGTTATAAATTTTTAATAACCTTCTAAACATTACATTTCAGTGTGAAAAAAAATCATTAAAATTATTAAGCTTTTAGCTCTGTAATTCAAAACAACCCATTAAATTAATTTATCTGCAACTAAAATAGCTTACTATCAAATCTATTCACAACAGAAAAATCTTCTTTGCTATAAACTTTGCTCAAATTCTGCCTCTTGCGATCATCAGTCAGCACCTGAAGATTTTGTTCTTGAGCCGAAGTTAAAGTGTCCAAACTGCTCATAATATTGAGAGCTGCATGAGCTCGACTTATAGGTACTCCAGGTTTGAAAGGAAGCATATGCTCTGGGTTTAAAATTCGAGGAACTGATAGATCACAGTCCTTACTATTAGCTCCTGAATTAACTGAAACTTTGCTAGATGGGCAGTTGAAATTTTGAAGCTCTGTGATGATGATGTTATATAATGAAATTCTTTGTGATGATGGAGAAAAGCTAAGAAAAAAAATAAAATATTAAACATCTAATCTTTTCATGAAAAATTGCAAATGTTCAATTGAAATAATATTGAATAATATTTTATGGTATTTTCAATAATGCAGCAATAAATTAAATAAAAGAACAATATAAATAAAATACCAAATATATACAGTCTTCAGCTATAAATTAATTAAAACAGTAACTAAGTTTAAACTAAACATATTCCAAATTACAGAAGCCTGTTACATAAATTAATAAGCAGGCTTACCATATGTTATGCTTTTCATACCAATTCAATACATAAACTACTTACCTCCATAAAACATTATATATACTATCAAGGCACACAGAACTATCTTTCAATTCTAACTGATCAGCTGAGCTGAAACTAAAGAGAAAAAGAATATTTTAGGGAAGAAACATTAAAAACTTCTAGTTTTTTAAAATAATATTTCAAAGAAGTTCTCACACACCTTCGACAAGAACCATCTGCTTTACTAATAACTAAACTTTTAAATGATGAAGCTTGTTCTGATTGGTTGGGTATAATACCTGAATAAAGAGAAAAAGAATTAAAAATAAGAAAATTAAACAAGCAAAAGCAAATTCTTTCTTTTAATCAATTTATTTCCATTATTAAAGAGCATTATTATAAACGAATATGAAATAAAGTTACATCTACATGAAATAAATAAACACAAACAAACATTCAGTCGTAAACAGGAAGATAAAAGTAAAACATACAAATTACTTACCTATACAAGTTTTACTGCAAACTACACTAGATTTACTCAAACTATGGGAATTAATGAGAGATTCATCGATTTTGACAAATGTTTGATCTCCAGATGCACCAATCCAAGTGGCTCTGCGTCCGAATTTTGTTCCAATATTATTTATGAGACCAGGAACAGCATTCCAACTATTGTCCTTATCATGACCTCTTTTACGATCTTTTCTGTTTTCTTCTACAGATGAATTTGGCGGAGAACGTCTAAGTTGACCTTTCTAAAATTAAAAGAAAAGAATTATAAATAAAAGTTTTCATTTAATAAAGGAATTAATGTTTACCGATAATAATATTAGAAAAAGTAAGAAATAAATTACTACAAAGCTACACTTAAGTAATACCATTTTTAAACAAGATAAGAACTGCTTGACTGAAACTGAAACACCTTTGAAGCAAAGCAATATATAAATAATGCATACCTTCAAATTTACCTTCTATCTTAAGTTGGGACAAAATAAACATTTTTTAAAAAAATTAGATAGGGTTATAATCTTTGTATAATGTAAACTACTTATTAATTCAAAATCCATTCATGGAAACATTTATAAGATACTCAGCTTATTTGTAAGGAAAATTCAAGAAATAGCTTTCCAATTTTCTTCGGACAAATTCTTTTTAATGGTTATATTTTTTTATTTAAAAGAAAAATGCATTTGTCTATTTAAATATAAGAAAATAAAATAAGAAAATTAATACAAAAATAAATAATATAAGAAAAGAAACTAAGAATATAATAATATAGTATCAATTAAATTTCTTAATAATATATTTTTTTATTCAAATTAAAAAATAAAATTATTAAGAATCATGTGCATATAAACTATACACAATATAACTACCCTTCCCTCCCCTCGATTTAAATAGTTTATATTCAACAAATTAAACAAGCTAGAATTGAAAAAAAGATCAGAAATGAAATGCTCAATTATCCAATGCTGCGACATTCTATAAATATTTAATAAACATCTTCCTGTTTGTAACCCAAACAAAAATTTAACTAAACACAGACATTAAAAATGAATATTGAGGATTCACTCTAAAGCTGATAGCCTTTTGAGCAATCTAAATAATATATTTTTGCAAAATATAAATTATCATTACAAAATTACTTATATTTACCGAATTGCTTCCAAATGTAAAAACTTGACCCTGTGAATTGAGTAAAACTGTATGACAACTACCAGCAGCAACTTGAATTATTGAGGTAGAAGTATAACAAGGGGGAAATTTCACCAAAGTAGGAGTTCCACTAGAAAGATAAATCCAATTTAGATCTATAATATACATGTTACAAAAAATATTTTCATATTTCTTTGAAAAACTTTCTGTTCATTATCATACACTTATTTGTAGCATTTTTTTTTTAATTTAGGAAATTTATCAAATGTGCATATATGTGTTTTGGATATTTCGGATTTTTTAAAAACACACACACATTATTAATTAAACAGACAAAAAAATATAACTCTCAAAGGAACTATTATAAATACCTTAAACAATGTAAACCTATAAATAATCAAACCAACCTATTTAAAATTTTCACTTCTAAAGTGACTAATTTAAGAATTTGCATATTTTCATATTCCACAACAAAAAAAAAATGAGCTTTTTATAAAATTTAATTAAATGTCAAACATATTTTATCTGCTTCCTCTTTTCTTAGCAATGAAAGAAATTTAATCAAAATGAAGGGCAGATTACAGGATTGTTAGAAGATTAGAAAAGATTGCTAATCTTTTCTTAATCATTGGAGGCTTTTTTTTAAGACTGTAAATTGGCATTTAATAATTTCGTAATTAAGACTGTCATCTTAATATTAATTTTAACAGCATAATTTTTAATCTAATCTTTAAAATAAAATATAATCTTAAAAACAATTTGGAAATTTTATTTATTTGAAGTATTTCTTTAAAAAAGCTGTTTTCAAAAACTTACCGAATAAGAAAATTTCCTGATCCAAGTTGCCCATGCTGATTATTTCCAAATGTATAAACATCACCATTCTGAATAAGAAGAACTGGAAAATAAATTGAAATATTCAGATTAGCATAAGTGGGTGGTAAGTATTCAAACTATGAGAGTTTCTAATAAATATTTTTTGCAAACCTGTAATTTAATAATATTTATAAACAAAAACATTTTACATTTCCACATTGAACTAATGACTGGTTGCAAGGGAGAAGGGAGAGGAATTATCTCATGTACATTTTAAGGAGTAAAATATCTTATAATAATCAAATCCTCTGTATCCAAAATTGCTCAATAAAAAAAGAAAATGATTATGAATGTCAAACGAATCATTGGGGATAAACTATAAAGCAATAAAAAAAATTACACAGCTTTAAATTATATCATATTTTCCAAAATTTTAGATAAAAAATCAACACATTTAACTATGAATAATTTAAATAAACAGCTATAAGAATATGATTTATTTCTAAAATATTAGTAAAAATTGCTCAATCATTTCAGATTATTAATTAATAGCAGAAAATCAAAAGTACCAACAATAACTTAATTATTAAAAGGAAACGCAGAAATTTTAATTACCATTGTGATGAAGGCCACATGCTATCTGAATAACAGGTAATTCAGTAGGCAGAAGAATACGAGCAGGCGGCAAAGATGTCAATTTTGTAGTTTCTCTTTCTTGATCACTACCAACAACATCATCTGTAAATTTCAAAGAATCAATTATTTATTTCAAGGAATCAAATTAGAATTATTTCAATTTCTCTTTATAACAATTAATAGTAATTTTTTTAATAAGTTGAAATGGCTTTAAATGTCAATTTTTAATACCAAACATCACATGGTTTTAATGATACAAATGATTCTATGCAGCCATAGCAGAAATGAAATTATTAGTTAATTATTAATAGGCCTCAAATAAAGAAAATTTCCACCTAATTATACTCTTAACAAATAATGACAACTTTTCTTGGTAATAAACTGTACACTGAAATATTTAACAAGGTATTTAAAGAAAGTTAAGAAATCAAGTTTAAAACAATTATATTCATCCTCGCATTTTGATGCCAATATGCATCAAATTTAGATTTACTTTTAGACAGACAAGACAATTTAGATTCAGAGTTGTTTAACTTGAATATTCTTAATCTTTAAGTATTGTTAATGTGGAAGAAAATATGGTCTTCTACTCAGTGACACTTAAATAAATCTGTAAGTGCCCCTTAAATCATGAAAGTAAAGTTTCAGTTTCAGGTTTGGAGGATTTCCAATTTGAGATCTTATTTCAATGATGAACTATGATGGAAGTTAGTCTGGTGAATGCCAAATAAATACTGGTCAAATATCCTTCCACTGGTATAGTGTGGGAGCTTGGAGAAATTGGTCTAAAGGTATCATCCTCATCATCTGATTGTAATATAATAAGGGTCATTCCAAAATAACTATAGTATTGCTTTGAAATGAATAGCAATATAACTAAACTAAAACTCAATGTTAGTAATGCATTATTAATTTCATTCATCAAAGCAATAAAAATATCAAATTTGATTGGAAGCTTTGACACATCTTTTAAAGTAAAATGTTTATTTAAAGATACATCAAAACACATTATTTAATTCATTTTTGACATTTGTTTTCGTGAATAATTTAGAAGGAAGATATTGATTTCTTTTCAATAAGAAGATAGCCTAACATTTGATTATAATGGTATTCCATTTTGAAATAATATGAAATATTTTGGGATGGACCTTATAATTTTAACTGTGAACTGACGATAAGGACACCACCATAACCTGCATTCTATATCCTCTTCAAATTTCCACAACAAACAACATGGAGTTAAAGTTAACACATGGCTAAACACATATTTCCAAAGGTTGAATGCAAAACCCAATATTATTTTTAAAACGTTTTTTTTACTTTGCATTTATATACTTTACATTCACTAAATAATTTTCCACCTTTTGTTTTTATTCTATTAATATTTTTTTGGTAAGTCATTCAAAAAAATCAAGATATATACATTTGGAAAAATGCCAGAAGCTTTCAGCATACAAATTGCACATTCTTGATTTTTATAATTACATTAATCTAAAGTTAATATGCTTACTTAAGAGAATCCATGCATACGAACTGCATTAAGAAAAAAATATATAAAATGCACAGCTCAATTTCATTATTATTTTATTTAATTCTAATTTATTGAACACCTCACAATACTCAAGGGAGTAATGTGCCAGACAAAACAATTACATATCTCATATGACTATTCCCTTCAGGAAATATTCACCATGTTCAAAATTTTTCTTTTCAAGCTGTAAAATACCTTAAATACTCAAAAATAAATATTGCCCAGAAGGATAAACAGAAAAAAAAATCATTGCACACTTTATTTACTTAGTTTAGGTATGAGAAAATTTTACTAGGGATCAGATTGAATTTATAAAGATTCAATAGTTCAAAAAATAATAATAATAAAAGCATTTGTAAAATGCCAAAGAATTTCTTATTTATATATTTTAATACACTCTGTAACAAAAAAAATCGACACACCAAGAAGAAATCGGCTGATTGCTTTGAAATTTCGTGTGCATGAGTGTTTTGAAAAGATATGCAAATAATTACATTTTGGTGTCCAATGAATGAATAGTTTGATCTCCATTGCATCGGAACTGCATATCCAGCAGATGTATATAAGGAGCAGTTCTTCAACGTTTGTAAAACTTTTGGTTTGATTGCGATGCAAATTACCTTTCAACAACTTAAAAAATGTCATGCCCCAGGGTTTGTGCTCATTACAAACAATTGTACGAATTTGACAGAGGTTGTATCATTGGATTGAAAGAGGCCGACTGGACAAGTTGCACAATCGCTCGTCATTTGAGTCGAAGCGATGCGGTGATTCGAAGATACTGGCAAGAATGGGTGGAAAATGGCAGAGTTCAGCGTCAGAATGGTAGCGGTCGACCTAGGGCCACAACAGATCGTGAGGACAGAGTGATTGCCCGTTCAGTTGTCACAGTGCATTCTTCATCTCTATCAACCCTGAGACATTCAACCCAAACACCAGTGTTCACCATGACCATTCACAGATGGTTGAGACAGTGAAATTTACACTCGCACAAAACCTTACACCACCTGCCACTCACACCTACACACTGCCAAACCAGATTATAGTGGTGCATGGCTCAATCAAGTTGGAATGATGCTTACTGGGGAAGTATAGTATTTAGCATTGAATTCCACTTCCCAATGTGCCCTGAAGATCATCGAAGACGTGTTTGGAGACACCCAGGGCAGAGAGGGGAATTCTGCCATCACTATTGCACGCTACACCGGTCCTTGACAAGGCATTATGGTCTGGATAGTCATTTTCTTTGACAGCTGCACCCCTTTGGTCATCATTAGAGGTACAGTTACTCCACGACGGTACGTCGATGCCATCCTAAAACCTATTTTGCTACCGTTCCTTTTGCATTAATCTTGGCTTGTTTTTCAGCGAGACATTACCCCACCACATACAGCACATGTGGCTATGAACTATCTGCAAGCTTGTCAAACACTTCCTTTTCTGGCAGATCCCAAGATCTCTCCCATCGAGCATGTCTGGAATATGATATGAAGGCGATTGCATCTGCCACAGAATGTTGATGGCCTCGCTTGACATTTGGAGCAAATTTATCAGGAAATACTGCAGGAGACAATCCGGAAGCTTTATCGGTCTATGCCACCTCGTGTGGCAGCTTGTATCCAGGCTAGAGGCAGGTCAACACCTTATTGAAATTGTTACTGTAACTCTGAAATAATTTATTCAATTGTCCTGAGATTTTAATCATTTGCTATTCTGTACATTGACTTCTTATCCAACAATTTTTCTCTCAATCGGATAACTTCGTGGTGCTTCGATTATTTTGTTTTAGAGTAAATATTGCATATTATAACTCAAAATAACTGCAACAAGCTGCCAATAAATCAAAAACGATTTTAACAAAATATTAAAACCCCAACCCAAATCAGGAAAATAAAAATAATGAATCAGTATAATTTCTGCAGAACTTAAAATATTTCTTAAACACATGATATTTTTATTTGGGATCATTTACATTAACTAACAGGTTTTTAATTGGGAATAACAATTTAAACAAAAAAATGTAATAGCATTACCCTAATGAATTTCAATTCTTTAAATTCTGTATTGTTTAGAGGCAACAAATGATTCATTTTTGTGATTGTCCTTGTTATTGGTAACCTTGGATATAAATTAAAGCTGTCATCTCAACCAGTAATCCCTCCCCAAACTTACACACCACACATTCAGAATACCTAACCCCAAAAGATCTAACATGCATTTAACATCTCTTACAGCAGATTTTTAGCAAAATTAAGTTTTAATCAGTAGCTTTCTCATCTAGAAGCCAAGGCAATATTACAAGACACTTTGATACTATTAAATACTTAATTAGTATAGAATTCGATTAATAATTAATTTTGATTTCTTCAATCTAAATGAATGTCAAACAATTCTTATATGTTATTGATTTAGCAATCAGAATTCAAAAGTTGGTAAATATCTTATATAAGCTATTACATATTGAGTAAAATATGTTATGAACGAAAATGTTTCACGATCAACTAAAGAAATAATGTGAAATATTTACCAACTATGGGTGGGGAACTTTTCTCAGGGACATCACTTCGGAGTTTATTTAGCCCAGCAATACCTGACTTCATCGCTTTCACAGACTGTAGCATTTGTTTTCTGCGTTGTCTCACTCTATATTCTTCAATTCTCCTCCGAAGTCGATCCTCTAAACGCACACCAGCACGTCCTATTAATCATTTAATTAATGCCTCAAAAATAAAAATGTGAAACTTTTAAGGAACAAAACAAACAAAAATGAAGGAAAAGAAAAAGAAAATGATACCTACATTTACAAATTTTAAGTTATCATGTGAGAACATTATTATTTTTTAAATCATTATTTGTCTTAATTTAAGTCATTAAGGATACACGAGATTTTAAGTCATTTTGATACATGAGACTTCTCTATTGGTTTCTATCCTTATATATATAATTTTTTAAAACTTTTATTTTCAATTTTTCTAGCTGGTGAATAAAGTTTTGGAGCTTGACCAATGTTGAGATAAAATAACAGCTATGATATCATAGCTAAGTGTCAACCTGTTAAAAACTGGTAAAAAGTCAACCTTTTAAAAATGTACCTGCTTTCAAAAAAGCATACATAATAATAATGCAACACTGGTAAAAGAAGGTAAAAAATATTAGCAATTAAAAGATGTTGATGAACATTGCAATACATGATTCATTGCAAACGCAATTTTGTGCTTCAATTATTTGTTGCCTTCAATTATTCAAAAAACACTAAGGAAAACAAAGTCATGTTCTCACACAATAAAAAATGAAAAAATCAATAATAAATTTTAAAAAAACAAACACCCTCTATTAAAAAAAAAACGTAAGACTAATGAAAAAAAAAATGGAATTTCACATCAAAAAATGAATTTTCTTCCAAAGACAACTTTTAAAATAATAAAAAAATGTAATCTAAGACAAAAGGAAAATAAATACATTAATTTTTTACTGCAATGAATTAATATTTCTATTCAATTCTAAAAATGTACATAAGTTTAACAATTCAATTAGACTGGGATTGTATACAGTAGAATCTTCATTACTAAAACTGATTTAGATAATGATTACCATGGATCTGGTAGTCTGGTAATTACCAATAATTACCAGATAATAATTACCATAATGGAGAATTTGAGTAATAAAAATTAAATTCTAAATTATAAGTTCTTTTGTCTCAATATGTTTTACAAAACTAATTACTTTAAATTTTACAAATAAAATGATGCAAAGAATTTGCTCACATCAGTACTGAAATGCTTAAAAAACAAATTTTGTGTGTATAAATAATTACTTGAGTTATAACATGAAATTTGATACTAATGCCAGTTTTAACCCCCATTCTAAAAAAATTTTGATTTTGTTAAAATCTGGCAAAGTTTGGTTTTCTGATCTAAGCTCTCTTTAAAAAATCAATTAATAGATGCTTAATTAATTGTACTATTTATGAAATTAACTAATTTTCAGCAAAGTATTATGTGCAATATAAAAATGAAAATATTACATATCACAACATTCAAATTATTTAAATTTTTACTAGCAGAAAGCTTCAGTATTTTATTAAAAATTAATTTTGTTTTCTACATTATTTCACAGATAATATTTTAAAAAATTCATACTTTATAGGTTTTTATCAAAACAAGAGAAAGAATTTTAAAATTTTCTTTTAACAAAAATTTAGCAATTTAATATCTATTTTTGTGATAAATTTATAGGGAAAAATTAAGTGTTATTAATTTATCCCTCTATGCAATTTAAAATTTCACTTTAAACAAAATTAAGAAAAAAAATTAACTAAGACAAACACAAGTTAGATAACTAGTCAAAAACATTCCTTAAACATATGTAAATACAATAGGAACATCTCTTAAGGGAAATAAGAATATCATATCAGATTTAGTTTTCATATTTTTTGCACAGGTTTACTTACAAATGCAAAACTCTCAAAATATTTGTAACTATTTTTTCAATACATCAGGAATGGATGAAAAAATGATCATTATCATTTATCAAAAGACAAAACAGATTCAATATGGTATACAAATTTAGTTTTTTCATGTTCCCAAATTTTTTGAAATAAAAAAAGGGACTCTCAGAATTCATTTTAAAATTGAAATCTAATTTTGAGCAAGAAAAAGGTAGACAGAGGAAATATTTAAAAAGTGAATAAAGTTAATTAATTCCATTCATTTTTTGATTAAATAACATATGAAGAGATGAAAATTATGTAATGTAAAATAAGTTAGAATGAAAAAAAAATAATTATACTCACCGCATCTCACATCGAATACTATAATATCAGCTTGCTTATTGTCCACTAAACCTCCAGCAACCAGCTGCCCCCAAGCAGCAGCTACATCAACATCTTGATCATTCTCACGAGCACAGGCTCTGCAGCAGCCACATTCTATGCAACCTGAATCTCCAGCACCACAACCACAAGGTCTAAAAAGATTATTATAAAAAAATTGATTATCAATCAGTGAGAGAAGTCATCACAAACCTTTCACATATACTCTATAGTAAAAGTGTCAACCCTCCCCACCTCTCCAAAAAATTATGGGCTTTGGGTAAGACAGGTTTGATACTGGTGTTCAGTAGTAGCAACAGCATGAAATTTTATTGCTTCTATCCTATTAAGCTTGGCAAGCTTTTCGGAGATTAATTCCAAGTATGCTTTAATAGCACCGAAAAATCAAATTTGTGTTTTACAAGTATTTTTTTAAACCAATTGAAACCAAAGTTGGACACAGAATTAAAGTTGTAGCCACAAAATCGCATACCAAATTTGATATATTTAAATATTTGCATTTTTAAGTTATCATGCTTGCATATTTCTGAAAACACAAAATTTACCCCTCGGATTTAGCTCAAAATATGACTGGTGTCTAGATTACAGATGTTAAACCAGTACACTGAATTTTATCTATACAGCTCTCTTTATTTTGTAGTAATTGTATTACCTTATATTTGAACAGGAATATAAACAGATTTCCTCTGAATGGATTTTGCTTAAAATTTTATGAAAATCAACAAATTTGGTGAATATGACTTTATACTCAAGTTCAAAGCATTTTTCAGTTGTTTCTGTAACAGAAAGTCAGAACATCAAATATATTTTTAATGCAATTTTTGAAATCAAGGTCCAAAACACAGAAATTTGTCAAAATCACAAATTCATATTTGTTGCCAATTGCAATACTTTCTCTAAACTTGAGATATGAGGAAGTAAAAATGAAAAGGTGATTATTAAAGAATGATAAAAATCTGTTACTAAAAATGTTAACACATTACAAAAAAAAATAACAGGGAGTTTGTTTTAAATTATTCTTTTATATAAACAAATTACAGCATAATTAATCTTATGGAAACCATTACATCTTCTCATACAATTTAAAGTTATGCTGGTTCACTCCAACTATTTGTATGTTTTCAGTTTAAAATAATCTTGCTTTAGAAGGGGGGGGGGGCATTTTTTATTTGTCCTCATTCAAGAGGAATATTAACTACTTCAAGCATTAATACACAGGCAAAATTAATATGGTATACAAACAGTTATGAATATTCTCACTAACCAGTCAAAAAAAAATTAGTTATTTTTTTATTATTTTTTGGGGAAAAAAAGCAGATTGTTCATAAATTAAACTAAGGATTAAAATAAATGAGTATACTTAACTGCAGTGTAAATATTTTTAAAAATTAGGATATTGCAATTAAGCAGTACTTTTTATAAATAAATGATATACAGCATAGATTACTTACAAACCAGGATTTCTGTCTGGTCTACCACTGGCAATACAACTAGCTCCATAGCCAGTACATTCACCACATACTGTACAAACCATACAATGGTCATGATTCCACTGATGTCTGCCAGCAGGACATATAATATCAGGTTCTTCAGATTCTACATCCTCATCTTCACCATCTTCTTCATTTGCTGTTGCCATAGCAATGGGTAAAGGTGCTGAAAGAAACAAGACAAAATTAAAATTTTAAATAGATTGAGACTTTATTACATGAAATTAGAATTGCTGTCATTTGAATACAAATAAATAAAATGGCAAAATAATGCTATGATTCATAATATATCAGCAAGAAATACAAGTGCTATTTTCAATTCTTAGAAATTCACAAATCAGTTTCCATAGAATATTCTTGCATCAGAATGCTGCATACTTTGATATTAATAACTTAATACTATGTGTACTGGCATTTCACTAATATATATAAACACTAATTGAAAAACTCTCATTTGTCCACTCACAGTAGATGTTAATAAGTACATTTTAGAAAAAAATATCACTGATTAAAAAATAAAAGCTCAGAGTTTTCTTTTATTTGTTATTTTGTTTTCAAAGTATAAAAGAAAGCCACTTGCACCATTAACAATCTAATTCAGAAAATAAGAAATTTCAAATCATTTTAAATTCTCATTAATAGAATAGAAGAGTAATTGTAAAAAACTAAGATACTGAAAAAATATTATTATTACCTTCTACTACACTATGTTTACCTTCTCTATTGGGTCCATGAATGAATTCTCTGCCACACTGTCCTTTATGATTTATGCCAAAGGTATAAACATGGCCTTTATTTGTCAATGCAAGAACATGCGCTTTTCCTAAGGCAACTTGCGTGACAGGTTCTTTTATATCCGATACAAGTCCTGAAAATAGTTGATATAGCATAAATTTAGGTAATTATGAGTGCTACTAAAATATTTTTTAATATTAAAATAATTAAAATAATTTGCTGTTAAAATATAAATCTAATATATTCAATCATTGCATAACAGTATAAAAAATGTATTTGATCATAGAGATTATTATTTAATTATTTTAATAATAATTATTTTAATAAAATCAATAATTATATATTTTTTATTTTCCCTACATATAGTTTTAATGGGTATATATTTATAAAAAAAATATTTCCTCATCTTAAAAATAAAAACCACTTTTAACAATTTACATTCAATGAAGAAATTAAATTATAAATAAATTTTTAATAAAAGATGTTCTGATACTATTACTACCTTTAAGGAGAGAAATAAAGAAAGTTAAAAGATGACTATTCTCACTTATTTTAATTTTTATCATTCAGACAGAAAACTATAATTTAACTCAGTAACTTTTTGATTTAAAAAGGAAATGAATATAATTAATATATTAATTATATCAGAGATAAAATATTTAATGCTTTTCATTTCAATGCCTTATTATTTGTTATTATGAATTATTACACTCAGATATTTTATTATAATATAACAATTTCATTTATCATCATAACAGAATATTTAAAATGTTTTATTTATTTAATACATATACTACATTTCATGTAATATAATGCTGTTAAGGTTTAAGAACTTCTCTTAAAATGCCTAATATTAAATAAAATATCAACAGTATATGGAGAATGCAAGCATACTTTGAATAACCAAACATCATGTTTTAATACTTTAACTATAAACTAGATCATTCATAGGAGAAAAACCTCAAAATATAAAGAGATAAAAATTATACAAAATTCAGTAATTTGAATTAATATTATTAACCTTAAAAATAAAATTAAGAAACTTACAATTCTTTTATTATATATATATATATATATATATATATATATATATA
>JAOUZG010010699.1:5901661-5928915 GCA_026289955.1 Argiope argentata
ATATATATATATATATATATATATATATATATATATATATTAATTAGCATGTTTGTCAGTTCTTTTCAATTCAGAGAAGCAAAAATATATAATAATCTTTAAGGTATACTTTCAAGTTCACTTCACTGATTCTAAAAAGAAACTGAAAATGTTTGTTGCTGACTTAAAACACTGCCTCAGTAAAAGTAAAAACTTTGTCGGGTTTTTTAAAAACTTACTTAAAAACAATTAGACTGCACATAAGTTTATAAATGAAGAAAGTAAAAAGCAAAACAAAAATAAATTCAGCGCTTCCATTCAGTAATTCATCAATAGGTATAAAAAAATTAACAGGTAACTGTTATTATTTTTTTAGTTTTGGTAATCTTGTTTGCTTTTAAAATGAACAATTAATACAAAAAATAATTTTAAAATGACTTAACTAATTTATTAAGGAAAAAAAACATGATAAAAATAAATATCAAAGCACATTTAAGAAAATTATACCTGTATTATGGTCTGCATGAGCTGTATCTTTACCAAATAAGAATAGTTCTCCAGACTGAGAAACTAAAGCACTTGTTCCATTATTACATGCAGATGAAGCAATATGGTGACCTTCTAATTTAATCATCTTTTTTGGTTTTGTAGGTTTTGGCTGTCTTCTTCCTTTGCCTATATAAATTTTAAAAAACAATCTATTTAATTTTTGTTATGTGAATACAGATATAAAAATGCATATAAGAGATACAATATAAAAGCATATAAATATATAATACCTATTAAATCAAGTGCAGTTTATTTATTGATCAATTACGTGAAATCAGCTTCCGGCAGTAAAGAAGGAATAATTTTAGTGTTGAAATCATAGAGAAAATTATAAATAGAGAAGAAACAGCTTATATAAATACACAACTATATATATATATATATATATATATATTTATAATATTTTTTTATATATATATATATTCTCTATGCAGTAAAGAGAAATACTGCTCATTAAGGTCAACATTTCATAATGTTATACAATTAATATTCTATTATACAAATATTATTTGATAAAATGATGATGAACATGATCATATTATGAAAGCAACATCTCAGCCAAGATTCCCTTTTGCTATTTCTCAGCCAAAGCTATAAGATGGTACAGACCTCAGTAAATTTATCTTATACCATGCAAGCACATTGCACACCATTAATAGAATTTAATTTTTAGAATTGAGCCCCACAAATCTCAAAATCGAAGCTTTAATGGAATAATGTTGCAAAAAAATAACATCACCTAATGCATAATGTTAAGACAAAATCAATAATGAAATGTTTGTTATATTTGTTATCATCCCCTTATTGTTCTGTTTCATATCATGAAACAGAACAGATAAATGTATTTCAGCAACCCTCACAAAATAAATCATCATATGACTATAAATAGATTTAAAAAATAGCAAAAACATTAAGCTGATTTACATAAAGAAATTTCAATAGAATGTACAAGAGTACCACCAAAAATGTTGAGGAAATAATTTATTTTAACAAATATGTAACATATAAATTCGAAGAAAAAAATCAAATTGAAGCATAGATCTTACTTTGATCTCCATCTTCACCTCGGCGTGCTGTGCCAGCAAAAAATACACTGCCATCTTCAGCAACAAGAAGTGCATGAAGGCCATCATGACCCACAGAATACTGAAGAATTTTAGGTGATTTGGTTATAGGCAATTCTGTCCATTTTCCCATAGCAGGTCCCCCTTGTTTTATACCCATACTTTGGGCTTTTCCGGAATACAGAATCTTAAAATAAAATTACAAAATAAAAATTTGTTTAAAACTTTGTGTACATAAAAGCACATGAAAATAAGCAATTTCTTATATGGAAATAATAAAATTGTAAAGTTAATTAAATTCATATGATATTTAACTATAATTATTATTTGATTACAATTACCAACAAATGATTGATAAGATCATTAATTTTATTTTAATAGAGAATTTATAAATCAGTCATAAAATTATTGCATACTATTGTACACTATAATGAATAATTTCTAAAACAAATACATATAATTACCTTTCCAGCAACAGTCTTAAGCAGAGCAAAATCTTTTCCACAAGAAATGCTAACTGGTTCATCTTCAGATGGCAAATCTAAATTAAATTAACCAAATAAATAAATAAAATAAAAAGGAAAAATGATTTTTTTTTCAAACAATTTTCAAAAGATAGATGAAATTAGTTTTGAAAGGAACATAAAATAAATAATGCCTAAAGAAAAAAAAAAGAATTATTGGAAGAAAATATTGATTAAAGGCAAAATATTCTATTGTCACTTGAATACCAATTCATGAAAATTATGAAACCGTTAATTTTTTATAAAGAAATATTTCAAAACAAAACCTGGGCTCAATGAATAAATATTGCCTTTCATTACTATTTAAAGTTAATTTTTTATTATTTAACTTAGATTGTTAAAGATTATTCTAACGGATATTAACTTATAGCTAAGGATGCTAACGGAAATCAGCAAAAATTATGAAAGGATAAAATATCAATTAATGATATGTAAGATGCAATATTATAATAAGAGCTAACATACAAAATTGTGCTGAATTTCCAAAAATTTTTAATAATTTTTCAAAACTCTTATTAATAAAATTAAATAGTATTATTGAATAGCTTATAACAATGTAATTTTAAAGAGAAAAGCATTCTTACTTAAGGTGTGATATGTAGCTTCATCTTCAAAAATACCACTTCCAAACACATCCAAGCATTTTCTGGCAAGTTTCAAAGTTAATTCATTAACACACATCATAGGAGAAGGTCCAGGTTTAAACATTTTGATAATAAAATTATCCTATGGAAGAAAAAATGGAAACAATAATTAAATGTACACACAAACTACATATTGATTTATTAAAGTATCTCTCTATATTTTTTGTCATGCTTACCTCTTTGGTAGAAAGAATAAGACCCAAATGATCACCATCAGTAAAAAATGCACATGGTCCCCATTCAGAAACTTGAAAAAGAAAAAGTTTTTTTATTTTTTTATTTTACTGAATTTATACAAAAGGTCAGTATAATTGCTAAAACATAAAAACAAATTATTTCTTTTTAGGCTACAAGAAAATTATTAGATTCAAAAAACTTCTTAAAAAATATTAACTGTTATTATTCCTAATATTAAATAAAGTAATAAGGATTACACATACATATCTCAAAAAGGGAATGTGAGTTCATTATCAGTCTACTTTTTACATCCATTTTTTACATTTATTTCAATCAGAATATTAGTTAATGAAAAATTAAGTAAGATTTCAATGCTTTTTCACAATCAATTTTTAAAAATTTGTCTGCTATAAAAAATATTTATACTGCTTTAAAGTTAAAAAAAAAAACACAATTTTTTTAATAATTTAACAGTTTTTAAAAGTCATTTCTTAAATAATTTTTAGCATTTTGTTGTTGGTGCATTAAAATCAAACTATTTTAAATGTTTCAGTAAATAATTAACCACATTTTTTTTTTCAATTATAGATAGTTTAGGGAGGAAGGTTTTACATCAGTAATACAAATGAGGATTAAAGAAAGTAAAATCAGGATATAGCAAAAGGCAATATGCAATTATATAATAGATAAACTGGACATTTACATTTTTAATCATATTATTCTAGGATTTGACTCCTTCACAGAGTTTCATATACATGCTCAACAAAACAAGCGAAAGATTATTAAAATGATAAAGCTTTAACCTTGATCAAAATTGGATTCTTGAAATAAATTTGTTGAAGAAATCATAGGCAAAAATTTTGCATAATTCCTTGAAATTAATGTTATCAATATTCCTTACAAGTCAGGAGGTCACCAAACACGAATAATGTCTACTAATAATAAAGATGAGCTTAAGTGTGTGGTGTTGGAATTCTATAGGTCAGACCATTTGACTTACAGCTATCAAATAGGACATTATATATCTTGGAACAAGGGAATATACTCAATGAATTTTTTTAAAATTTAACAAATTAAAAATTAAGCTAATTTTGACATTTTTCAATGATTCACTTTTGAAAATATTATTGCAAAATAAAAAAAAAAAAATCAAACAGTTTCAAAATTTCAGAAAAAAAATTCTATTTAATGATACCAATATAATAGTCAGGTAATATCTTCCTAATAATAGGTTATTAGTATAAATATATTGTTGCCCCAAAATTCAAACCTTCTTCATTGTTTGATCATAAATTGAACTATGTGATAATTGTTGAAAGCAAGAGAGTAAGAATTTTGTTTAATATCTACACAGTTTACAAAGAAAATAAAAAAAAAGTGAAACTGTAGTACTGCAACTTTTAGTACCAAGCATTAAAGTTTTTGAGAGCTCTGCCTTGGGACTGGTATTCATTATATAGGTTCATGTACAAAACCAAGGAACCTAATTAAGACAACTGCAATTTTAAAGTAAACAATTTGGCCGATTTATGAACATGATGTTATATATATTTAAATGATTTATTTGAAATCAAACAGTACAAATATTCTTAACAAACCAGTTGATCGGCATAGGCAAATAGCAAAAAATAAACTAACAACTGCAAATAAGAGTAATTCTTTAAAAGTATGATTTCAATTTAATAAAATCAAAACATGTATTCTAGTCTCCTTTTGTTTTAATAGACATCTCAGTAAAAGAGTATTGTTTATTTTATAATAAAATTTTTAACAAAATTATGAAGTTTTGCTAAATATAATATTAACTAAAACTATTCTAATAGCTAGACTAATTTAACAGAACAATTGTAAGCAATAAAATAAATCCTTAATGAAAATTTAATAAAAAATAAAAGATATATAAGCAAAATGTAAAATATGTGAAAATATATATATACCATCAACTTTCACACGTTCCTTTTCCTTCAACGTTTCAACATCTATTTTGACAAGTTCATTACAAGATCCAGCTTGAGGTTGAAAATATACATAGCCCTAGAAAATACATTGTTTTCAAGTTAGAAACTAGAAGTATCAGAGAATAAAATTTCTCCAAAAATTATGAAATTACTATTTAAATCGAAGAAAATGAGGTTAAAACTTACTTTGCAATATCCTAACCAGCCTTTCTCTTCCACTTTTATACCTCCACGACTCATGATTATTTGACCCTTTAAAAAATGTATTTTATAAATTGATGGTATATACAATTACACACAGATAATGAGGAAATTAAAAGATGAAATAATTTCAATATTTTCTATAAAAAGCACTCCTAAATCTATGTAATGCATATTTCTAGAGACTAAATTCTGCAAAATACTAATAATATATAATTCTGGAATAGACAATGTGAAAACAAAAAATAAATTAATATGTGTCAACAAGACATTAAATAAATCAATTGTTGTAATGTATTTCATTTACAAATTCATAGAAGGTGAAGATATTGAAAAAAATATTTATGATTCACAGAGTAAGAATTTTTTTTCACTCATTACCTTTATAGTTCCACCAAATCCAGATCCTACTTTATAAATGGATCCACCAGACAAGATGTAAAGATATTTTCCATCACTGGTAATAGGAGATCCTTGTCTGTATTTCGCTGCAAATTAAAGTCAATGTAAACATTTTCAATATTTGTGTAAAATTCAACATAAATATTCTAAAGAATGTATGGAAAAAATAAAATACAAAAAAATTACTTTTGGGGATTTGTACAGAAAAGGAACTACATAGAGCACTACTAGGAAACCCATGAGTCAGCCAATCTGGTCCAATTGTTTTACCTAACAGAACAGCGTGTACACTTCGTTGTAAAGAGGCCATAATGCCAGGTGTCTAAATTTAAAAGAAAAAAAATAGCAAATAAAAAGTATTTTAGTGATTAATAATATATAATGAATTGATAAACAATATATAATTTCATTCTATACAGTAATTAAAATTTTAAATTAGTATGTATAATTTAAGTACATCCATGTTTATCATACAAAATATTATTATTTTTTTAATTGAAATACTTTATTCTAAAAGAAACATTTTCCTTGATTGATAAATTTTATGATAAATATATAGAAATCTGAAATAAAATAAGAAATATTTCCTTAATTGATAAATTTTATCATAAATATAGAAATCTGAAATAAAATAAGAAATATTATTTATTCTACAAATTTGGTTTTAAAAAAAAAGCAAATGGTAGAGTGAAAATGTGGTATGTTTATTTTCACCCAAAATATACAGAAAGAATAAACAAAAGCTGTCTTAAAGAACAACATAATAATCTGATTATATCTTTTAATATATTGATGAAAAACATACTAAATCAACATGGGATGAGCATTCACATTTAAATATAAATATGTTTAAGCAAAATTTTGAAATTTATCACAGCTTACCTGAGAGATAATATTTGCAATACTCACGAATTGCTAAAAACACATTCTGGTTCATCTTTTATATTTTGATACAAAATTGTCCTAATTTCTTTATAACTACCTTAATGTACATTAGAAAGACACTTGATATAGATAATCCTCACAATAAATGACAAAAAAATTAAATACCATCAGCTGAAATTGTCTGCCAACAAATGAAATACATTATACATAAAGCAATCATTTGAGTAAAATATCAAGAACTTTTATGCAGCAATTTCTGTTCCATTTTTGTAAAAAAATATTTATACAACCATTTAAAAACAAAGGAAGCCATATATAACTAAATGTCATTTCATTAACTAAATGTCATTTTTAAGCCATATTTAACTAAATGACATTTTTAACTAAATGTCATCTTAAGTTTTTATATTTACTTAAAAGATAAACATTCAGTTCTAACTTTTATTACTGAATGTAACTCCACAATGGAATGTGGCTCATTAAAGAAGCATCAATATTATTTTAATTACTCATATCATTAGTAAATTTACCAACTCTTCATCCTAGAAGAGAAGCATTATAGGAGTGCAAAGAATGGGTAGAATTAATATATAATTCAAAAGGTATTCATACTACAGAAAGTGCAAAAATAAAAAAGGACACCTAGGCTTTCTTTCCTCCCTTAAAGGATTGTTAAAAATTATTTTTGAAATGGCTGACATTTAAATAACTTACACCTGCTTTTATAATATTCAATAATTTTGTAAAAAAATTTATACTTTTTAATGTAAAAAATATATATTTCTAAACAAACCACAATGAATCTAGAATGGCAAAGCTCTATTAATCATCAAAATAAAATAAATAGTAAGCTTACAGGAATCTCTTCTGAAGCCAAGCTCTGTGAACTCATGAGCATTGCAGCAGCTGCAGACAAAAGCTTGCCTGTGTCCCCTCGTGCAACCACAAGGCTTAACAGGCAGGCACATGCATATGATGTGAGATTTAAAGAAAAACTACTCTGCGCTTGATCCATCAAAGAGGATGAGGATGATATCTCCAATAATAAATCGAACAATGAATCTATCAAAAGAACATTTAAATACTTTTAGATAAAACATTTTAAAATCTCACATTTAAATGAAACATTAATTAAACAATTTTTCAAATAAATGAAAATGCTAATATCTGTTAGTGAATATACATAAAATATATATACATATACGGAAACCTCTGTACAAGATAATTATTTAGAATCCATATTCTTTTTCCAAAAAAATGCATCCAAATAAATAACATTTTCTATCATATTTTTGACAATTAAAAATAAGAATAAATTTGAAAATTTAAAAAAATGGTAAATTATGCAATTAAATATTTCACATCCCTTCTTTCTTATACCTTAAAATTCAAATACAGTCATAATTTTGATTATAGGACATACAATGAAAAAGGATAATTATAAATTTCAACATAGTTTTATAATACAGTTTTCATAGAATCAATGACAAAATAAATTAAAGCAATAATTTTAAAAAAAGATTCAAAATATTTTTTTATTTGCTTTAATTTTAATAACAAAGTTTACATAAATTGATGTAGTTAACTTTAAAAAAAAATCAAAGGAAAGTAATCACCAATAACTTCTGATGGCTCCCCTTTAAGTCCTTCAGGTTGCTGACCTTGAAGCATATCTAAAAGTGCTTCCAAAGCCTTTCGGCAAAAATGTGGATGGTTTTTCTGACTTTCTTTTATTAATTGAAATACACTGCAAAGACCAATCCCAACAATCTGAAGAAAAAAAATGAAGATGTTTTAACATCAATTAGAATTTAATAAACAAAACAATGACATCAATTGTAAAATTATTTAATGAAAAGAACAAATTACAAAATAAGATTTTTATCATTAATATTGATATATAGTATGTATCTATCTAGACAAGAACTGGGTAAAATAACCTTCAGATCATGCAATTGCTATAATTATTTGTCTTTCAAACAGAACAAAATGATTAAGGTCTATATCTTATAATAAAGTAAAATAAACTGAACAATGAGAATAATGTTTAAAAAGAATTTTTAAAAAAAGGTAAAATATGTTTTTAACTTATTTAATTACTAGCCGCGTTATCATAGACAGTATGGCAATGATATTAACTACTGACAAGCATGTTTCAAAAATAAGAGCTAATAAAAACTCTCGCAATTCAAATTATTATTGAAACAATTTTTTATTTTTCAAACATTATTTATTAAAAATTTTATACTGATGCAATTCTTAGTTTATGTATTTCAAATTATTTTAATTATTTGTTTATGTATTTTAAATCATTTTAATTCTTAATTTATGTATTAAAATACAATGTGATATAACCTTTAATCATAAAATAGCTTTGAACAAGCTATATGAATGAATAGCTTTGAACAAGGTATATGTAGAAAACTTAGATTTCAAAAGGAATATGAGTTACTAGAGTCGAAAATATTGCTATAACAGCACAGTTTAAGAAACAATCATTATGTAGTTACATACAACCAAAATATTACATAAGAAATATTTGGTTTTTGAAAATATTGTCCATGTCCCGCTTTTTTTATAAATATAAAGAATAAAAAAATTAGTGATTTGAAATTTTCAGAAAACAAAAACAGTTCAAACAGAAATCGAAGAGAAATGGTTTTACATTTAAACTATTTCAATGTACAGTTTTACAAAAACAAATGTTTTTTACAAAACTAAATTATGTTTTATTTTCTCCCTAATTAATTGACAACACCAGAAAATAAATCTGTGCAAAAAGATTAAGAATTTAAGTAAAAAATATTTGTGCCATGTAAAATCTCTCAAAATGCAGTAACAATAGCAAAAAATTCAACCTTTGGTACTCTTGAGCCTTCATTGAAGTGGTCATCGTCATCCTCTGATTCTGAATCTGTAGCAGATGCTGTTATACTCTTTAGATACAACCGAGTAGCTTCACAAGTTTGTTTTTCAAGAACACAAAGACGGACAATAGCAAAAACAACAAACGAGGAAGGATTGCTACGAACTGCTAAGAAGGGTGGTTGATGAACAGGAAATTCTGCAGCATCTCTCTGAAAATAACCAAATGAGAAAGTGTTTCCATGGTTTTGAAATAATATTCAAACAAGTAGATTTAGAATAACTATATTATTTACTAGTAATAATAATTTTTTAATAAACACGGCTCAAGTTGTTTTAGGAAAGTAAATTAAAAGTATTTATAATGAAGAATTTCAAACAGAAATGCAAACAAAATGTCGATAAAAACTTTTCTTTGATAATAATAAATGGAAATATTTCTAAAATTGTGTCAGTATATCATGTGTTATAAAATTTATATCATGTTTACAAGTTAATAATTAAATATTCATTTTGAATTCCTTTAGTTTATTATTCAGCAAATGTTATATGATCCAGAAAAATGTAAAAGATTGATGATATCTGGGTACCATGAAAATAAAATATAAATGTAATTAATCTATTTTTTGAAGTTACATATGAAGTTAAGACAAAAAAATATTATAATCAAGGTTCATCTATTATTCTAATCCACTGGCAGAACACAGTTAAAAAAAAATAAAACATAGTGCATACCAATGTTATCGAAATAAAATTATCACTTTAAAAAATGGCATATTTCAGATAAGTTTTTATCAATTACTACATTAATGTTTAAAATTAGGAAAAAAGAAAACTCTTTTAAACTGATATAAAGGCAAATAACTTACTTCCCAAAACTGTATAATTATTTCTGATAGAACATAAGAAATTACATAGCAAATTTAAGAAACAAAATTTATTTATAATATGTATATATGTTTAAAAATCTAATATTGTAATGAAAAACATTGTTGATGAGAATAATATGTTCTCATTTAATAAATATAAAATACTATATAAAATAATTGTTTAATAACCTAACACAAGAAAATTATTCAGCTTATACTGTTATTGATCTTATAAGGAATTATTAAAAATACAAATAAAAAGAATACCTCCATTTTATCTGAAAATATCTGTACTATTAAAATTTAACACACAAAAAAATCTTTAAATTACTGAAAAATTTGATAGCTATGTTGAAATGCATAAAAATATGATATAATCATTTACAGCACATTTTACATCACAACAACTTAATCCTAATAAAATATATTACTAATTTATAAGCAACTTCCTTAATTACACATACTAATGATAACTGCAAGAAGAGCAAGTATAAGGTAAAAAAGAAAAATAAATACATTAAATAAACTTCAAGAGGAAAAAATGGCACATACTTTTGATCTGTGCTTGTCTTTAGCTTTTGATTTAGATTTTTTCTTTGTCTTCTTTGGTTCAATTCTTTTTCTAAATGAAAGAAATGAGTTTAGTTCAATAAACCAGTCAACTTCAGACATTTTACAAGCACTCTTCATGTTTCCAGTCCAAAAGGTGATGAATGAATAAGTTAATTATGACACTCAACATAAAACAGCCAAACAGCACATGAATATGTAAAGGTTTCCTACAGAGTGAATCTGGTAAGTTCAGTTTCAGGATTCAATCTATTCATTAAACAGCTTGGTGAAAATGTATTTTAATAAGAATCTCATATAAAATTCTCTTTCATTAAAATGAGAGCAAAGGCTAAAAATTTTTTAAAAAAAGGATTAATCTTAAAATGCTTAAACACAAATTCCATATTATAAAAGTTAATGGAAAAAAAAGTTCAAACATTTTAGAATACACCTTACTAAAAATTAAGCAAAAATATAAAAAGATAAATTTTAGAAAAATATTTTCTATTTAATATAATAAACACAGGAAACATTGAATACAAATATCATAACTAATATACACAATGCAACTATAAGCAGAAGATGAAATTATTAATAGATTCAAAAATTTGGATCTCCTTCTCTTTTCTCCTTATTTTATAAATTATCATACATTTATATAATATAATTTTAGAATTGATCAAATATTTTCAAAGTCAAAATAATAATAAATTAATAAAATTCAGGAGAAGACAAATTACTTATATTTGTAGATTCTCAAAAGAACAGCAAGGGAAATATATCTTAAAACTCTAATGTAAATCAATTGTATTATCAGTTTTTAACTATGTTACAACTTCAAGATCATAATATAGAGGTTAAAAACTAATTCTTTTTATTGTCCTTATATAAAGAAATATAAAGGAAATTGCATATTTATAAAAACAAAATAATCTTAAAATTTATTTCAACAAAAATAATTACAGAAGATAAACATAATCATCATGCTGATTGTACAGCTATTGAAGAAAATTATTAAAATCAAACTCTTGTTCTGATATCTATTGTCCTAACAAAAAGTGTCTCTATGAGTGTCAATATGAGCATATATTCATATATCATAGTGTCCCTATGAGCAAAAAAAAATTAATTTTTTTTTTCAATTGATTGTTTATATGAGCCATGAAATTTGAATACAACAAAAGTAAATGTAACAAATTAAAAAAATTTGCCCCATGTGACTAAAGGTTTCATTTAATCATAACTTAAGCTCCATTTTAAAAACAGTGAATTTCTAAAAAACTATATAAACAATTACAATTTTATTTGTAGGAATTTAACTTCTATTTGGTTGACTAATGAATATTTTTAGAAGCAAATGCTGAAAGCTTTAATCTTTAAAGTATAAATAATTAATCATAAATGAATTTTTAAATATGAAACTAACATGTACAAATATCTGAATTGAACTTGTTCCAAGGACAGTCTTTTAAAATTCCTTTCTGAAATAAAATGTAAAATATCTAGCCATCCTTTTAAATTTTTACTAGTGACATTTGTGCATTATGTAACTGGATTAAAATTAAACAAAAATTGATATTTGATGCTTATACAAGAAATATTAACTGAATACAGCTATTTCATTGGATTACAATTTTCTACATAATATATTTTCCTATTTCTGATAAATTATTACAATTAAAAGAATACGATATGACAAATCTTTCTTATGTAATAAAGGTATAAATATATTTCCATATTGTATTGCACAAATTTTTAAAACTTCATTAATACAGAGAAACAGAGCACTTAAAAAAGTTAACACTCACTTATGATCAGAAAATTGGCGGAACATTTCATGAAATTCAGCCTTAAGTACATCTTCACAAATATCTCCTGCTTTGCAGTGAGGACCACAACGAATATTTCCTGAGTTTGATGGTAAATTGTTTTTTACTGGAACACATGAGATGTCAGATATATGTTGCACATAGATGGCCGCCATGCTGTTTCAGTCCGTGTTATAAAAGGCCGGTAATAAATTTTCTAATATTTACATGGAATAATATAAATTTCAGCAGAAATTCATAAATCGGAAAAAGTGTTACAAGTATGTGTGTTTGTATGCATGTTATATACGTAATCTAATTTGCAAACATGCATTTCTAACTTAGAATTTTATCAAAACAAACCAGAGACAAACAGTCTAGGTTTTTTTATGATGCCATACTGAAACTTCAAGAATTAAAATTTTAATTTTATTAAAAAAATATTTAAAATAATTGGAGATTTAATCAAACAATTATTCGTTGAATTATGGATAACAAAGTTCTCAAGCAATCACAGCAAAATGAACAAGTATATTAAAAAGTGAAACGGATCTAAAAAAATCAGTGAGTCAAGCAATGATTTTCATTTTGGCTTTCGTACTTCTTATAAGAAAAATATATTTTTAAAAAAAATGTACTTTTCTTTTGCACATTCTCCTTATTCAGCAAATCCTTTCTACTATGATTTTGCTTTTATTCATAAATATGAACAGTTTTATTTGACAGTTGATTTTTTTTCACCAAAAACCTAATGCTACTACAAAAAAATATATTAATAAGCACGTGCTTTGCTTCAAAATTATAGATTTTTATTAACTTCTGGAACAAAACTATCTACGGGAAATCTGTCAATCAATACATGCAAGTGTAAATATTGTAGCTTAGCAATGAAAAGCTAGGTAGATGAAATATAGCATATGAGTTTATTAGAAATGTAACTTTTTGGCACGGTAATAAGGTCCCGGCTTGTGAGCCAAGGGATTTTAGGTTCGAGACCCGATTCCATGGGATTACTTTCGTGTAAGGGGGTCTGTTGCATGCTAAATTGACAGAACTGTAGCGATTGAAAGTTGCGGTACTAACGTGCGAGGCTTGGGCTTGTAGCCGAATAACATAGCCACTATAACAAAAGTCGACTTCGGTATCGAAGATGTTATCCGGCTTATAAAGCTAACGTTACAGAATCAAACGGTTTCTTTACATTGGGATGTTAATATAACTAAATTTATTAAAGTAAACTGGACCAATTATTGATTAGCTCTCAAATCTCATTCCATCTATTCGAGTTTATGTGAACGTAATCATTCCCAACCGCCTAAACCAACCGATTCCCAACGGAGTCTAAAAATGTGTATAATTTTGGACTAAATCCATCAAAGGATTGACTATTTATATTTGAATCTGGCCCTAAAATAACAGACATGTGTATCTTTATTATTACGATGTTTTCGCTCTATTGTATGATTTACAGAATATTGCACATCATTAAAATATTGAATACCTTGGATTATGCGATTAAGATAAAAATATTAAAGATCAAATAAATGAAACATGTGTATGCTTGGAGACATGCGGATTTGCCACAAGAATTAAATATTCAGATCAAATGTGGATTCAAATGCTAAATGGTGAGGAGGTTACAGTAAATTTAATACTTTAGATTACTTGCTTATTACAGTGGTGTAGTAGGAATAAATAATACCCAGAACCAATGCCGTAATATTACTTTTTCACCCAACTCTCTCAATAGCTTAACAAATGTAAATGCCAATCGGAATATAGTATTACTATTACCATTGCCTTCTTATCATAGCTGATTTAACGCAACTTAAGACCAATACTTTTAATATCAATAATTTACTTGACTTTTACAGTCCCTAGACTATTGTATATATTTATTTAAGTGATTTAAATGTAAATAAGGAATTTATATGGTATTTTCTATTTACCATAGAAAATGCCATATAAATACCATGGAAAAATCATTTTCATTCATAAAATACCTAAATTATAATTATAACTTAATTTTTAAGTGTTATAAATATAATTTTAACGTTAAAAATAATATAAATAACTACTGCCATGGTAAAATCATGAAAAATTCATAATAATGACAAATTATTTATTATTACTCAACGAAGTTACATTTAATAACAAAAATGAAAGAGAATTGCTGAAATTAAGTAAAAAAATATACCAGAAAATTCGTTCCCATTAGTAATAACCAAAAAAAAAAAAAAAATAGAAAACCGGTAATAAGTTATACAATGGATAGGCAGATGATTCAAAAATTTTCATAACATGATAGGATATGATTCGTACATTGCCGAATTCTCTGAAGGAAGATAAATAATTTTTGAAAGTATATGATTTGTTCTCCAAATGATCCCTTTAATGTTTCTCCAGTGACTAATCCTTATTTATCAAATGTGCAAGATGTTAAAACATATCTATATTGTTTACAATGCATTTAAAAAATATATAATTGGTTTCCAGCTTTTATGTGCAATATAAGGTTAATGAAATATTTTATTAAGATGCAAGTAATTATAATCGATACTACTTATGATTTAAGCCATATTTTTGTAATTATTTTCTCTTCTAAAAATAAAATTATGATTCAACTATAAGGTTATTTTACATATATTTTTTGCATTATAGAGGAATTACATAGTAATTAACACTGTGTGCAAATTTTTGATTTTATTTAAATAATTTTTATAATTTTAAAAAAAGAAAAACAGGATTATATTGCTACCTTTTTAGCTTAGCTGGTTCGAATTGAATGGACTTTACTTGAGGACAGCACAAACAAATTTGTTTACAGGTATATACAGGATGACTTGAAAAAGTAAAACTTCAGATAAACACAATCCAACAGTCAACAGTCCCTAACAGCGTAAATACAAGCCTTACGCACAATAAAAATAGACTGCAAAACAGCTATCGTATAGCACAGTAAACAGTAAGTCACAGAGAGCTCAATTATACAACGTTAACAACAAACGTAAACACGGCTCACAAATAACAAGCGAGAAAAGTAATTCGCTAGTACAGCGAGTAGCTTCCTCTTCCGAAAGGAAACTGCCGAAACTTCTAAGGGGATGGGTTCACGAGGCGCCTAGCCCCGGAAGGGGCTTACCCTCGAACTCGGCTATGATGACTTGAGCGTGGCTGGGAGAGAACTGACATGGACTGGAAACTGCCGAAACAAAGGCAACCCGTCCCTTATATAGCCGAGCGAGCGAGCGCTCCAAAGCCCGCGAAACTTCGAAAAACATCTCGAGCGATAAAGCGGCTACCAAACTATTCCTTTCACCAAATCAACCTCGCCAAACGCCGCCAACCTCGGGCGCCCACTCGTAACAATAATTTTAAAAAATTTTCTTCTAAAAATTAAATTATAAGTCAAGAGTTAGCAGAATAAACATTTGTTTTTACAGTAAAATGAGGAAAATATTATTTAAAACTAGCCGCCTTTGGCGACCAGTCGGTTCGCCAATATTAATGCCGACTAAAGGGTTAAATCATTTTTTATATATAACTTGGTCTCATAATAAATTTTTCAGCAAAAATTTTTTAAGCTTCAAATTTCGATAGTCATATAACTCACTTATACTATTATGTAGGCCTTAAACAGTCCTATCTTTGAAGTCTGCATCTCTATCTGATTTTCTATCAGTGCACGTAAAATTCACTTTTAAATTAAATTGAAAATGATGAAACTTCAATTAATACAATGACCTCTTTACTCAATCTAAGCATGTCTTTAAATAAAACTAAGAACTGAAAGCAGAATAGTCCGACATTGAATATTTATGTTCAATACAGAAATTGAAACATTATGATTTTTTTTAATAATTTATAAGATCTCAAGGAATTATTCAGCAAAAATTTCACAGGTAAATTGAAACCTTCAGTTTTTAATTTTATTTTTAGATGTATATAAATGCTTTCAATAATATATTTTTTTTTAGGTTTATAAATATATTTCAAAAAATTATGGTGTAAATTCCTTTGGTCTTATAGATTCATAATTGTAAAATATTCTTAATATTTCAACTTCTAAATAAATAAATATTTCTATCTTCTTCTTCAAATCTGACTGATTTATTCAGTTCTGAATATTGCAAGTTTAGAACAATCATCATTATCATAATCTAGACCAATTATTCTAGAGTAAACTTGATTGGCTTCTTTGAGATCTTGATAAAGTGATCTAAAATCGCCAGTTTTTACCGTAATAGTTATATTGAAATTTTCATAGATCAATCAGCTTTGATGATTGTTCTACCGAAAAAATGAACTTTCTACCGATGAAACTTTCTACCAAAACACGATATTGTTTTGGTAGAAAGTTTTGATGTCTCTGAAATATGCGGGTAAAAATAGTTTTATATGCTTTTACAAATTTTGCATTGTTAATTATTACGTATGCTTGTTTGAAAGCAGATGCGTTTTTATTTCGCACGATTCATTAAAATGCGGAGAAAAATTACAATCCCGAAGGTGAATTCTTTGATTTGCACAAAATATCTTCTTCACATGGCTTTTTGTTCTTCGTTTCTTTAAAATGACGTCATTTTAAAAGTTCGTTTAAGATTTCTTGCTTTCAAATAATTAATCTCGCTCTCAGAAGATTATCGTTTAGTGCTTTTCTAAAAATTCTTTTTCAGCTTTAACTGTCGCAATTTTGTAATATATTTTTATTTTGTATTTTTATTTATTTTAATTCTTTAATTGAATTATTAAATTCGATATTGCAAACGATTTTCACTTGCATTTATTGTTTAAAAAATATCACATTTCCTATTTAATTCATTTCATATAATCACGTGACGAAAATTGTATTTTTCTGTTTTAATTTTGGTAGTAATTAACTTTTTTTTAAATCAGAACTTCTGAAAATGTGATGGCAGCATTTTATTAAAAGCTGATTTTTTTTTTGAGATCCTCGAGAAGATAAAATTTTATTATTATTATTATTATTTTGCGAAATAAATTGTTGGAAAAAAAACGATTAAATTAAGTGTTTAAAAATTTATCAAAAATAGAGTTTTAACTCGTAGGTCAAAACATTAGTATTATTAAAAAGCTAATTTTTTGCGCTTTAACTTGATGCAAAAATCAATTTTGTACTGTAATATTTTCGGAAGTTATAGCGAAAAAACGTTAAAATTTGGTTTATTTTTTAATTAATTAAAATTTTAATTAGAAATTCAAAAAAAGGGATCCGAGGTGCACATTCCCGGCACCCAAGGTATACATATACCAAATTTGGTAGCTGTAGGTCGAACGGTCTGGCCTGTACATCGCCAACAGACACACACACATTATGCTTTATTATAAGTAAAGAAGATAAAGATAAAGACTATTCATAAATGTGTAAATTAGGGCTTAATAGTATCCGAAAATCAAATTTGGGTTTCAGATGTCGATTAGAATAAAAATTTGCTTCAAAACTACGATCGTATCACAAAATCCTATACTAAATTTGATTTATAATGGGATTTGATTATTATTTGGGAATTCCCAAATAAATTGTGTTTTTGAATTATCGCGTTTAGATATTTCTGAAAATATAGACCGAAAGAAGATAAAAACTTTATTGATTTGGCTAAAAATTTGACATGTCTTGACAAATTTGACTTAATAGATTTAAATCTGCATAATAAATTTTATTTATACAGAAGTTTTCGTTTTGTAGTTATCGTGTTAACTAACATACGAACAGCTGTACAGACAAGTTTCCTCTGAATGAAATTTGCTCACAATCTGTTGAAAATCTACAATTTTGGTTTAAAGTTCATATGCCAAATTTCATTAATCTAAAACAAAGTGTTTTTGAAATAACTTTGTCACATACAGAAATAATAATAATAAAAAAAAATTCGGATGCAGGGACGAGTAAAACGTAAAGATTTGCGAAAATCTCAATCCCGAATTTTCTGAGGAATACTTTCACCATATTTCGTATACGAGAAAATAGAAATAGTAACAATTTTAAATAAAAGAAATGCAAAGAAATAATTATTTAAATGCTTGTAAACTTTAAATTTTGCATAAAAGTTAAACTTTTGAAGCTCGATTCAAACTTCTAGTTGAGCTTCCCCCAGTTTCGATTTTAAATAATTATACCACTATTCCTCAGAAAGACAACTCTTTACTTGTATATTAAAGCCATTGATTAAAAGTTCAAATATAAGGGTGGAAATATTATTCATCGTGAGGATATTTATTAAGCGCTGCTTTGATTTTTCTGTAACTGAATTTGTTTCGTTGCATATTTTATTAATTCTAATGAGTTGATTTAAAATGGCTGAGGAATGCTATAATCTCCAGTTGTAATCCGCTTAGATTTCATTTGCTGAAGAACAAATAACTGTGCATTGGCTATATTCCTTATTATCTTTCCATTTTTTATGTTGATTCACAATTCTTGCCGCAGGTTTTCTTAAATTGTAGTATATTGTACATTCTCTTCACATGTGTTTTGCATTTCCTCGTTTTTCATGTTTTAAGCATGTTTCTTCTTTAATTTGGTTTATCTTTAATTTATCCTCCCCCGGGGGCCCCTCGAAATGAGAATAAGATGATACCGGCATGGTGCTTGGATCTCGCCGCCCTGAGGGGTACATTAATAGGTGGGGATAGATTCCTCCCATCGATGACCAGACGTACCTTCTAAGGGAAGGGTTGAACCGTTGCCGATGATGGTCCTTAGGATTCAACCCCGATTCCCGTTAGTGTTGCTGTTGCAGCGGTTCGGTCATTCAGTTTTATGGTTTAAATCCGTGTGCTTCCGTGACAGATCGGAGAGTCTTATATGACTTATTCTTTAATCTTTTTAATGGTATTTTTTCTTAGATTTCTTTTTTTTTATTTTGCTTACATTTTTTTATATTTTATTTGCTTGTGTGTGTGTGTGTGTGTGTGTGTCACGTATTCGATATTAATCTTTAAATTGATAGCAAGTTGTAGAGGCGTGGCCGAAATCGTCAGGAAAACACATACAGCCTTTTTAATTTCGTTTTATTCCAGCAACGCGGCACAATAAGCACAAGACATAAAAAGGAACGAATTTTTTCTTTCTGGTCTATTTACAATGATATTCTCATAAATCACACGCGTGTAGACATCTGAAAGGAATTCTTATACTTTCGACCTTTTGATGACTTTTTGTCAAGCCGAACTCAGAATTTTTTTTAAAAAAAGAAAGAATATATTTATATAAGTAATTTACTATCCATTCACTGGGCACGTGCATTCAATTGCGCATTAAAATATCATTACCTTTATAATACTTCATTCGATTTATATATATATATATATATATATATATATATATATATATATAAATTTGTGTAATGATATCTCTTAATCTAATTAAATTCTAAATAATTTCCTATTTTTTATTTTAAGTTAACCCCTATTACCTTATTCTAAAATTTTATCTTCTTTCCTTTTTCTCCCTTTTTTTCTCGCTATTTCTAAGACATGCTCTAAGAAATTACCGAATCTGCAATTCTCAAGCAACAAATGAAGGGATAAATATCCCCAAAGCATAAATTCCAAAAATAACTCGGAATCCTTTTTTTTTTTTTTTTTTTTTTTTTGAATTAAGAGTCAAAGAAAATCTTATAAAAGTCTCATAATAAAAGTCAAAAGCTCACTACGTAGCCGTGAAGAAAATTTTGAAAATGTTAACTTCGATTCATCTCATCACGAGAAACCTAATTTTTATATAAAGAATTAGCGATGCATCAACCTACATCGCAACACAAGAGCAAAAGTGGCAGAATTTTTTCCCTTCCAGTGATTTTAATATGAGCGTTTGAATGGAATTTATTTGCCACATGCCGATTTAGGAAAGGGAATCTCAGGCAACTTTAAAAGAATGTTATAATTCATTAAGAATGTTTATTCTTTCACTTGAAGCATGAAAAGTGTGAAATAAATGCAGGTTTATACAACGTATGTAGAATTAATTAAACGAAAAAAAAGTGGAATCGGATCAGGAAATAAGATAACATTTTAGAATGATATTGACATGGGCTAAATTGTGGTAAAAATTAGGAAAATAACTAAGATTTTAATTAGATCACAATACGCACACACACACATATATATAACGGAGCATTACTCTATTTCATCTAATTATTAATTCCAAAAATCCTTTAAAGCGAAAGTTGGAGTGTTTTGATAAAGCAGTTGAAATCATAAGGATATATAGCATTTTGAAATAAAATGCAGTAATCACATATCATGTTTAACAATTTTGGAATATATGTGCATTCTTGAGATTAGATCACATTTAAAATTATGCATCACAGTTAAAAATAATAAAACTGTAGAAGAGGAAAACCGTGTTGATTATCGCTAACAACTGATATCTGTTACGATAAGAACGGTTATATTTTTAGAGACAAAATTTTTGAACGTATGAGCTCAAATCGACTGCGTTTTAATAAAGAGTGTTTTGGAGGTCGTGTTCTTTGAATAAATTGGCATTTCCTCCTAACGATTTTGTTTTTCAGCGAAAAACAGCGAGAAATGACGAAACACTAGTCGGTTTTCTTTTTCTTTCTTTTTTTTTATTATTTCATTGAGCTCTAATTAGTCCTTCATTAAAACTACCTTAGAGTTTCAGCAAACATTTGTTTCTTTAATGGGTAATCTGAAATGTCATAATCTATTACAAAGATGAATGCTTTACAGACGTATATTATATTACATTGCTATATTAACTAACTATATTATTAATTTAACAAAGTTTTATTAATATATATATATAAAATTTTAAAATTATTACATGGATGTAAATTTGATGCAATAATTTAAATGCAGATTTTCCACGTTTGCACAGTAAAATTATCACCCCCCCCCCCAAAAAAATGACCCGGACGTGATTTGAACACGCAACCTTCTGATCTGGAGTCAGACGCGCTACCGTTGCGCCACCGAGCCCACGTTAGAAAAGGGAAATTATTTATGTTATGAATATTATTGATTGACACAGACTCAAAATCTATTTTTGTATGAAATAAATTACAGAATTATAATATTTATTCAGATTTATTGGCTAGATAAAAAAAATTAAACGAATTATAAGAAAGTTCTGGTTTTGCAGTTTTAAATTTGACCTTTTAACTATAGGTAAAAGTAAACAAATCAACAATATTTAAAGCTTGAAAAGGCAGCTTCAAAATTAATAAAATTTCTGGGCGATATTTGTACATTTTCTGGCTGCCTCCTTATATAATATTGAACTATAAGAAATGTCTTTTGACGACATTTGGAATACAAGGCCGATTTGCGAAATCGTTTGTTAATGATAACAGGTGTTAAAAAATTAAGTGACTAAAGGGAAAAAAAGCAAAGAAACGAAACGAAAGTTCACCCACTGGCCTGATATCGACAGTTTTTATTTCATTTGAAAGCTACTGACGTTTAGATATGTTATGAATGCCGCTTAGGGCTCTATACTTCATTTATATTTGACAATCATATCATAAACGTTATTTCACTATATGATTTCTTTGTAGAAGAAATACCTGTAGCGATGAAGGTCGCGATACGAACCTCCGACGCTTGGGCCTGTAGCCGAGTAAAATAGCCACCATACCAAAATTCGACTTCAGTATCGGAGGTGTTATCTGGCTTATAAGGCTAGTGCTACAGGCCACAGAAATCTCTCAGCCCCATTCACAGTATCGATTTCGACAATTTTTATGTTTGAAAACTCATATGACATTTGGATGCATTGTCAGTGATGGCCTGCTTCCCTCCGATTTCCATTTTTAAGGGATATCACAAAAATAAAAACAACCCTTGGCCTCAATAACTCTACCGATTTTGTCAATTTTTTTTTCCATTGAAAGACGTGCATACAAATAAATTAGAATGTTTCTTGTGTAATGTATAATTTTAAATGGTTTCTTCATTTATTTTGATAAAATATTATTCATTAAGGTTGATTGGTATCATTAAATTGATATCATGAGTAAGTTGCGTAAATAACTTTTCAACAAAGGCAATTAGTACATGAATTATCTTTCATGAAAATGCTTGAATGTCTTCTTCCGTTCTCCATTTGCGTTCTTTTGAACAAGAATAAATACGCAGAGAGATATAAATAGTTCATCTCTAATATAAGGGGAGAAAATAGTTTCTATAGCAGAAAAAAATTAAAATATGAAACGTTTCACTGCTTAAAAACTAGCAATATGAGTAGGCAAAAAAACCTTACATTTACTGCAAACGCTATCAGTAAGATCTAAACAAGATAAGACTAAAAGTTTCCCTTTTATTTCATGAATTAAATTAATTCCACATTGCTTCATACTTACTAATATGCATTTAACTAGGTTTTTTTCTTTCTTTTTTTAAATTAGCTTTATTAAACCTCTTCGTTCATTGTAGTTAAAGTTCCATGAAAAAAGAAACGGGTTTAAAAAAAGGAAAATAATAACTGAGAACGTTATTGTTATTTTCTCTCTCTTTTAAATCCGTAAGAGATATACTACGCACTACCCATTTGAAATTTCGGATTTCCCCTGTAATATCTAATTTGATAACACATAATGTATTGAAAAAGTTTTCTATCGATTCGACTATGAACTCACAAAACACTGAAGATGTTTATAGATTTTTTTATAATATTTGTGCTGGATTAATGTTGTTATATTTTTAGCGTAGCGGGTTTGGATTGAATGGACTTTACTTAAGGACAGCACAAACAAATTTATTTACAGCTATTTACAAGTATTTACAGGATGACGTGATAACATCAGATAAAATCAATCCAGCAGTCAACAGTCACCACAGCGTAGATACAAGTCTTGCGCGCAATAAACAAAGACTGCAAAACAGACATCGTATAGTACAGCAAACAGTGTGAAATTATAGCGTGCTCAATTATAAACGCTAAAAGCAACGTAATCACAACTCACTAATAACAAGCGAGAAAAGTAATCAGCTCGTATGACGAGTAGCTATTCCTTCATGAAGAACTGCCAAATTGCGGCAATCCGCCCCTCATATAGCCGAGCGAGCGAACACCCAGAAACACGCGAAGCTTCAGAAAACACCGCGAACGATCCATTGACTACCAGAATATTCCCTTCGCCAAATCAACTCGGCTGGCGTGAAGCTCTTCGTCAACCGTCGTCAATGTTTTCTCCTTCGGTACCATTCGTGGTACTCCCCACTTGTAACAATATTTACTTTCTCGAATCCCCCTCTGGGGCACCTTATTATTGAGGATGAGATTCTGAAGGCATGGTGGTTGAATTTCCTCACCCTGAAGGGTACACTAATAGGTGATGGTAGGTTCCTCCCATCGATGACGGGATGTAATTCCTATAGGAAAAGTTGAACCGTTGCCGGTGATGGCCCTTAGGACTCAACTACAGTTCCGCCAGTGTTGCTGTTGCCGGGGGTTCGGTCATTCAGCCTTGTGGTTTAAATCCGTTGTGCCTTCGTGGCAGGTGGGAGAGTCTTGTATGACTTTATTTTCTCGCTTTACGTAGTATAGAAACACTTAATAGTGAGACTAGATAGTAATTGTCAAAAGGTTCGAGTTCGAATTTTTCATTAATCTCTACGTTTTTTACCTCTCTGAGTTCGAGAAACACATTTTTGGAAAATGCTCGTCAACCTGTCTGTTACAAAAATAGTTTGGATCGCTTTAATCTAGACGGATGAAATTTGGTATACGGGCTTTAAAGCAAATTTGTAGCTTTCTATTTAATTTAGAATGAAAAAAAGCTCAGAAGGAGTTTGTCTTCTCAGCTAATTAGAATATAAGTTAATACAATAATCCCAAAATGAAGAGAACAAGATAGATAAAATTCGAAAAGTAGCATTAACATCTGTAATCAGCCGTCGTCCTGGCACGAAGATAGAGCGTCTTCCTTGTGATCTGGGCATACCGGGTTCCCGGTCAGAGCATTGTTGCTCTATCTGTAAGATGTGCCCTCTATAAAAAGGGGATGTACAAACGAATGTGATGAGTGTGTAGTTAAGTCGTACTCTTGACCCTAGTTGGCACCACTTCAAAAACAAGAGATTCCCATACGGCTTAAAACCCCTGAGGGGCGTCAGAATGCTTGCCCATGGCAAGTGCCATTAGTAGCAACAACAACATCTATAATCTAGACACCTACTGAAATTTCGTGTGAAATTCTACACGAAGTCATTTGTCTACTACTACTTCTGGAAATATGTAAATGGAAGGATTTAAAAGCATCTAATTCAGTTAAGGATTTTATAACTATAAGTATAGCTTTATGTCTAATTTTTGTTTCAATGGGTAGCTAAAAACGCATCTAAAACATAAATTTTATTTTCGAATGTTATTAGTAACATGCCAAAGAGTAATCGCCAAATCTTACGCCAAGGATGACGATGGATTCAGTAAAAATACTAAATTCATACCAAAGATTAGTATTTCATAATTATTGCACGCCAGTGCTATACCGGGCGTTCTCTAAGACAATATCTATATTTGAGTGATTGCAAGAATGTTTTGGAATTTATTAAACCACCAAAAGTTATGACTGAACCACTACCGATGGTTTAATCATAATTTTTATGTCGACAATTACTTTTTAGTAACCAAGGGTAGAGAAAGTATTGTTAATTCAAATTAGTGATTTTGTTGAATCTCCACGTTTCAGATTTCCTCTAGTTTAAAAACACAATTTTGTCACCATGTCTGTTTGTGCCGGCCTCCTGGCACAGAGGTAGCGCATCTTCTTCGTTATCTGGGCGTACCGGGTTTGAATCCCGTTTAGGGCATGGTTGTTCATCTGTGTACGAATGTGCCCCCCTATAAAAAGGGTCTGTGCAAGCGAATGTGATGAGTGTGTAGGTAAGTCGTACTCTTGAGCCTAGTTGGCGCTACTTCAAAAACAAGACTCTCATTCGTTTTAAAATCTCTGACCGCCGTCAGCGCGTTTCTCCATGGCAAGTGCTATTAGTAACAACATCAATTTATCTATTTGTCTGTAAATACAACAATAAATAAAAGTTCAAAAAAATTCGAACTTTTTAGACTAACTTTCGTAGATTTCTGTCAAATTTTGGATGATATTCATTGAAAGGAAGTCTGCCTGCTCGGAGACAACTGAATGGAACTATACGAAAACTACAATTTAAATGGATAATATTAAGTACACATATTTATTATTTAAAGTGCAGATAAGTATGAAATTTTGACACAAATCTGCCATAGAGTTTGACAGGATATTGGTCCGAACTTTCAAATGCCTGGAAACGTTATTTCTTATAAACGCAGTGACTTAAATAAAGAAAACTCGATGTTTGATCTTAGTGATCAACAGTAGTTGCTTGTCAAATTTCAGTTTCAGTCGGTCGTAAAAAGAATAGTTTTTTTTTTTTTTCCGGAATAGTTTTTTTAAATTTCATTTTTCTTATAATATTTATTTTCCGATGATAATCTTCTTTATAAATCGTAATATTTTTTAGAAAGATAAGGATTTTTGCAATCAATTGTTCCGCTAGCTAGTCCTATTCACGCTGAAATGGGTGGTTAAAGATCTCCATATTGAGCTAGACAATTCACATTTTATACACAATAATCCTTTAGATATTCATTGACTAATATAAAAATATAAGGATGGGTATTATCATTCATAAGTACAATTGAATTTATCAATTGTACTAGAGTATGTTCTGCATACAGATGAACATTCTGGAACCAAAGTTCCTCCAAAAAGCGTGAAGATCTGAAATGACCGCATAAGAGGATTGTAGCCTAAACCATGATTCCACTTTTTTAATAACTCTCTCTCTCCATAATGGAAGACTGGCCTCTGGTCACATCTGTTTTCTCCAGATTAGAGTGAACCATAATAATTTTCTAAAGTACCCCTGGACATATATATAAAGAGAATAGGCTTCTACTTTTCTTTACTCTGATTTAGGTTGCAATAGAATGAGATGTTCTCAAGAAAATGGTTTTTGAACCGTCGTGACACATATTCTTCGAACTTGCGAAAAATTATGAGCAACGGGGTGAAGTATGATAGCATTCTTTTTTCCTCAAATTGAAAGAAGTTAATGATCATCAATAAGAATGACCTATTACTTAATTTTCTTGTTGGAACTGAATTGAAGTGGTATACAGACGATTCTACGAGAAGCGTTGAGTAGAAGCTTATTTTCATTCACTCGATAACCTTTCACCTCAAATAATTGAATATACGGTTTCTAATGGAAATAATGCAAAAATTATTCCACTCTCAAAATTGACGGCCAGAAAACATAATCCAGAAATACAATTTTAATACAGATCAAGTGTGAAATCAGAAATATGATTTCATTATAGCTAGTTCTTAAAAAAATAAATAAATGAATACGAATGAAATGTAAATGAAAAAGAAATAATGAATTTTATATCTCGTTTAATGAATACAATTAAATTTTTCAAGCAAACGATATTGTATGTTTATATAACAATGTATTAACTGCTTTGTCATTTGTTTATATAAATCGTGCTTTTTAAAAGAGAGTCGAAAAGCAAGTTGCTCCTTAAGAGAAGAAAGTATAGTTATGCTGAAAATGGAAGATTAGAAAATATTTGTGATTTAAGGATTTTCCTTATTGTTGATTTGAAATTAAAAGATTAAGCGAAAGATCAAATGGATTTTTTCAACTTTTACAAAAATTAAATATGGCTAAGAGATCAACTAAGGTTTAACGAATGAATATCTTATTAAACTAGCTGACAGGAATTGTCCTTATATATACAT
>JAOUZG010010699.1:5957459-5975086 GCA_026289955.1 Argiope argentata
GCATTCATTTTGAACGAGTATAATGAACATTGAATGCATTCATTTTGAACGAGCATAAAATAATTCTCTGGAAGTACTCAGAAAATAGACGCAATGATGAACATTGATAAATATGTTATGTTGATGTTAGTAAACATATATGATGGGATGGAATGGGAGTACGTAGAGAAGAGATGATAGGTTACGTGAGAAAAGCAAAAATAAGAAATGCCGATTTAATTTTTTTATCCAAAATAATCCCGTTGTAGAAAATGTTCATTCGTATTTTACACACCTTGATTTATTAATTACTAACCGCCTTTGGCGGCCATCTGATTAGCCAGCATTAATGCTTGTAAAAATTTTCAACTAAACATTTGATGTAGCTTGATTTCTTAATAGTTTATTCAGAAATATATTTTGTTACAATTTTGATAATATAACACATATTATTATTAGAGAAGCATAAAACCCTATCTGTTCAATGTACATACTTATTTTATAAGAAAAGAAAATTTATCATATTGTTCAGTGCTTTCATTACAACTCAGTGAGTGAGTAAAAGAAAAAAAAAATCAAAGATACATATAATTTGACAAATTTTGGTAAAAAATTATGCAGTTTATCGATAATAATTTGTGGCAAAAATGTTACAATCATTTAAATTAAATATATAGTAAACTATTAGCTTACTAAAGGACATCTAATTCTGATGCTGAATGTTTTTTTTTAAATTCTAAGAACGTTAATTTAAAAAAAAATTAAACATTTAAAGCATTGTGAGAACGATCTATAGTAAATTTTTCCCAAACTTGTTTTCTCTGTTATGTTACATCTCATATCAATTCGATCACATTGGAATTTATCAGTTATTTGTGTTAAAATATTCCTCGAAGAGCTAACAAACTTGTTGGCATATGAATAATATTAAAACGAGAGCAATGCCTTTGTCAAGCCGTAGCATTAATAAATACATAATAAAAATTATGGTACGTATTGGTTGGCTAATCAAGTGTTGCAATTATTATAATATTACTATCATTGAATAATATCGTGGAAATATGTATTCAAATGAATGCATTAATATGCATTGAAGATAGCACTTTTACAAAAGAATGTTGATTCGGAAAATGAGTTCAAATACTTTTATAACATTAGAAAATATTTACAAGATTAATATTTTAAATATCACGGCTTCATTCCAAAGTTTATTGATCTTTAATCAGCCTCAATTTTTTAAAAAGAATCTGAACAAAATCTGACAAATAAATACAAATTACCTCAAAATCGGAACTTTCCCTTTTTCAGAAATTTCCAAGGCGTTTTTAAATTTTTACCTTGTTTCCCACCATTTCTTTAATTTTGTCATTTACTAAATAATGTAACGTCATATATCTTACACTACACGATTCTATATTACATGACACGCAAATAAAGATAAGAATTATGCACATAACGCTAAATTTTTTAATCTTAACGATCAAAGATAATTGCCATAGGAATGAAGTAAAATTTTGTAAAGAATGTTGAGAATATGCCAACATGGTTTAATGCAAATATATACACTCAACGATTTAATAGTAAATGTCGAAAATTCTGTGCCATGATGCCAAATGGTGTTAAACCAAAGAACTATTGATTTTTCACTGCTAGCAAATAAAATGCATATTCTGTTGTTGATTATTTTCAAAATATCTGATATATGTCAGATCAGTCCAGTAAGTTGTTGATCGCCAAGAAATCTATAATAAAAAGGGATTGGGTGTTAAGTTTCCCTTGCAAAGTCCGACGGAACCTAGAATGTGATTAGGTGAAGCTGGATGGTCATAGCCTTTTTTAAAAGAGGACTAGCACTTTCAAATGAAAGACATTTAAAATGGCCACTTTTTAGTCTAGCCAGAGCAGTTTAGGAGCCACGGTCTCATTGGATTACCAACAGAGAGCAAGAGAATGTTTCCGTGTACCATTGGCGCGCAGGGGGAATGCGCTAAATTAAATATTTAGCCTTTTCATTTCAATATAATTCTCAATAGGTAAGCGAAGAACGAGTGGTCGCTTCGTTCTCACAACTCTCTTGAACCAATTTACCAGCGACCTCATTACCACTAACGTTTACGTGTGATGAGATCCATTGGAAGTGGACCTCGTGGTTCTGTGAGATTTTACTCAGTTTGAGCTGAATAGATACGCTGGTTTCATCGTTTTCAGAGAACCAGGCGCTAAGATTTTATAGTGCACTACAACTGTCCGATAAAATCCATAGTACTTCAAAAGTATAATCATAAGATGTGACCGCATCAAGCCCTACATTAATCGCACTCACTATTGAAGACAAAGCAGGTGTCAGAATTGAATTGCTTTACTGTAGTTTCAAGGAGGGAGGTAATATAAATCCGGTGACAGTGCGATCTTCTGCATGACTACCGTCAATATAGACCTGCACTGCATCTTTAGGAATACAACCAATGATTTCAAGCACCAGCGATCTAAGATGGTTTTCATGTTGAGTTTGCTCCTTATGGTTTTGTTGACTGCTGAAAATGCATATTCTTATTCCGTCTAATAAAAATTTGTTTCACTTCTGGCGCTAGCCTTATAAGCCAGATAACATCTACGATACTAAAGTCGACTTTTGGTGTAGTGGCTATGTTACTCGGCTACCGGTCCTAGCGTCACAGGTTCGTACCGCGACCTTCACTCGCGACATTGGTGAACTTGACAAACGTAACTTTCTGATCTGCCGTGGAACCATGTACGGGCAAACAAAGCCGTCGCTCTCTAGACTCAGCAACCAAATACGACACCGTCGCTTGCTCGACGCACCAATGAACTCACACGCTCGCCATACGCTTGACGCTTTCAAAATCGTTCGTCTCTCGTCCTACTCACTGGTGGGGGAGTACTGTGGCGCTAGCCTTATAAGTCAGATAACATCTACGATACCGAAGTCGACTTTTGGTGTAGTGGCTATGTTCCGCAGCTACCGACCATATTTTGAAAGCCAACTGATTAGAATATATCCAATATATTAAAATATATTTAAAATTATTGACAAAATCAAGAAATCAGTCACCTACACCCGAGGCAGTGGCCCGATTTCGTCAGTTGTCATATCATACTAGTTGCTGGTGTCGCTCAGAATTTAAATATTTTATGAATAATATTTTTTTAAAATTTAATAACAAATTTTGTATAAATTTATACAACACATGCAATCTTTTTACTATTTTATAGCATTTAATTGATTAACTTGAGCCTTGGTTACATTCAAAAGCTCAGAAATGAAGGATATATTAGTTCTCTCGGTTCTTTTAGACACTATTAAATAACTACTTTGAGCCAATAATAATAATAAAAAATAATTTTTAAAAATCCACAAGATATAAAATAAATTCCAAAAACAGAGATAAAGTAGATCAAAGAGAATCATCTTTCTATGATTCGAAGTCGCTTTCTTTAAATTAAAAAAATAATAATAATAGTTTAAAAAAGGATTGCACCAAAAAGATTTTGAATTTTCTTTCAGGATTAAAATATTTTAAGTAAAGTGATGTGTTGCAAAAAAAAAGGCAAAATTTTAGTTAATTTTTAATTATTTCAGTATATAATTAATTTTTCATTTTAAAAATTGACATTAATTCTTCATTTCTTCTAAAAAATGAGTGCAAAATTTGGTTGAAATCGGCTCAATCGTTTAAGAAAGGATGTGGAACATACATATATACATACGTACATACATAGTCACAGTGATTTTTATGATGAAAGATAATAATTTCTAGATATATCAAAGATCGTTTGCCCCTAACGTTTTCCATTTTCGAGAAAAATATCATTTTATTATCAACTATAATCAGTTGTCTCTTGTTTAACCACTTCACATACAATGACGTCTCTGACACGCGCGTCGAATTATTGAATTATTAATTTTAAACCTGCAATTAAGCGAAAGTATTCAGTAATTTAAAATGCCAGAATCACTTAGAAACTTTTCAATATCTTAAAACTCGTTACATTATTATAGGAATTAAAATAACAATAAATGTTTATATATTGGATGTATCCTCTACTTAGGAAGTAGAATAAATTCTTATGCCAAGTGGTTAATGATTGATAACTACCAAAATGTAGCTAAATTGTATTTTGAATAATGGCAAGTTCGCCTAATATTGAATTAAAATCACTGTTCGTTGGCGATTTCTTGTTCTACGTATTGCTTTAGGATATATTTAGAATAGATGGGCGGATGGATCTTTGCATTTTTAATCAGAGCCAAGCTATGTCATCGCATGTATTGTTCAGCAGAATCAATCTGCAACATGTTAGAGATTCATTTTAATCAACTATAATCAGTTGTCTCTTGTTTTATGATTGGTAATTACTGAAATGCAACAAAATTGTATTTTTTTTTAAATAAAGGCAAGTTTGCCTAATATTGAGTTAAAGGTAGGAATCACTGTCCTTTGCATTTTTATCGCGCAAGAGCCGAAGCTGGACCAAAACAAGGGATATGTGTATACTGCCATGCCATCTATAAAAAAAATATTTACTGAAAGTTAAAATACAAATAACTTTTTACACTTATAAAAACAAATCACATTATGCTTAAAGGACAAATATCTTAAAATTATGACTCCAATTACAGAAGAAATTCCAAGAAAATGCTCAAAATCCTTACGGTATTCATATAAAATGGAAAATTTTTATAGATCTTAAAAGTTTAAAGATATTCTTGTGAGGATGATCTCCCAGCAATTCACGCATCACCAATGCTAATGAATTAAAAAACCGCATATGATGATAATGACATTTAGGACACTGAATTAAAACGTGTTAAACTGTAAGAATTAAATTGCAGTCTGAGCACATCGGTGCACGCTGACCAAACAAAAGATTATATGTTTAAAAGAATCAATCATTAAAATATCATTGATTAATAAGTTATTGCAATCATATTTCAAGACGCAGAAATTTAAAACTTGAAGTTTGACCGGACAAAAAAAAAATCGTTTTAAAAGGCGTATATAGAATAATCTTGAATCTTGTGGCCGTGAATTAATTCACAACGGCATTCTCCTCTTCAGGAGACAGCACTAATAAGTGATGCATCAAACGATGTGGATCGATCTAACGGCTGAATCAGATGCTAACATTGTTGAGTGATGGCTCAAAATCTTATCTCGAAATAAGCTGCACCCTCATCGATTTAATTGCCACGACTTCTAATTAATTATTGCGGAGGCATTGTTTCGTTTGACTGCTGGCCTAATCTAATCTTCGTCTGAGATTCAATGTTCGAGCGCTGATTATTCTGAGTGTGGCATTGTTATCAGATGTTTGCAATATCTTCAATGTTGCTACATAGCAAATTATTTTTAAATGCAGAAGGCTTTTCTTTTACAGAAAATATGAAGCAACCTGGAGTTTTTTTAATGGCCGCGCTTCATTCTGGTATAGATATTTCTTATTAATTAATTAAATATTGTTGTTAAGAATCCGTCTTTCTTTCTGATGGCTCGAGTGAAGATTTGTTCCATATGCTGTAAAAACCTGGAATATTTAATAAAATTATAGTTATAATATATGCAAAGATGCAAAAATTTAGAAATCGACAGATTTTTTTTTAAATAGAAAAAAAAATGTCCGAGTTTTGCTTATTGCTAGATATTTATTCAAGAGATATAGAAGGGTACTGGAGAGTACCGAAATTTTCTCTTTAAAAAATTAGCAGCTTTAGGCATGTTACGAGAAAGTAAAATTAATTAAATTGTTAATAAATAACATGTGATATTCAAAATCGCTTTCGACGACCAACTGCTCATCCTTTATATTTACAGCATTAATTTACAAATTTTCATCAACTTGTTTGAGCCGCTTCTTTCGAAAACCATATGAAAGCGCTATTTTATGGATTACAATATACATATAACATTCGTATTGGTTAATGTTGCACTTAATGTGAAGAATAAAATTAGCGGAATCGATTTAGTTGTTTAACCTGGGGGTTACGTTACGTAAGGTAAGAGATAGTTAACGATCCATCTAGATATCATAACATTTCAAATGAAATAAATATTCAAGAAATCGAATTGATGGGTTGGGGCAGAAGAACTCTGTGTCATAAGATTTTATTTTGTGTTTAATGAAGTAATGTTAGATTGATTCTGCTGAACAATACATGCGATGGCATAGCTTGGCTCTGATGAATTGGTGGCTGACTTTCAAACTCAGACAGCTGATTAACTAAAAAGGAAAAGAGCATGAACATTGAGAAATACTAGAGTTATGATAAATGCGATGTGTCTGAGATTCTTTTAAAATGCATTTTCATAAATGAACTCAGTGCTCCGAAAAAGTGAAACGGAGCGAGTAAACCTTGAATCACATTCATTTTCTAACTTATCAAAACATACTCGCCTGGTCTCAAACAGTTTTCACATCACACCCCAACTTGTCAGACTAAGACTAACTTTAAATACATTATTTTAAGTTAACTTTAAATACATCTGTCTTTCAAAGCAATGTAACACATTAATAGAACCAATTAATGCTTCCATAACATACAAGAAATGCTTAAGGTCAACTTAGTTTTGGGATCTATCTCTCCTCGTCTTTTTTTCAAAAGACAAGAAGAGAGGGGTAACACAACATAATTTGGGTACAGTCAGGGCCTCTGAGAAGATTGTTTTCTCCGTTCTTGGAGATTCCAGTACAGTGACGGATTTCTGACAAGGCAATTCCATAGAATCATTGAACTGAAGGAGGTTATTAAATAGGTTGATAAAAAAAATGTTAAAAACATAATTTTGAAATAGATAAATTTGCTAGATATACAGTTTTAATTCTACAATAAAATTAAAAATTAATCTTTTTTAATACTACATATAGGGAAATTAATTATTCATTAGCTGATTATATTATATTCCACAAGGCTGGTTCTGTCAAATAATAATTTTCAATGTCATATTCATTTAAATTTATTATTTCTTTATGATAGCCTGTAATATTTAAATACTAATATTTCAATAATTATCGCTAATTTCACAAGAATTTTAATACATTAGCCATTTTATAAATGATATACATATGAAATAAATAAATATCATATATACTTTTTCCAAAGATGCTAATTTAAAATATAAAAAAATAAAACATGCTGATTAAATAAAGAAGGTTTTGAAATCGGAAATTAAATAGATAAGTTATTAAAAAGAAGATAAAATAAAATACAATATTTAGAGCAATAAAATGCCTAAATCAGCCGCTATTAGGGCATATAGATTATAAAATATGGCAGTTGAGTTAATCACGCGACCATGACGCTATTATATCATTTCTAATCATGATGCATCTCTATTACTTGAGATGCGAGGATTTAAGTTCAAGAAGGTTCCAGTTCGATAGCATTTCTTTCAGAACATGGATAAATACGTCATGTAAAATAAATAAATAAAGGCGGGAGTCTAACCAAATCTTCCAAAAATATTAGACTCTTCAGGTAGTGGGGGTTTAGTGGGGCAGTATCAAGGTTTTATATATATATATATATATATATATATATATATATATATATATATATATATATATATATATATAAAGGGTTCAGTTTGAAAACTAAGATGAAATAATGCAAACGAAGGATGAAGAAACTTCTTTAAAAAAATAAAAGAATTTATTTAGAGTTAAAGGGAAAATTTTACAGAGGGGAATATTTACAGAGAAATATTAAATTGATTAAATCATGGAGATATTATACAAACAGAAAGTTCGATTATTTCTTCTAGGAGGACGTTAGAAGTAACTAAAACATTATGTGACTGAAAACATATTACCGCGTATGCGAGCGGGAAACGCTGACTCGTGGTCACGTTTTTATCGTACCGTGGTTAGTGGGCATTTGCCTGAATATTAATTGTGACAGTTTTTCAAAAGCTCGATAGATGGCGTTGTTCTGGAATGTTGTATTAATTAAAAGTATCGTCCTCTGGGAAATGATCTAACCAATTCTAGCTTTGAATTACGTCGGCCATCGGAAGTTGATAAAAGAAAAAATGAAAGCTAAAATGATAATCAAACAAAATAGCTCCGCAGGATATGCTACACCAATAACGACTGAATGAAAGGTAGTATTGCATAAGTCCTCAGAAAACGTAGAATAACCTTTAAATAATCCATCACATACACATCGTATAGTTACATTAATAACGAATAGCTCACACCAATCTTCGTATGTATTATTTATTATATACAGAATTAGCGGGAAATAAATTACACTCTTCAGAGGGTTCTAAATGCCTTCTATTGATCCAAATAAGATAAAATTTGAACTACAGATTATTAGAATAATGCGCTTTATATTTATTAAATAAAAAAATTAGAACGAAAATTCACCAGTAGGTGGCGTTTTAATAGAAATAAACTTTAATAAGGTTTATAATTGTTAAATAACGTAAAATTAAAATTGTTCAATACGTCTTCCTTCATTTTTACGTTAAGGCGAACAGGAACCTTTAAAATCCCTTTTCGCAATTTTCATCTCAGCAATTTGAAATTTTAGAAGCATTAAGAGCAAAACTATAGGAGATGACAAACAAAATTTTAAAGCATTATATTAAATTATTTATGAGTTAGGGGGTCAATATAATATATAATATTTGTGAGAAATAACGTTAAGGAAAAATGTTCCATGCGCTTCAAATTTGTTCGAACACTCACCAATTTTTATTATTACTTACTCTAACCCTTTTGAAACAAAAGTTGGGATTCATCTTAAAGTTTGAGTGCTAAATATCAAAATTGACCAATAAAATAACTCAAAACTACAGATTTTTTTAAAAAAAAGTTTAAGTAGTTTTGAGTTATTACATTGGTTAATTAACTTCAAGATTAAACCCAACTTTTGTTTCAAAAGGGTTAGAGTAAGTAATAATAAAAATTGGTGAGCGTTCGAACAAATTTGGAGCGCCTGAAACATTTTTCCTTAACGTTATTTCTCACTATATAATATTATGTTGACCCCACTAACTTATAAATGAATTAAAATAATGTTTTAACATTGCGTGTGTCATCTCCTATAGTGTTACTCTTAATGCTTGTAAAATTTCAAATTGCTAAGGAGGAAATTGCGAAAAGGGATTTTAAAGATTCCAGGTCGCCTTTAGATTCTGCGAAATAAGACGATAATGCTGCGGCTAGACAAAATCTGCAATATTTTTGCTCATTCATCCATGAAGTTGGTGGTCTATCTCAGCGCATTTCAATGCATTCACGATTATAGTAAGGTGAAGCAAAATTTAGCATAGCTAATATTCCATTCATATTTTACAGTCCATAATAAGAGCAACTGTCGTTTGTAAGACACTTGACTGATAAGGCCTTTTCCATGGACATAACTTATATCTCGATATTCGCTCATAACCAATATTCATCTCCAAAAAACAAACCGCCAAATTCGTGTACACTGATCATCGAAAAGAGACTGGATCATACCTTCTTTTTGGCCTCCTGGTGACGAAGTTATGTGCGTCATCGAAACAGAAGGCAACCAAAAATGTGATTCTTCTGGCAATACAACATATCACCAGCCATCCATAGTTCAGTATCGAAGTACTCTAGTCTACAGAAGTTCTGTTTTCCATTTTGGTTTCACAATCTAAGAAATCGACGCATGGAACGGGATTGAGGAAATGGTGTTGGTGCTCTCAGTTCACCGCAAGGATATATGGCTAAATATTTCAATTCGAGAGATAATGCCGCCAGAAATAAAAGGACTTATGTGATAATTACTCTTTCTTGGAAAAAAGGAACGATAGCTAAGCATTTTAAAAATTGGTAATTTTTTAATGATCAATATTCGGTACAAGCTTGTTCTCAACAAACATAATTGTTTATTGGTTCTATTCGTTACAGATGTTTTTATTAGTAAAACCTGCGAAATAGCGACAACTTTGCGACCGTCCTCGATATAAATACTATGGTCTAATTTATTAACAGATTGTTTCGTGCGTTTTACAATTTCACAACTTTAAGTGACACAAACTGAACTCAAGGTTTCCCAACTCGTCCAATGACCCTTTACAGCTTTTGCCTCTTTTCAACACGAGTCAGATGTCTTTAATCTGATGCCAAGACGCATTTTATGTAGTTTAACTATAATGTATAGGTTGGTGCGACATAACATTTGTTTGACAAGATTTGAGACTAACTGGATTAGCCAGGACATGGATGAGATTCCAAATTTGCAAATTCTGCATCAGCATTCCTTATCTTCGCGATATTATCTTTATCTTCGCGATAGAAGGCATATCAATAATGGGTAATTGGAAAAAAGAAAACATTAAATTAAATTCAGTTATATTTATTACAGTCCGATGAAAACAAGTTTCCTTTACATAGTCTCTTCTTGTTGTTGTTCTCCTGTTCCGCTTTACAACGGAAGGAGGGGTGCCGTAGCTTCTGAGGATATAGGCCCCTGAGCATCCGAGAGCAAAAGTCTGCTTCTAGCTCACAAGTAGCGTTTCAACCACCCTTTGAGTTTTCAGACGAACCACGCATACCCCGTTTTACCCCTCTTGCGATTTCTTAGGCTGCTTTGATGTCTATGAATGCGTCCATAAGTTTTCCCGCAAAATGTCGGTAAAGTGTCCAGGCATCAAAAGATCTCAAGAAGAGTAAAACGGGGGAACGCATAGCCCGTCTGAAGATTTGCAGGTCGTTGGAACTAGACAACACACATCACAAATTCTTTTTACTTCATCCATGTATTCCGTCCATTCCTCCAGAGATCGCAATTTAGATCTGGAATAGAGAACGATCACCTCTGACTCTGTATCCTCAGTGGTATTATTCTCGACTAGGAGGACTTAGCGACCACGACAGATTTAATGTGCGAAAGCTATCAGGTACACGGTCTTCGGATGGCGGGTTCGAACACTTAGCCCAAGGGAAGCTAATCTAAAACTCTATCAACCAAGTTATACCGGCCATACATAGTTTCTTCTTATCAGCAAATTCACTTTTCTGTCTATTGTGAACACTCTTCAGGTCAATGCTAGGATATTAAAGGCTCTCAATGTTGATTTTGTAACATTTTCTCAGGAATATTTGGGATAAAAAATTGTCGCTAATTCGTAGCTGCATATTTTAATTACATATTTTAGAAATTTATCGAAGTTAAAGTCACAAATAGTCTCCCTCATCTCTCTGTATAGTGCTTTGACGGAGATAATTTAATAAAATTTTCATTTTAAACACTTTTCCCATAAACATTCGTAATATTATATATATTATAAAAGTAATACATACTCCAAGCAATGTAGTATTTATGGGCTATTTTTCTAAAACGCTTAAATAATATATATATTTTTAAAAATATATTTGTTGGATAGTATTAAAAAATATATTTTACCAAGTAGATTTTAGAACAATTTAAAACAAATCACATGTAATTTCAATACATTTTTAACATACATTTTTCAAAAACAATCTTAATTTCCCCCCTTTAATTTTAAACCTAATTTTTTTAAGAGATCGTAAACATGGAATGTTTATAAAATTTGTAACTTGTGAAAATAACACAAAATGAATCTTCAAATTAGAAAATAATGCAATTAGTAATAGTTACAAGAAAAAAAAACATTTCTTCAAGGTCATCACCACAGAACGAAAATAAAACCGATGAGCTTTTAAGAACTCGGATTTTCTATGAAATCACGCTAAAAAAAATTCCACAAGCTTCTCGAGAAACGTGCAATTAATTCTCCAAATGAGACAGACAGATGTGTGAAGTTGCCAATAACAAAATAATAAAATTCCGTCGCATATCTCAACACTTATGCAATGCAAATTTTCGATTGCGCAGTCTTGTTTAAAAGGAAGTCGAACGCTTCAAATTCTGAAACGTAAACTTTGAGGTAGAGGTAGTGGAAAGTAAGGCTCGCGACTAACCTAATTTAACAAACTAATGAATGAATGTCATCATTGGTCATCATTGGCGAATGACATCAAACAAGAGTTAAGGCGAGGGCTAAAAGCAGTAACTTCAGCAAAAGTAAAACAAAATTAAAATATATATGAAAAAAATGCAACACGAAATTATATTATCTATATATTTAAATTGCCATACTTTCAATAAAACATAATATATTTCTTTTATATTTTGGGAAAAATAAACAAAATATATAAAAAAATGCAAAACGAAATATGATCTATACATTCAAATTACCATACTTTTAATAAAATACAATATATCTCTTTTATATTTCGGCAAAAATAAACAAAATATATAAAAAAATGCAAAACGAATTTATATGATCTATATATTTAAATTACCATACTTTCAATAAAATATAATACATCTATTTTATATAATTGTTAATTAGCATGCATGTTATATGAGCAAATTATTCTGTAATTGCATATCGCCATTAACCTCTTGCGCTATCAGTTAATTAGCAGAAATGTGTGCCCATCCTATCTAAAGAAATTTCAAATAAGCATTAAATAGTACAGTAGCGCAGAGAATTTAGTAGACGTACACTGTACGTTATTTTCAGTATAGGAGAAAATTTGCAATGACGTACATTGTATGTCAAAATAGTGGAAGAGGTTGACGCGGTAATGTTACTATGCTACTGAAGCTAAAACTGTGGTCTGTTCGAAACTTCCGCGCAGACTAATAATCCCCCCTCTCCTTCCATAAATTATGAGTCAGGGTAATGAAGTGGATACCTTGATATAAAAAAAGTAATAATTACGAAATATAGATATTTAACGTGAATCTAACATTTTTTCTGAATCTATCGTGAGAATATGTATTTTTAACGCCTTCGTGCAGACTGAATGGACTCAAAATTTCACACGAAACTACAGTTGCAGATATAGGATAAAACTGTTGATCTAAATCATTCCGTTTAAGAATTACTGCGTTTACATGCAGTCGGAAGTAAAAACCAATACGGTCGGCCCACTAGACAGATTTCGTTCTGAATTCGAAAAGAATTTGATAGTTCAATGTAAAATAGTGTCCAAAATTTTATCTGCTTAAGCTTTTTTTGTTTTGGAGTTGATCGAGTTTGCTTGTAATTGTAAAAGAAGACAGACTTCTTCATTATGGAATTCGTTTAAAGTTTGATAGAAATCAACAAATTTAATCGTTAATCCGTCACAAATGTCATATTTAATTCAAAGCGTTTTTTTTTTTTAAATTATCAAATTAACAGACAAACCTCGAACCCAGAGAGGTTTGTAAGGTGAAGGTTTGTCAAAATTTCGAATTCGATTTTTTTTAAAAGATTGCCATGCTTTCTCTATACTTCAGACACGAGAAAGTAAAAATTGTCCAAATCTCTAGAACATGCTGTTGAATCTAAAATGGTCAAAATCGGCAAATTAAGACAGAATTAAAAAAAAAATTAATATATATTTTTTATTACAAATCAGCCAACATTTAAATGCTTTGCTTTTAAATTTTAGCGTTTTATGAAGAGAATAATTCTGTACAAGAGGTATTTTTACAGCACTTAAAAAGTTATCGATGAAATTATGGTACCGTACAATTTTTTTTCTAAATTCAATAATTAAAAAAAAAGTATATTTTGCCACGTATCTTTATATATAAAATTCTTCTGTGCGTCTTTATATGACTGAACTCTTCCTGAATAGTTGAGCCGATTTTCATGAAATTTTTGCAGACTGAAAATTTTTTCAGCGTGTTGCCATCACGTTGACAAAACTTTGAGGGAAAAAAAATTATTACTGCAAATTAAATCCAGAAAAATGTAATTTTCAGCACGTGAATCTATGAAATGAAACAAATAAATATATTTTCTAAAAAATAAACGCAAGATAAATTTTCTATAATCGTTCATAGTCTCTGTATGATTAATTCAATAAATCAACCTCACGAAAGCAATCTCGGTTTAATTTAAAGAAGGGTATCCATTCAAATCCGAACCCAAAGGTCAATTTGTAAATCTTTAGTAATAGGCATAAATACTGTATAGTACTATAATTAAAATGGTCTGCAATTAAATGGGAGATCAGTTGTACAATTGATTGAACATCTAAAGGCCTACATAATAGCTTAAGTGAATTATACTACTATCAAAATTTGAAGTTTAAAAATATGTTGCTGAAAAACCTGTTATGAGACCAAGTTACATAAAATATTAATTGAACATTTCAGTGAGCATTAATACTGGCGAACCTGCTGGTTGCCAAAGGCGGCTAGTATTATATATATTTATGTAAATATAAATATTAAGTATATTTTTCCATTGTTTTAGCCATTACATCTATATACATAAATGTATAGGCTAAATGGTTTTATATACATCAATGTAATGGCATTGCGACGCTTTTCAACACATTTTTTATTTACATTACTCCTGCCGTAGTTAATAGTAAATTTTAAACTATAATATAAATACTCAGAAAAAAAACTTAAAAATCAAATAGATACTAATTTTTTTTAAAAAAATTAACAACATAATAATTACAGTTTAACATAAGAGTACTTTCGGGGGCAGGCATTATTTTTGTATATAGTATGAAATAAAGATATAGTCATCCCATTATTATAAGACCTTTATTTCATTTCTATAACAAATTTTTTTTCTTTCAGAATGAAAATGAAATTAACAATAATTTTGGATTATTTCATCTCTCGTTTTTCATCTGTCATGTTTGTAAAGTGGTTAAATTGCTGCAAACTTTTTTTTCGAGCTAAGTTTATAGTTTTAAGACAAATATTTTTTGGATCATAATTCCCTAAGTGCTCTGTTGGGCGTTTGCAATTTTTCGATTTTAAAAATCTAAACTTTACTAAATTTTTTATATATTTTATGACGATTTTAGTTTAAAATTTTATATGATTTTGTCGTTTTTTTATTTATAATTTTAATTCCAATTTTTTTTCTTTAAGATTTTTTTTTCTTCAAAATGTTTTAATTTACATTACAGGCTAATTAGAAGGGGTGGGAGCTTAAGCTTTCAATATAAAACATGATAATGTCTTGAATATCTGGAAAACCGACTGCGCGATTCTTGTTTAAGAGAAATAAATGTAATTTATTGCTTTTTATTAAGCAAATTCAAGTCCAAAATTTGTAGAAACAATTTCATTTTTTAAATCATAACACTGAACTTCAATAAAAATCATAGTATAGACTTATTTTATAATTTATAAAATAAGAATAATTGAAATATATAAAATATTCATATTGAAAATAAAAATAATTGACTTGAGATAAGATGCTTATTTCTGAAGAATCCTGTATTCGAAATTTTACCAAAAACAGATATGGTCAGCCATCTTAACCTGTAATTGGAGATATGAATTTCCTCACGTGCCCAGAGACACAGAGTCAAAATGACTCTTATTGTTATTTTTCTTTTTCGACTTTTGTAAAAAACATTGAAATTTATTTATTTATTTATTTTAGAAACATAATACATTCTAGAAATCAAGTAGTTACCAAACATATTTAACCGTTTGAATGCGGAAGAATTCTTGGTATATGGCAAGTGAAGCGCTATAGCGCTTCGCCGCACTCAAACAGTTAAAATGTTAAATGTTATAATATTAAATGTTGGAAAGATGTTATAAGAAAAACCTAAACAGCCCTTTAATGAATATTTTCTTCATTTAGATATTACGAAAATATACTAATGTTAATGACTTTTAGAATTTAACAAATACAAATGAAGAATGCAATACTTTGAAACATTAAATTTTAAATAGTATATTATTATAAGAATATCTCTTTATTCTTTTTACATTATTCAAATTAAAAGCAGTTTTAGAGTTTTGGAATCAATGACTCCATAAATATCAACAAAAACTTTCCAAAAGGAAAACTAGGTTATACGTACAAGTTCATATTTAGATTTTTGCAAACATACTCAAAAAGAAAAACTTGAAAGTACTGAAGAGACAACTGCACTCAAGAGCAAAAATAAATAAATAAATAATAGTAGTAATTAGAATTGATGAACAATGTGTAGTCATACTGACTTCTGCCTCCAATTATGGGTTAATGGACACTGGTGTGCAAAACCTAAAAAACAGGTGCATTTTCTGCCATAACTGTACAAGAAATTGTTCGAGAGATATGAAATTCAAGAAAAGAGAGGCAGTATTTTGTACTTAAACGATGACGAAAGTACAGTTGGGCAAAAATGAATATAATGCATATAGTACGGAATCAAAAAAAAAAAATGGTTTGATTGAATTCATAGTATAGCTACACATGACTGCATGTTCAAGAGGAAGAAAACGAACAGATGTTCTTTAGTATTGGATATGCCCTCCGTTTACTGCAATAGTTGCTCCGCAACGTCTCTCCATACTCAGTATCGGATTGTCCAACAGTTCTTGAGGTAAGGGTGTCCATTCCTCAATTGGCATCTGTTTCAGTTGTTGGATGTTCCCTGGAGGACGTAATCGTTCCCAAAGCACTCCAGACACGTTCTATGAGATTTAAATCAGTAGAGAATGCTGGCCAATCCATTTGAGAGATATTTTCATTTTCCAGTAGCTGCTGAACATCAAAAAACCGGTGTGGCTGCGCATTGTCATCCATAAAAACGAAGTCTGGTCCAATAGCACCTCGAAAGAGTATGGGGAAGGATCACCTCTTTACAATGGGTTGCAGAGCCTCGGTCAGAAATGAGGAGCTCAGTCCGCCCGTTCAATATATAGTTTCCCCGACGACAACTCCACGGTCTTTTACCGTGATGTTACTAGGATGGAGGGAGCTATATCCCAACCTTTCTCAAAACCAACTGGCGTTGAGAATCACTTGCGGATTGAAACTATTCTAATTCGTAAAGAGACTCAATGAACACGACTCCACTGATGAGATGTCCAGCTTTTGAGTTCCTTACATCATTCTATTCGGTGCCACCGATGCCAAACTTTCAAAGGGGTGCAGGTTCAGCCCAGTGGGTGAATAGGCCACCTTTGGCGATGGTGTCTGGCCACAATAAACCGCGACATTTGTCTGCCTGAGTTGCTGAGCAGTGGCGCTTTCTGACTGATACCTGCCTGCCTCTTTTCTCCTGCAGGACGATATATCGGTCAACCACAGCAGTTGTTTTCTAAGGGCCCCCACCAACCTTTCTAAAGCCATGTTCCAACGAGTCTCGGATCTTCAGGCGGGGCACACGTTCCTCCCTTGATCCTCTCTTGCGGTTTTCTCGGTTGCTTTTACGCCTGTCCACTCTACCGGACAAACATCAATATGGTTTAACATGGTTTTTATGGTTATTTCTTCTTGCCATATTTCACGTGCCAGAGCTCACTAGAAGTGATTTTTTTTAAAACTGCACCTCCGTTCTTCCTTTGTTTGTATTAAGTATTGAGACTGCGCGCGCCAATTTACGCGTTTTGCGTAGACTCGCGCCACCAACGGTAGTTTATTGCTAACATTTGCATACGCATCACCTTCTACTGAATTGCGTGCTCATTATACTGATCGCAATAACTTCCTTTCTGCAATTTCACGGCTACCTGATTAAAATTTATATTGTTGCTTAAGTTTTGGCACCAGTGTATACTGACAAGGCAGTATCTCGAATATCTACATTAATAAAAATGCATCTCGAAATGCGTTGCTAAGCGCAAAACTAGAGAACGGCTAGATCAATTC
>JAOUZG010010699.1:6050086-6061797 GCA_026289955.1 Argiope argentata
AAATTTAATCTCCACTAAAAATCTAAAATAATGTGAAAATATTTTGACAATCTACAGGTCAGACAAACAGGATCGATCATCTTGTCAAATCTATTGTCCTTTTAAGGGACATCATTCATTATGGCACCACATATGCTACAGACAGACTTTTTCCTTGACAATAGTGTGAAGAAGATAATTTTATGTTCTAAATATTTTATAAGTTGTTGTTGTCGTGACCCCTGAAAAAATCAAACGTTATGGTGCATCTGAACAGTTTTGGCAATATCAATGGCAGAAACGGAGTATAATGCCTCCTCAGTAGGGTAGTCCAGTAAGTGAAGGTCTGCCACATTTGCAGGGCAGTTGAAGACATGGTGCGGTGTAAGTTCCTCGTCAGTACAATTGCTACAATTTAGTTATTTTCTTGTCTCACCTGCGAGAATTTTCATGTTTTTGTGGAGTTTTGTTTTAAATCTTATGAGAGTGGTAGTCGCTTTTCTGTCGATGTTAAGGTGAGGGATTTGATATTTAACTTTGACTCTTGAAGGAACAATTAGATTGGACCCAGCAAATACATTTTCAGCCGCAAATGAAGTGAGAGATGTGGTCTGATCCTGAACTCTGGCCTTTTCTACCAAGGAATAAGAAATTTCATTAAACTGAATGCTCATATGAGCAGGAATCCACTGCAAGATGCGTTTCTTTTGGAAGCAGTGAAGTTTTTCAATCAGTAATAGGATGCTGATTATTAAGCTTCAAGATCCCTTGATGCTATGACTTTCAGAGCACACCTGCAGTCACTGAAAATGGTAATACCGCTTAGTTATTGACATGGAGCAAGATTAGAGTAGGCTTCAAGTGCTGAGTAGATAGCGACTAGTTTGCTGATGAAATTAGTCGTAATTCCCCCTGCACAAACTTCTATTTCACGTCATTGTCCCTCAGGAAGAAGCAGAACTACTCCTGTTTCACTATTTGTGAATGTTGAGTCAAAAGATCCGTCCTTGAAAGCCCTGATGTGATGAATATTTTATATTTCAATTGATTAGAGTGCCAAGGCAATTACTCTGTAACCACCATTTTGTGAAATGTAATAGGCAAAGCTTACCATTATAGTTCTTATGTTTATAGTAGGTAGATTTGATATAATACTGATATTTTGACAATTGCTTCTTTGGATATCGTTGCAAGACTTATATTTTACGATTAAATAAGAAAGGATCTCTTTCAAAGAACTGCCGATACAACCACACAAATATTTTCAGATTGAATAAATATTTACAGAGAAGACGCCTTCTATACTGCCGTGTTGTTCCTTTGTATTGTTCGCAATTCCATGAAAGAAATGCATAACGGGCTTTTCTTTTCAGTATAATCAAACTGCACCGTCATCTCGTGCATCATCACTATGCTATTTCCCATTCAGAGAATTACAAAACATCGACATCGGAGTGCTTCGTTCACCGCGATAAGTAAATCTGGTGTTTTTTTCTCCTCGAAGAATTTTTTTTTACATTTTTTTCCCAATGATTAACAGTAAGAACGCCCCCCCCCCCTATTAATGGAGTGAGAATATCCAAGTATTCTTGTATTTTTTGTTTTTCATTTTATGCCATTTCTTCTAAGTTTATATTTATTTTAGCATTAACTCTTAAAGCTTACCATTTATCAAATTTGTCTTCCTCAAGTTTGTATTCTTTTTGAAAAGGCTTATATTTGTAAAAAAAAAAATATTAGAAGATCAATCTCCATTAGAATACTCTTTTATCCTTCAGTTGTTCCAAAAAATATTCATTCATGATCAAAGAAATGCTTAAAGTATACTGAACATTTTATGCTTTATAGTAAGGAATGCGACGCATTGAACTTCAACACTTATTGCCTTTTTATTAATAGGCATGCGCAGAACAATGTAAAATGGAGAACATGCTGGAAACGAACGGTTGCGTAGCTCAAAGCATCTCCTATCCGGGGAATTACACAATCTGCGACGATAATGGTAAGTCCCTCCATCCTGGTATAAAAATATCAAAACTTTTGTTTTAGAGATATTTTACCTTATAATTCATATTTTGATCTAAAGGACATTTGGTTAGTTCTGTATAAGATTCAGATTATTAAGGCAAGCGGCAATAGAAATAAATATTTAACTGATATTACAAATCTGAAATTTGGATTCTATTGGAAACGATATGACTGATTTATTGCAAACTCTTACACAAATCTAATGTAAGAATCTCTTTTTAAGCATTTTCTCGCCCAATTTGATTTTTCTTTTAATTATTACACTCACAAAACTTTTTATTGGAAGTAGTTCATTTTTAAATCTGAAAACCATTAGATTATTTCCATACAGACAGATTGTAAAACCCTCTTTTTTGCGTGGGATTTCTTTAGTGTGAGCGGTAGAGACAGTGATCACATTAAATTTTAGTCCCATATTTTTATTCACATGTAGATACAAGACACAGCACAAAAATACGAAAAAAAAAACTATCAAAGAATCGTTTGTTTCCTCAGTCCGAGACCGACTTCTCTACACCCTCGCTCTCTCTTCTCCTTTCGAGTTAGGCAAGCGGGGTTGCCATCAGAGGTGAGGGAGGTTACCAAAGTTGGTGGGCTTAGCTCAGACATAGACAGATTTCCAAAACTGTTTTGCATTTGATGAGATATAAAATAACTAAACAGAAAAAAAGACAAAATGATAAATATTTAGCTAATTTTTTTTTATTAGAAACCGTTATTTTCAATCATCACACTAACCGTGTCCCCTTGGCATTCGTTTACTTTGCCTAAGAAAAAGAATGCCAATATTTTAAAAAAGTGTATTAGCTTTTAATATAAGGAAAAGAAGAATCAGGTCAAAGAATAAAAATACAGCATAGTTGGGGATTTTAACAGAGATAATAATGACTACACAAGCCTAAGTAGAAGAGAATTTCAGTCCCTTTCTCCGCTAACAATAATGGAAATACAGGATAGCTGGGGATTTTAACAGAGATAATGATGATTACATAAGCCTACTTAGAAGAGAATCTAAGTCCCTGTTTCTATTAACAATAATAAAATACAGGATAGCTGAGGATTTTAACAGAGATAATAAGTATTACACAAGCCTAAGTAAAAGAGAATTTTAGTTCCTGTCTTTATTAACAATTATGGAAATACAAGATAGCTGGGGATTTTAACATATAATAATGATAGCATGAGCCTACGTAGAAGAGAATTTTGATCCCTATCTCTATTAACAATAATACCTCTATCTCCCTGTTTGTGTGCGTATGCGCTCGAGTCTCAGCATTCGAGAACTATTGATCGGTTACAAATTTATCCTTCAACTTTTTATAGTTTCCTCGGCATGACAAAGAATGTTCTAAATTATATCACGATTTCATTTCTAATATATATATATTGTCAAAATTTAAAAATTTTCAGGAATGTTTAGTTTATCCATCAAACTCGCCAAATCGTTGCCAAATTTGTCGTCAAGACCAGTTCACTAATCTCGAATCCATTCAACAGTCATTGTAATTTCCTTAAATTGTATTCCTTACAGGAAGACTTATTGCGCAGGGAAGCAATATTACAAATTCATATCACTATACACGGAAATGTCCAATACTATTCAAAAGAATATGATATCACTCTGTCATATTTTTTAAAAACAGAAATTCATTATTAAGGAGAGACTGCCTTTTATTTCATTTAGAAATTTAATAAAATAATTCTTCGGTATCTAATTTCTTTTAAATTTAGGTAAAAAATTAAAGAAAATTTAAATTCTTTTTTGATATAAAATGAATAATTATAAATAACTAATAGGCTATTTTATACGAAATAAAATATCTGTTGGATATTTTTTTTCAATCTGGGAAAAACACGCGTGACATTGAAAGTTGGGAATCTGGAGAATCTCTACTTTAACCACTTATCGAAGAGCGTTTTCTGAGAAATACATTGTTTTTTTTAAAAAATATTTATGATTAAAAATTTGCATTTATTCGAAAGATTCTCCATTTTCCAGATATCTATCCTTCTGAAGATCTCATTAAGAAATGTTCGATACAATGTAAAGAAGCTTGTCGGTAAGTCTTAATTAATCGCTAATTAAGATAAGGATTCATTAACTTTAAAATCGAAGATTTACAACCTAGCTAGTTCCTACAAGAAGTACAAAAAACGTCTCTCAATCTGAATATTTTATGTGTTAATATAATGTTTTCTTACTTGCATATACATTTTGGCCTCTAAAAAGACAAAGAACGTCAGGTTAATTCATGTTTTAAATAAACTCTAATTAAAATATTATTACAAAAGATGAAACGACTAAAGACCCAACATATAGAGTATGATAGGTAAAAGCCTTAACTTTAAACAACCCATTTAATTGTTGTTCCCGACCAATTCTATTTTTACGATGGTATAAACAACCATTTCTAATTTTAACTCTAACAAAGGGTGGGAGGGTACGTGTTGGAATAGTGAGTTCGAGATGAGATTTATAATAATAGTATGCCTTTAAGTTGCCAATCAATTAAAAAATTAAGTACTTACGTATTATACCGTCTTCGCCAATGATCGCCAACGGTTTAGTAACTCATTGGCGGCGGATTTAAATTTGGCGATAAAGTTCAATGGATTATACCATGGGCCGATTGCCATAATTAGTGGTTTAGCAACTCATTGGTGACGACTTCAAATTTGGCGATAAAGTTGGACGGTATAATACGTAAATACCAAAAATTAAAGCGCGATAGTCATCCAATTTTGGGAAAGAGACCCTCAAACTTCTAACATAGCTTATATATTAATTATGCTTCGCAATGCTCGGTAGTCTGAACAGTACAATCAGTAAGGTGATGACTTGGAATTTGCGAGATCAAATTATGATCATGAGCTAGTATTTCTTTTTTTTATTTGTTTTCTTTCAAAATTATTTTAAATTAATTAAACGATTTACAAATAGTTTTAATTAGTATGATTTTTCTATTTTTATGCAAAAATAAATGCTTATTTTCTTCATTCTAGAATTATAGTTTAATTTTTAGAAGAAAAATAATTGTACGTTTACATGAGGGTTTTTTTTAATTTTCAAAATTACATAAATTAAACTAGAAATTTAAAGATAGTTTTAATTATATATATTAATAATTTTTGTATCCGAAAATAAATGTTTTGTCCTTTTATATGTGAGTCATAACTGAATTTTTAAAAGAATAATAATTATATTCAATTATACGATTCTTGAATCACAATTATGGTTTAATTTTTAAGTGTTAAAATAATTATAAATATAATTTCAATGACAAAAAATTATTTAAAATAACCTGTATCAACTTAAAAATTCCATTTTTTTTAAATTTCAAAAATGAATTTTTTTTTTTTGTTATAACTCAGTGAAGCTGTATCCATATAAGAATTCGAAAAGAGCAGCTGAAGTTAATAAAAATATATTCAATCTCACTCTAAGTAATCGAAGAAAAAGATACAAGGCAGGTGTTAAATTATAAAATTTATAAGAAAGTGGTTCAAAATTTGTATCGTATATTTCGTAAGCTGCCCGATTTTCCGAAGAAAAATAAATACGCTTTGAATTTAAATGAACTCTACTTTCCAATTAATATCTTTGAAGTTTCTTTGTAATTATACTGACGAGCCAAAAAAAATAGGTACACCTGCTTGATATTGTGCAGGGCCTCGTGAGCACGTATAAGAGCCTCAACACGACGTGACATGGACTCAACTAAAGTCTGAAGTAGTGTTTTAGATAACTGGCTCTCTGAATCCTGCAGTGCTGTCCATAAATGGGTAAGATTTCGAGGGGGTGGAGAGCTTCTTTGAACCGCCCGTTGCAAGAAATCCCAGGTATGCTCAATAATGCTCATGTCTGGGGATTTAGGGGGCCAGCGGAAATGTTTAAAGTCAGAAGAGTGCTCCTGGAACCATTCTAGAAGTGCGTGGTGTCGCATCGTCCTGCTGGAATTCCACAAGTCCATCGGAATGCACAATGGACATGAATGGACGCAGGTGATCGGACATGAGCCTTACGTGCAAGTCAAATGTCAGATTCGTATCTAGACGTATCAGGGGTCCCATATCACACCACCTGCTCACGCCCCACACCATCACAGAGCCTTCACCAGCTTGAACAATCCTCTGTTGACATGTAAGGTCCAGGGATTCAATTAGAGTGTCTCCATACAAGTACACGACCATCTCTCGACACAATTAGAAACGAGACTCGTCAGACCAGGCAACGCGTTTCCAGTCATTAGTAACCCAACGTCGGTGCTGACTGGCCCAGGCGAGGCGCAAAACTCGTGTCGTGCAGTCATCAAGGGTAAAAGTGTGGGCCTTCGGCTCCGAAAGCCCATATCGATGATGTTTCGTTGAATGGTTCGCATACTGACACTTGTTGATGGCCCAGCAATGAAATCTGCAGCAATTTGGGGAAGAATTGCACTTCTATCACGTTTAATGGGTCTCTCCAGTGGTTGTTGGTCCCGTTCTTGCACGACCGGTTCTCGGCCGCAATTTTATCGAAGTTTTGATGTTTTTACCGGATTTCCGATATTCTCGGTACACTCGTGAAATGGTCGTACCGGAGAATCCCCATTTCATCGCTACCTCGAATATGTTATGACCCACCTCTCGTTCGCCGACTGTCATAACACGTTCAAGCTCACTTAAATCTTTATTATCTGTCATTGTCGTAGCAGTAGCCCCTCTAACATCTGCGCCAGACACTTGTCTTATATAGGCGTTGGTGATTGCAACGCCTATATAAGACATAATTGCCTGTATAAGATTGCAATATTCTGCCTGTAATAAGTCGCCTATATAAGATTGCAATATTCTGATTGATTCCCTATTTCTTTATTTGCATACGCATGCCTATGCCAGTGTTTTTTTAACACTGTATTTTACCTGCTTAAAAACAAAAATTTAACTATCCTTCTTAAAAATTAAAAATGTTTGCAATTATTCTTCTAGTTTAAAAATAAAATTATAATTTTATTTTTAGGCGAATGGTCACTAATTTTTGCATTCCATAAGAGTTACATATTCATTAAGACTGTTTGTGAATTGTTAATTTTACTTAAAGAATTTTTTATGTTTTTTTAAATGCTTTGTCTTTAATTATTTTTTTATTTTTTAAAAAATTAATTATAATTCAGTTAATAATTTATTTTTTTAATTATTCTATTATGATGAATTAATACCAGTTCCTTATAATTAATTAAAATTATATGTAGATATTAAAAGAAAATTCATTTATTTTCCATACAAAAATGAGCGATTGAAATCATCTTTAAGTTGTTGATTTACTTTAAGTAATTCTGAATATTTTTTAATGCATGTAATCTTATAAGTATTTTTCTTCTAAGCATTTATTTTTACATAAGCATTTATTTTTATATTACTATTAATATTTATTTTTACATGCAAAATGAAAAACATACAATTAAAACATTTATAAATTGTTAAATTAATTTGAATTTTTTTAAAGAACGTGTTAGCCCAGAAGAGAACTTTGGTCTCGGAAATGCTAAACAGCGTTTTCCAGAATGCACTGTTCGGAAACCCGACGATGATGACGCATTATTAGTATATAAGATATACTGCATGACTGAGGGCCATTTCCAAGAAATTAGCTATTATATCTCTTTACTATTTAAATGAATGAACTTTCTAGAATCATATCTCATCCCGAACTAAATGCTCTAACCCATGCCAATTCTTTTTAAGAACGGTATAAAATTATTTATTGAATTAAGCGAAACTTCTTAAGATAATATCGAAATTTGCTATTACATGCATTTTACAAATAATGAGTAAATGTCCGTTCACACAAAAAAAATGCAAATAACCATTCAAAAATAGTGGAAAGTAATACAGAAAAAAAAACCGGTCGGGAAATAATCAAAAAAAGTTACAAAATACAAAGAGGAAAGCTATTAAACTTTTTAAAAAACTAACATACCAAAATCAAACTACTTTTTTATATATATAAAATAATACGAAATAAGTTAGAATACGAATAAGTTACGACATATATCAGATTAATTTTAAATTCTAGGCTTGCATTATTCTGCCCTTATATGATGGGGCCATCTTATTCAAATACTGTACTGAGAATAGAGTTTTTAAATACTGTATCTGTGGATTGTACTTAATATTGTATTTTATTTTAGTAATATTGATATTCAATTCTTTTAGAGAGGTTTCCTATAGTTTACATCAAGAACTCACATATGATCTGACTGCAAAGGTAAATTCATTATCTTTGATTTTGACTTTTAATAACTTCTCATCCCATTTTGCTGCATATAATTATTATTATTACCTCCCCCCCCCCGAAAAAAAATCCGCGAAATATATTAACCCGTATCTTTTCACAATACTTCTAAATAATAGTACCATCCCTGTCTTTTCGGTATAATACTGAGGACCTTGATCATGCAGCCTTGCTCAAATTTTTATTTTTAGTGCACTAGAGGTTTTGTGCTTCATAATATAGCAACGGAAACCAAATTTCTTTTATTAAAGTTTGCATTTTTGACATCTTTTTGGATAACTGAAACCAAAATTGGGTGCGACCAGATTGACATTCAATTCCTTTGCTCTTGCGTCTTGTCTCCACACCAAGCTCTTGCGTCTTGTCTCCCAGAGGAAGATATCCTCCAACAACAACACTGGGTTGCCATATTTGGCGCTAAATCTCCTTGGCGAAAAGGGGGTGATGCTCTCTCCGGATCAACCGAAAACTGGACACAAAATCACATATCTATCTCTATCGGGCTAAGTAATTTCGTTTTAGATTTAACACGTTAACATGCACGAGAAAGCATATACCGAAAAAAAGTCAAGCTCTTATGAATTTGGCTCAAAATTTGATATGAATCCACTTTAAAATGTTAAATCTATGGGGTAAATATCCATTTAGCTTTATTCTTTTTATAATCATTGTTTTCATTTTTATTAACATTGTCAGACAAGCAGATTTCTTTTGAATGGTTTTAGTTCAAAATTTGATAGAAAAAGTATTAGAAGTTTTCACCACATGTATATTACATCTCTATTAATAATAAAAATAAATGTGCGCATGTGTGTGTGTGCGTTGGCTCTCTACAAATCATACCATTTCATTTTCATTTTCATTTTGCTCGTGAATACTTTGGTGGTCAAATTTGGCACCTCGGTTCAATTTTTTTAAAGTTTTAATTTTAATTTATTGCAAAAAAGTGAACAAAACACTTTTTCAAAAAAAATTGTTTTAATTCTTTTTTATTACATCAATTTAAAAGTCAAACGTGATTTTTAGATGAATTTTGGCAATTTTTAAACATACATATCGCCTTATTTCCCAAAATGCATTACATTGTTACCATGAAATACAAACCATTTTGATTCCATGAATTTCAAACCCTGAATATCTAGTCGTTCAACACTTGTATCTTATTTTTATTATGTCAGAACATGATGTTGTTTTTGAGATGAGATTTTTGCCATCAACAAAAATCCGCAGGTGAAAAATAAAAAAAATTATTATCTGCACGAGCATCTCAAAAAATCAGCTTTTAATAACTCGTTGTCATTGCATTTACAAAAGCTCTTATTTTTTAAAAAATAAGTTAATGACTACAGCAAATAAAACCGAGAAAGATGTCATTTTGAGCACGTGATTATATGAAATGAAATAAATAGGAAATAGGAGATTTTTTTTTAACAATCAATGCGATACAAAGTTTTCTGGATCGTTGGCAATACTAAAGTGGCTCATTCAATGAAACATCTAAAATGAATAAAAATATAATTTAACTTGCACGAGATCATGAGGTGCTTGGCCGTTCAAAAAATGATGTTCTGACATGATACATTGAAATATGCATATCAGTTTTCATTTTAATCTTTATTTAAAGTTTAATCAATTGCAGTGTATTTTAAAACTCCAACTTTACAGAAGTTGACAGAAAATTTCAAAAATACATAGTACAGTGAAGAGAACGGCTTAAGCATTCTATTATAATATATTATCAGGCTATCGAAATTTAATCCTTAAAAATATTTTACTGAAGAATCTGTTAAGAAACCAAGTTACAAAAAATACTAAATTGTAAATTGTAATAAGCATTAGTCCTGGCGTACTAAGTGGCCACCCAAAGCCAGCTAGTATTCAATAAAAATTCTTCCCTACCATCATTGTCACATACCTTAAATTATCATTTTTATTGGATAATGTAGGCAATAAATAACGTTAAAATAATATACAATCTTTATGATCGGCAGCAAAAACTAAAAGCAATGAAAGCATGGAACATTGTATGGAGTTTATCATTATATGAAATTTGCGACAGTTGTATTTCGAGAAATTCATACTATATTTTGCAAAAAGGCGATTAAAATATGGTGAAAGAAACATTTTTCATCTCTGCCTGTTGTTTGCCTCTTTGCTATAGTGTCATTAAAATATATCCATGTTTCTATCAATGGACATATTTAAAAAAAAGACTTCCAAACAAAGAAATCTGAAATTCCACAACTTGCTGACTCTGATTTAAAAATAAAAGCAAATGATATTTGCGCTAATGATTCTGATGCAATAATTGCTGTATTCGTCCCAAAACATTCTTAGCTTAATGAAATCGAAATCTTCGACACATTGCATGAAAGTAATTCTGTTAGTAATGCATCACATGATTCGTTTCTCGGAACATCTTCCCTTTCTCTTTAAAAGAGCTCGTGCGATTAGAACACCCATAGCCATGAAATTAAAAAGATGACTTCAGGAAAACAGGAATACATTGCGATGATTTGGTATCTGCAATCAATTATAGATATGCAAAAAGGTTTGAATTGAATGCTAAACCGGCTCTGCCACAAAAACAAATGCACTGAAACAAGTATTACAAATGCAAGTACAAGTATGGCAATTTTGTATTTCTTCTTCATCTCAAACTAAACATACATATGCAAAAAAGGTTAGGGTTGATGATGTGAACAGGATCCCCTACAAAAACGGATTCAATATATGAAGACATTTAAAACACGTAACTTATGTTTATGCATCAATTCTGAATAAATAAGGATCGAATACTCATAAAAAATAAATATTTTACAAAAAATGAAATTTTAACTTTAAAAAAATTGAATCTTTGTAAACAAATACGAAACTGCATTATCCCCAAATGAATTATTCTTTGGTGCAAACTGTATCTACGAACTGCCATAAAATGAGTATTGATAATATAAGCACAAGCGAAGAATTATTTATAGATCAAAAAGCAAAAAGGACGGACAACAACTAGGTGTTCTCGGATGACGATTATTATATTAATCAAAATAAGAGCTCAGATATCATGGAGAATAATCTATAATGAATGCAATAAAAAAGTTTGAATTGGGGTATTTTGTTCTAACCGGACTTGTTATGTGTAAGAGTAATTTTCGGACAATCGGACTACCGTATTCTTAGTGAACTTCGCCGGTGTTACGCAAAAGATATTCCTCAAATGTCTCTTGATTTGCCTGAAAATTCATTAACATCCGAAATCAATACCTTATCACATTTGAGTTGTCTGCGTCGGAGTAGACAAATAAATAATCTATTATTAGAAAAGTAGAAAATATATATAATGAGATCTTCGATAGTAAATTTCAAGTTATCATGTGACAACATTATTATTTTTAAGTCCTTTTTTTTATCTCAGTTAATTTAAGCCCTTAGC
>JAOUZG010010699.1:6062197-6102787 GCA_026289955.1 Argiope argentata
TGTTCAGCTGCTTGCAGATCACTTGCAGCCATTCATGGACTTCACGTACCCACACAACGATGGGATTTTTATGGATGACAATGCGCCATGTCACCGGGCCAGAACTGTGAATCTCTTGATTTCATGCGACTTCTATCCGGTTTGGGACGGATGTTGGTAAATCTTGTTTAAAAAGAAGCAAGCAGAGTACAGAAGCAGAAAAATGACAAAAAAATATATGATCATAAAGTGACAATAATAATAAAAAAGGGAAATGAGTGATATCTTAGTACAAGAATAATAGAAATATGAAAACGGGAATATACAATACGAATGAATGCATAAAACAAATAATATCTTTTAAGAAGTGTAAACGAAGAATCTTTGTGGTACGTGGAAAAGTTGTACAGAAGACAGTTATATAGAAGTGAGGTATAAAAAATGATTAGGGATGTGTATGAATAAAATGGAAAGAAAATTAAAACTATTGCAAAAAGAAAGTTGGTATTATTAGTCTAACGCGAGTTATTTTACATTTAGCTTGGAATACAATTTGATTATTTTACCCTGAATATTTATCAATGATTTATCAAGTGCAACCGGGTTATGGCATCCCTTATTATACTTAAATTTTAAAAATGGTATAAAAACAATCACGGTTCATCTGTTTGGCAGGCTTTAAGAACGGCATACGAGCTATTCATAATCCCTTTTATCTCCTGGAAGATATTGCAGTGTTTAATATCCTTCAAAGTGTCACTACAGACAGTGTGCTAAACATTTTAGAATGATTTGGCAGATAGTGGAAAGAGGGTAATTAATGTTTAAAATGTAAAATCCATTTCTTTTACCATTCGGTCTGATAGTTTTCTTCTTAATTTTAAGTCCACATCGGGATATTCATGATTGAAAGAGGTTTCATAAAAATTTTGGTGTATTGATTTTACGTATTGATTTATCTTTCAATTGTGTCGATGACCGCTACTAAGAACTTTTTTAAAACATACTGTGGTGAAATCTTCATCAGTCAGATAACATCTACGGTACGCAAGCGATTACTTTTGTATTGTGGTCATGTTACTCGGCTACAAACCAGAACGTATCAAGTTTGGTCCTAGGTCAATCCGCATCTGCTGCAATGGTGATCCGCGACCTAGAATAAGCAGCCTTCTTACAGCTGTTGTGGCGACCTCTACTGGTAGCAAAAGTCGTCAGGCGCAATAAACACAACTGTCAAGATCCCCACCAACTCATACATGCTCGCCATGCGCTTGTCACAAATGTATAGTTCGTCTGATCATCGACTCACTGGTGGGAGAGGATCTGGTGGAATCTTTATAAGCCAGATAATATCTGCGATACACAGGTAATTACTTTTGTATTGCGATCATGTTACTCGGCTACAAACTCTAAGATTGAGAGTTCAAAACTTTGAGAAGGCCAAAGACCGATAATCCATAGTACATAGGTGAGACATTAGGCAGCTATGCAGGAATATATTGGAAAAGTATATGTCTATAACTTATCTATCCATTATTTTCGAGGAACGCAGTGCAACTTTTCAAAATATGGATTGCATGAAGTTTCACTATTTGAAAATCTAGAAAATAAAGAAACAGAGATTCTTCTGCAAATATAGAATTTAAAACTTTTTCTTGATATTACGTTGAATTGATTTTAATATTTTCCCAATCTTCTTATTTTTAATTTCCCATTGCAGCAGAACCCTGTGGCAGTCATTAACCTTTAGCTGAAACTTTCTTTGTATTGATGAATTAGTTTATATTTTTTTCACATCATTTTCGACAGTAAATCGATTTATTTTTGTTGTAATCGTTCAGGTGAACGTATACGTCATCAAGGATCACTATATCTATCTCCAGTTAAATAATTTTTATGCAAGGTTCTACAATCGTTATGTGTTAAACTATATATCTAGGCAAAAGAGAGGGAGAGAAAGATGAGAAGTATGTTTTTAGCTTTCTTTTTTAAACCTTTATTTTAACGTAATATTTTATGTACTGTTTTTCTGCAGACTTTGCAATTGATTTCTTCGTCATCAAATCTTTTTTTGCCAGTATTTTTTCTTTATAAATATTTGAAACCTTACTCAACTTTTTTGGGTATTGCTTGGAGTTTTTTTTAGGGTAAAAATAAGGACTTGGGATTTTTCACTTTCAGATTAATCATAATGTTTAATTTGCACTTGATATTTAACGACGTTTTTGAATTATGAAACAGGAATATTTCTCTTTGCAAAGCGTGCACACACACAAAAAGTTCAATTCAGAGGTTGTTTGTACATGACATTTTGAACGAATAATTTTAGAAGATGCAGACGATATTTCTCATTTTAAATAATAAACTGTTACCAAATATTGCTATTACAAAACATCTGCTTTTTTAAAAATTTTAATCAAAGTCATTCAAAAATGTGTAAATAATTCCTTACCTTTAAGGACTGACAATATTTCAAAATTTCTGAAACATGAATGTCATTCAGAAATAAGTATTTGTTATCACTTTAAGTATGATTACTTGTCAAAAAAGACAAATATTTTAATTAATTAAGAATGTGTATTTTTTTTCTAATTCTTTGCTTATCAATTTTCTTATACTCGTAATATATTTAATTCTCTGCTCTTTGAACTCGTTTAAAATACTGGAATCCCATTGAAATTTTGCTTTTTATTAAATGTTGACTGTTTATTTAAAGTGTTGAATTTGTGTTAATTTAAAATGTGACCACTTTTTAACATTTCCATCAAGAGAAGATGCCAGAATGTGAAGATAGATTCACCATGTAATGAGGGTCCCAAAATATGAATTTACAACCATTTGCGACATAAAATGTTGGCAACCCTATTAAAAAATCATTTGACCGTTGATAGTTTAGAGTTTGTAAAAATAAAGCATTACACGATTAAACAGTGTGTTTTCATTGTTGAACAATATTTCACAAATAATGAAAAATTGTGAATTGGACCCTTAATCGCCTGATTTAACACCATGGGATTTCTTTTTAAGGGTTATTTGATATCAAAGGTCTATGCAAATAAAGCAAGTATGAAGTATGATAAAGCAAGTATGAACGAAATTCAGCCAAATTTATGCAAAATGGTAATGGAAAATTTCGACAAAAGAAACTATCAGCTGTCAATAGTTTTTTTAATTGACTTAACAATGCTTTAGTGCAAAGGATGGTGATAAATTCAAGTCTTGTGTTATTTTTCGAACACCTTTTAGTTCAGTTTTTAAATAGTGCCAATACGTTTCTATTGTTTAGGGGTTTTTTTTGGAATTAATTGGTATTAGGTTTTATAGATATGTATGATTTCTTTAAAAATATTCAACCCAAAACCTTAACTTATGTTGCTTCTGTTAATAGAATGTATTTAAATGCCCTTCGAATCGTGACTGCATTCTTATGAAATGTTGCTTAGTTAATTGACTTGGAATTATTTTAAGTTCATATTTTAATTTGAATGAATGCAATAATTCATGCAATAAATGCATGCAATTAATTCTTGAATCAAAGTGTCTTTCATTCTTGTTCAAATATATAAATATATACGAGTTGATTTGTAGTATTAATATTTTCTAAATTACTTTATTTTTCTCTTATATTTTTCTTACAGCATTTAAAGTGTATTAATCGAATAAGTCGATTAAAGAATTAATTTTATTTAGATACTTTTTTTTGAAAAATTGCTCTAATATTTAAACAATTCTTTTGCAGTGTAACGGCGATGAGAACTGCTTGTAAGTAACTGATTTTAAATGGATTATTTTTCATTTTAGAAATTAGAACTTTTGTTCATGTATCTATGTAATAGTTTTCCCCGAAAATTTATTCAATATTAACATATTATGGATTATATATATTCATGAAAGAAAAGCTTGGTTGTTAAAGTCTAAAATTCTTTAAAATCCGGAAGATAATCAGAATACTCAATTTCAATTTTTGGCTAGATTTAGGATTATGATGTGGTCTCAAACCGAAATATTTCCACCGATTTTTAAAAAAATCTGCCCGAAGTTAACTATTTTTTATTACAAAAGGAATGGCCGTATTTGGGAGAAGTCATCGAAAATTTCAAACTTGGTAATAATATAATAATTTTAAGTCTTGCCCATTTTTTATTTTTTATGAGAAAAAAAGAAACCTTAGGATTTTTTTTCAGTAAATCCAAATTTTTTTTATCATGTCAGAACATTATGTTATTTTGGGAAAGAGGTAAACAAAAATCGTCGGTGGAAAAAAAACAACTGTAGGCGAAAAAATTGAAATTTTATTACCTGCGCCAGCGTCTCAAAAAAATCAGCTTTTAATAACGCGTTGCCATCGCATTTACAAAAGCTCTGATTAAAAAAATAAAAAGTTAATGATTACAGCAAATAAAATCTAGAAAAGTGTCATTTTGAGGACGTGATTATGCGAAATGAAATAAATAGGAAATATGATATTTTTTTAAAAAACAATCAATGCGAGACAAAGTTTTTTGGGTCGTTTGCAATACTAAAATGACTCATTCAACGTAACAATTAAAAAGGAATAAAGATACAATTTAACTTGCACGAGCAAGTGGTGCTTGGCCGTTCAAGAAATGATGTTCTGACATGATGCATTTAAATATGCATGACATATTTCAGTTTAATGTGCGTGTTTTTTACTTCTGACCAAGAATAAAATTATAACAGAGAAGAAATGAAATGTAGTCATTTATACTCATTTGAAAGTTTTAAAGAACTCTAGCAGTTTAGTTATGAAATTCATTTTACATATTTGCAATTAATTAAAGACAATGCATTGCTAGATGATGTGCGCATTAATGTTTGTCATGTAATCGCGATGACACATTTGTCATGTCATCACGACTATATGGCATGTTTGTTACATCAGTTCACTGACTGAATTTGTCTCTGGCTATTTTTGCGAAGGGCGGATGTAGAAAACAAGTAAAGACTGGATTAGTAATGGTTAGTAATGTAATAAAGTAAAGACTGGATTAGTAATGGTTTTAATTAGTACCAATTAAAAATTAATGGTACTATTACCAGGCAGCATTTTTCGTAGCGAGTTATTGCTGTGTACAGATAACCCAATTTATTATTGAAATTTTACAAATTTAATGAAAAATGGAAAATTTCGGTTTAATGATTTAGCATGTAATACTTTGCCCATTTTGCAAACTTTGGCGAAAAATCGGTACCGTATATTATTTTTTAACCGTATATTATTTTTATTTATAATATTTGTTCAATGTTATGTCTTTGAGTTGTGGATAAAAATACTAGAGCATCTCAGTATTTTTTTTGTACAATAGGTTGTTGTTGTTTCTGATGGCACTTGCATAGACAAACTCGTTGAGGTATTCAGAGATTTAAGCCTAATCAACGTTTTTTTACGCCTAATCTGGCTTTGTTTTAAGCCTAATCAGCGTATGTAGTAGCGCCTACAAGGGCCAAGAGTACGAATTTTTGTTATTCACTCGTCACCTTCGCTTGCACTACCCCTTTTTAAAGGGGGGGCACAGTCACACACCTTACACAGAAGAAAAACCATGCCCGAACCAGAATTCGAACTCGGGACGCCTAGGTCAGGGAGAAGAAGGTACACTAGGTTTAATTACCAAAGAAAATAAATTAACAAAATGTAAAAACAATTCTATTCCAAGAAAGAATTTTTTTTAATAAAAATTGTTATAATGTTATAATAAAACTAATTATAACATTTATTGAAAAACAATCTTAATCAGTTTACTCTGTATCTCAATTATCATCTATTATCATACATATAATTAATTATCATACATATCCTCTTTTATTAAATGCGCTATCATTAAATGCTAATATCAAGTATCAATTTTATTCTTATTCTGGCTGTGTATAACTCAACTTTGTAAAGCATGTATAATTCAACTCTAAATTTATTTCTTGTTTCTAATTATTTTTATTTGAACTTTCTTTATATTGTAAAGCTAATTATCAATGAAAACTAATTTATTAAAAAAAATAATTTTTTTAAGTAAGTTTGAAGAGTTTTATAAAAATGTGCACTCTATTTCCATTTTTTAAAAATGGCTTTACCAAAATTATAATTTGTGAAATGATTTAAACGTTAAAACTGATGGACTGAAATAGAATTGACTTATCAATTAAATCACAATCTAAAATAAATTAAATTAAAACAAAGAATATTCGAAACTTTAGTTCGAATCCTTGATGATGATGCTGTGTCGAAATTACCACATAAAGGGAAAGTGGGTGTAGTAACATCTGAGGGTAAAGACCCTTGAATACCCTAGGACAGAAGTCTGACTTCTAGCTCATATGAAGATGACAATCACACACCCGCTTGCACAACTCTTTTTTAAAGAAGCGAGGGGGGGGGGGGCTCTTTCACTGAGAAGACGCGTTTCTCCTCGGCCAGACCACCAGCAGTCCAAATCATTGAAAAAGTCTTAAAGCTTGATTCATCTGTGTTAATAATATCTATCAAAATTTACTTTTAGCACTTAAAAAAATTAATATCGTTCCAGCAAATATGCATAAAAGAAGTAACTGAGACAATGTTCATTATTATTGAATATTATATTTTAAATTTGTCAAAAATATAATTAAAAGTTGTTTGGAAATAAAACTAGTATCTCTGAAAAGCTAATTTATTATTATTATTGTTAATACATGTAAAGAAAGATTTTTTTTAGATAATATCCACCAAATTTATTGAAAAAAACTTTTAAAACTCTAATTCTTTTTTAATTAAAATTGAAAATGAAATTAGCAGAATGTACGCTGAGATGATAAATATCTTGAAGTACTCATCGTTTATTTTTAATACATATGCGAGAGACGATAATAACGACACAGACACGAAGAAGAAGAATTGAACATTTAAGAACAATTTAATGGTTTTCAGGTAACAATGGAATCATGGGATTTATGCGACGTCACAGAGTGGCCTATTGCATCTTAGTATCATTGTCCATATTATTGGGTTTACACTTGGCCAGTTAGAAGACGGCAAGTATTCAGTGCATGCGTAGAAAGAGACTGATTTATGTTTGCCGTAATTTCATAACATAGTGTCAGGCATTCCATGTTTGGCTATAAATTACCATTCTGGCGTCCCTGAATATGCCTTTTTAACTGCGTAACGTATTAAACTGATGATTATTTACACAAGGAGACAGAAGAAAAAATTAAAAAAATATGTCAACTTACCTAAATTTGAAAAATTATAGAAAAGAAATGGCAGTTAAAATGGAAAAAAAGAACACTATCTCGCATTAGAAAGAGCAACAAAAAAAAAGCAAAATTAATCTAATAAGTCATCCTTTTTTCCCGCCAAAAAATCGCCAAACTTTACAAAGGCCTGCTCAGTAAGAAAAAATTAAGTACAGTGGCATGTAATTGTTCCTTCGAGGCACTTAGCTGCCATAGACCGAACAGCACTTTTTTAGGCTTTCTACGCATGCGATGCTTATTTGCCATCATATATAACTAGCCGAGAGTAAACACGGTATATCATATTATCACAATTGTTCGGGATTGTTAGAATATTAACCGAAAATATAAAAAGAAAATAGACAGGTGTTATTTTCAACAAAACATTCTACTATTGTATTAGAATTTGAAAACCCCATATTCGATTAATCTTACTCTTTTAGAAGTAACAAGGCTCCAATTTTTTGAACGAAATTAGCATTATGAATGGCGCAGTTTACAAATAAATTGTCACTATAATCATTATTATTTTTAAAAAAGAAATATCACATATATTAAAAACTTTTACTTTACAACAATCGATAAATCAAAGTATACACAATTGTATCTGGAAAGGTTCAACAACGATGATGTGCCTTTTCAGTATTTTGAATAATTTTATTTATCCACTCTTGGGAATTTCTTTGAGCTTGCTTTTCGGCATTGCTGCTACATCAATGAATTTTATAGGACTGACAGATTTTTACATATGCCACTTGAGGGCATTACAAGTGAGAGGCGGGGCAATATGTTCACGTAGCAGTATCTATGCATGTCATGCAACATCTAAGTGCACATTATCTTATTCTTTTATCATATCGTTTCACAATATGAGGAACAAATATCACGATTAAATGTGTTGCTGTGCGTTTAATGTGCATCAGATTATATTTATCCATTTATTGATCAATATAATCTGTTTGCTTCATTTAAAAATGCAGTAAGCATCAAACCGAATACTCTCTTAAAGTAGCTTTTTCAAGCAAAAAGTTAGATTTGTAACTATTCAGTTAAAAAATAAGTACTTTGCTTTGTTATTAAACTCATAATTATTTCTTTTTCAGTTACAAGGATATATATGTACACTTCATTTTCAATCGTTTGGAGGTCGAGAAATTTTTGCATCAACCGAGATATGAGGTAAAACGTACTCTAAGAGCTTTTTAAAGAGATACAATTTAATACATTTTTTTCTTCCTCTTTCAGCTGTCTTGTAAACCAGCAATGTGTAAAAAGACTTCAAAACCCTTATAAACTATTAGCCTCTATTGCCAGTTTTGAATTCTATGAAAACATGAAAATCTAGGTAAAAATTCAAGCGTTAATAAAACAGAAAAAGAAAGAAAGAAAAGAAACTATAGGAGCGGTGCACTGAAACGAGGTAACTTTGCCAATTGTGTTAAAATCAATCGAAATTGCAGGAAAAAAATAATCTTAAGAAGAAATGACTTAAACTGTGAAGACATTTTACACATTAGTATTAACTCTTTATTTTAAAGAGAGATATCAAAAACATTCAAAACAGAGAAATTGTAATTTTAAAATTCGCAAATCTTGGAATTTTTTCTAAAACATCATTTTCATTAGAATTTTAATTAAATATTTATATTAAAACTAAAATTTTAGAGAGTCAATTCGGTAACGAATGGAGAACTATATTTAGCAAATGTTTAGAAGCATTTGCAACGGTTTTGGATTTCGCGATGATTCCTTTGCTTTTATTGAAATTTTTGTGGGGTTTTTTTTCATACATAATCGTAATTTAGAAACAATAAAATATTATTTATTCGGTCTGCTATTTAATTTATTTCTATATGTTGAAAATTATGTGAATGAGAGATTGAAAATAAATATCATCGATAAATTAAAATATCAGATTATATATATAGAGAAAAAAATGTTCGTTTTGGCCCATCATAAAAAAATTAAATTATGGCATCAAAGGCCTTTTCTGTTATCCAATCTTATGCGAAACATAAATTACTGAAATAAAGTAGTTAGATACATTAAATGAATATAAAAAGTCCTTTTCAATAACGGATTGTTAATTAAAAATTTAACTCATTACATGAAGATTAAAGTTCTCTGATGTAATTTATCTATCTCATTACAGAGCGTTGAGATGTTCAGTTACATCGGCGGCTACATGGGCATGTGGCTAGGAATCTCCCTGGTGGCTCTCTTCGATTTCGCCGAGACACTTATGTCCCTAGGCACTTACATGTGTAGGGACAAGAGGAAGAAGAAGGCGGTTCACAGCTACTACTGATTTTTTTTTGTTGTTGTTGAAAACATCTCATACTCAGTTTTTTTTATTCTTTTAGATATGTAGTCACAATATTTTAAGAGTCCGGCTGCAAGAAATAAAATCTCTGTATACAAAAAACTCAATATCTATCTATTTGTTATGGGTACCACATCCATTACAGATTGGATCAAATCTTGGCACACGTATTTTTTTGTATTTAAAAAAAGAGTTATTTATGTCATTGAAATTTTGCCTAGAGGATGAAATGGGAGTAAAATATTTTAATTTTTTTTCGTCATAAATCTCAGAATTTTGAAATTGAAAAGAAAAATTAGCTTTTCCGTCACATTATTTTCATTTCTAAATGTCTATTTCTCAAATTTTAATCAACTCTCAAAATCGTCTTCAAAAAATTTAAACCTTTTTTTTTGTTAAAATTCTTATATTTATTTTAATTGTTTGTTTGGATCTAGCATCCAATCACTTTTACTCTTATTAAATCTGTCTTTGGACCTTTCACCTTTGATTTCATTTCACAATATATTCAGTTTTTAATACGCGCAAGCAGTAATTTATTGTTATAGTACTTCCTGCTCTAAGTTTCGTGAAGTCAACGGGTTCGCTTGTTTGGGGATAAATGGTGTTAAACAATCGACATGTCTGAATAGCAAACAGCGATGTTTATTAACGCGTACGCACAAATAAACGGTCAACAAACAAAAAGCCGAGACGTACTCAAACAATGCACAGCAGCACACTTAGGATAAACAACAGTCCACAAGTCATAATCGGTAGCGAACAACCACAACTACACTCAAAACGGCTAGATGGTCCGAATCCGATATCGCCCCGACGCAAAGGCGACTACCGTGGAAAATGAACGGGTTTTACCTGAGTGTTACGACCATTGGCCACTCAATTACCGACTACCCTTGCTGCTTGGGAATAGAGTTTAGCAGGAGGAGAGAATCTACGCAACTTCTCTCTATGGTCTCTCCAAATGTCCGCTATTCTCTACTGTCCCCCTGCTTTAGCTATATCTAATTTCTGACTTACTGTTACACGACTGACTGCTCCTCACACGACTCGATGCTGCATCTATAATAAACTCGAGGATTCGGCACAAGCTCAGTTCACCCATCTCTTGAGCTCCCTTCAACGTTTGCACTTCATAGCTGATTCGCTATGTGACTTTAAACCTTTCGACGACGACTACCTTCACCTTAGATTATCGCCTTTTATAATTTCCAGATTAGGCAGAGACGGTTTTTGAACAGTCAAAAATATCTCATGAATCATCTATCATCAGCATCCATCATCAAAAGTCTTGAAGATTCTAATATCATCCATTTTGTAGCCAAAGTCACTATACTCAACACCAAATGGTCGCCAAGTTTACAGCCAAACCTTGGGGTTACTAATCCTGCAGTATTAACCTCTACCAAACTGACCTATCTGGAGCTTTTCTCCATCAAAAAATCTGCCATTAGAGAAGACTGGCTTGCTCCTCCATCAAACAACTGGTACAAAGGGCCTAATCCAGGTTTCTTTCTTTCCATCTCAGGAGATAGATCATCCCATACTTGCATTTCGCGACTTGCCAGCGGACACTTAAAATGTCTTAAATTCTCTGGGCGAAAGAAATCCTTTCCCCTTTGTCCTAAATGCCAACTCTTCCTGGCCACTCCCTCTCACATCCTTGACTGCCTTGGCCTCAGTGTAGGGGATATTTATTCATCTCCTTGGACAGTCACCGACCATCTCAGAGTCAACGGTTTATTTGATCTGGTCTGACTCCGTTAGAACATGATATAGATAAGAAAAAGAAGAAGACTAATCTTGCATCTGATCAACCTTCACGGAACTGATCGTGAAACAGTCTTTCCTAATACAGAACTAATTGTAATGGGAAAAAACACATATTCGTAACATTATTCTTAAGTAACTTCTTTTGAAACTGTTAAAATTTTTCTTCGTGGCATTTCTTCCAAAACTATTGGGACATTTGTAACAACTTTTTTTACTCATCGTTTAAACATAATAAACTGATTATTTTTCTCATTTAGTTTTTAACAAAGGTAAAAAAAGCAAGCAACCAAAAATTTGATGAGGCAAATTAAACGGTTTAAATTTCATGGTAACAATGAAATATTTTGTTGAAAATTAAATTTTAAAAACCCTTTTAAAAAACAGCCAAATTTTGTTTGATAAAAGTAGCGCAACAATCAAATTTCAATCAGTTTTTTTTTTTAATTTTGTAACTGTGTAAAATTTATTTTTATGTAAAAATATCGTCAAAAGTTATCACATAAAAAGGACAACATTCAATTTGACAGTAATTACATCTTTTCAAAAAAAATCGTTCCGAAATCCTCATTTTCATCCTCAAGGTATCTATGTCACATATTTAGAGGCTGTAGAGCAAAGTGTTTGGCATGTAAGGAGTTAAAACGCGCGCACACGCATTCATCTTTATTAATAGTCGGAGAGAGAGAGAGAGATGCAGAAAAATAAAAATGCATATATTTAACAAAATTTTCATTTATTTCACAAAATATGCAGAATTTTGCTTGAAATAAATCATTGAATATTATAAAATATAATTCGAAATTTCAGTGGCAACTCATTTTACATTTTGGTAAAATAAGTGACATCTAATTAATAATTTCATGATAAGTATTTTTTATGGATAGCAAAATATAAGTTAAATCTTTCCAACAATATTTAATCCCATCTAAAGTAGAAGTTTACTAACAAAGGGACAAATACCTGACTGCTTTCAAATGAATCCCTAACAATTAATGAGTGAGTAATAATTTCTCGCTCTTGTGTACTAGTCACGAAGAAAATATAATTTTTGAAAACAATTTCGATAATTTACAAAAGGGAAATGATCACATAAGAGAATCGGGTACATGCTGAGGTATAGTGACAATTTATAATGTTTTAAACTATAAGTCACTGAATGAGATAGTTTTAAGTACTTTTTCGTTAGCATGGGGAAATGTCGCCAATTGCGAACCACTCGCAAGTCGAGTCGCCAAATAAAGCAAATGACAAAACAGCCAACGGAATTCTACATAATTTGACGATTTTTCGCTTGCACCTGGCTAATGAAAAAGGGCCTAGTTTTTTACTTAATTTCTTGTTATCTTAATTTGGCAAATTTCGATAGATTTGGTCTAAATTTCTTTTTGTCTTGTGGGAAAGTTAGTACGCCATTCTCTGGTTTTATCGAACAAATAAAACGAATTCACACTCACCATTCCAAGAAAAAAAATATTCTAAAGAACTAGAAATACAGGTAGTTTTGGAAAAATATTAAGCTGCACATTACGTATTAGACCATCGATATGCCAACAGTCACCAACCTCTTCGAACTAATTTATTTAGATGGCCAGAACTCTTTGACGCTTTTCAGAATGGCTATAATCAGATAATCTACCTTATGAAGTCTGCGCCACATAAATTATGACAAATAGGAATCCAATTGTTCTCTTTTCGTACCCTAATCGTTCAAATCCCAAATTTTAAACGAGTCAAAAAATCAGAACGGAAAAAGCGTTTAATGGTCTTCTGCTAAACCAACAAAATGGCGGAAGGCAGTTAAGGTTCGGACAATTTTTAAAATAATGACGGTTGTTTACCATTATTGGCGGTTTAACATTACTGAAGCCATCAAATTTGGCGATAAAGATTGATGGCTTAATACGAAGTACCTATATTGCTGCCATTAAAACTTTATTCTCCTTTATTTTTATTTAATTAGACTTTTTCAAGCTTTTAATCTTTACACTACATGCATTTAAGCAATTTTAAAGTTTGAAAATAAAATAAAGATAAAAGTTTGATTTCATTTTTTTTTCAAAATTGGTGGCATAAATCGTAGAAACTGTCAAAATTATCTGTTGAAAATCGTATTTAAGTTCTCGAAGTTGTGCCATGAGAACATAGAGCTGGTATATAAACGAGCTCTATGCATGCGAACTATTACAAGGTTTTAGTACATTAAAATCATTTCAAATTTTTTTTAAAAAAAGAGTTCTATAATTGTAATCTTAACTTTGCACCCATCTGCTCGAAAACCTCAAACTGCGCATGTGCAAATAGCAAGATCTGCGGTATGCATATGCAATGCATTTCTTTGTTTCCGTCTGATTTTAAATAATGGTTCAAAACTCATTATGCCCCTCCAAAAGGAAATCCAACCTTGGCCGGAATACATTAAATGCCAAAGAGCTTCATTTGTTGCACGATAAGGAAAATGAAGAGGAATGCCTTACTGTATGCGAATATTAGAGAAATAAGGCCCACAGTTAGGGAAGGAGAATCTTTTGATGAGCGAAATAACGGGCAACGCTGTGCGGGTATTGCTAGTGAAATTATAAACAATGGATAAGATCATGAATATTTTGCATGGCGCTGGTGAAGGATAATAGCGAAATGTAGATCCCTTGAGTGTATTGAGTTTTTACTGCAACTACTCTGAGAATATATTTCGGACTCCTTTATTCTAAGCGATTGAAACTGGAATTTGATTAGGAACTACAATTGTACTTACAAAATAACAAATTGAATTTCATAAAGTCATAGCATTTATGAATTATTGCCATTACATGCATATGGAAGCACAATTTAAAAGACAGCAAACCATTCGCCACATCTGGTTTAATTTTGATAAGAATTTATATTTTAGAGGCTTAATCTGTGAATCAAATTTTATCCACGTAACTCTTTATGTTTAGTTGTTAACGAATTCAATTGTATTTGAACCTCCAGACAGACAGACTTCCTTTGAATGTACTTAGTAGAATAAAATAAAATAAAATTACATTGACATTCTTTTGGCAGAATTCCATAGACAAAGCAAACACCTTAAATTGAAACTGTTTGTGAAATTCTATTCTATGCGCCAAATAAACGAAACAGAAAATTTAACCACTCTAAAAAGCAATTTTCTGATTGAAACTGAAATATTGATTTATAGTATGTTGCACATAAGTCTATGGATAACACAGTAGCTTCCTCTTTAAAATAATTTCCCGGCATATAGGAAAACTTTCCTAAAGGAAGTAGTTTATAGGAAATGAAGGAATAATGCAAGAGAATTAAGATCTCAAATATATTATTATTAGAAGAAGAAAAAACATGCATTAATAAAAAATATAACAAAATTTAGCTGAAATATATTTATATACTAGCCGTCTTTGGCAACCGGCTGGTTCATCGGGATTGAGGCTCGTTGAAATTGTTAATGAAATATTTTACGAAATTGGTCTCTTAATAACCTCTTGAGGAAAATAATTTTAAATTTCAAATTTTGCTGATTATTTAATATGTACGGTTATGGAACCTTTAAGTCGTTTATGTTCATTGTACAATCATTTCTCTCATTTTCGGTCAACATTTGTAAAATTGGAACTTTAAATTAAATTGGGGAAAATAATTATTAAACTTCAAATAAGGCAAAGAACTTTTGCTGAAATCAAACATATTTCCTTAAAGATACAAGTACAGAAAACAAAAAAATTCGACATTGAAGTCTTATGCGCACGGCGTAAAAATTTTCCTAAATTATGCAATATTTCAAAAACTAATTCAATAAAAAGATTTTCTGACTTATTACATTATTTAGCTTTTAGTTTCACTTTCGAAAGTATTTAAGTAATCTAATTAAAAATATTTCCTTTTCTTCTGGTCAATAAATATATTTCAAAAAATTATGAAATCTTAATTTTATAGTCTCTCTAGGTCCTAAAGAATTATACTCTACAAAATATTCTGGGCATTACAGCTTTTAAATAATAATAATTATAAACATTTATCGTCTGCAATCAAATCGATCTAGACGGATTACGAATAATTTTTTATTAAGAATTATGGATAATTTTGAATTACAAGTTATGAATAATTTTGAATATTATAATTTTAAAACAATCAATAATTTCATTATCTTTAAGCCAATCAGTTTTGTGGAAACGGGTACAGATTACTATATCTTCTTACAATATCTTCTTTGAGACGTTCCTTGGAGTGATCTAAAATCAAACGTTTTTATTAGCAATATTCAAAATTTCATTACTCACTAAATTTTCATTTTAAAACAATGGAGCTCATGTTTTATTTAAGACTATTCGCCTTGGTGACCAGTTGGCTAGCTGGTGATATTGGTTATATTCATTTCCATGTTCCTATCAAATAATTACTTTTTAAAACTGTTTTATTTTTATTGTCTCTTAAGTATACTCTCTTTATTGTATCCATGAGCTTATCTAATGAAGACCTGTTCAGTTAAATAAGGGCGCCATTAAAAACTTAAATATACGGTTCATTTAATTTCTAAAGTTTATGATATTGTAATTTCAATTGTTTACATCTCGTAAACTACCCATATATTAAATAGAAACTTTGTTCTTTGATTTTCGACAATGAAAAAAAAATCTTGTTAACAGATAATTGATGAAACAATGAAAAGTTTGAATATCAAGGAGCAATGCAATGTATTGTTGGTAAAAAGAAAATATTTTTTTTAAAAATTTTATTTTCACAAAATTTAGTAACAATTCCGACGATTATTAAATTTATATTATTAATAATAATAATTTTTGTGTTTTTTACTGCGATGAAACTTTTATTTTTGTTTAATAATATTCTCTAAACTTACCTCGAAAAAATGTCGAAATGCTACATAATTTTTAACTAAAATTTCAAGGGTTTCAAATTTCTTGACCACCAAGGTATGCGTCGAATTCAGTAGCTTCACGTCAAACGGTCTGGCCTGTAGAGTACCAACGCAAATTAAACGCATTCATCTTCAATATTAGTAAAGATGTATAATAAATTAGTAGTCTGTATAATCATTATAAGAAATATCATTCATTCTATTATTTCCAAACTCTCCCAGATCAATCTTCAACTGAAACACAAATCAAACTTCATGCCCGCTTTACACTCGGCCAGTTATAAGACGGCAAGTAGGCAGCGCATGCGTAGAAAGCGGCTGATTTACGTTTGCCGCAACTTCATAAGAGATTCAGACTTTCCATACTTGGCTATAAAAGGCCGCTTTGGTGTTCTTGAATTTTTCTTTTCACTGACTGTCGTATAAAAAGTATGGATATTTACACAAAGAAACTTGATAAAATTTTTTAAAAAAGTTATCATACTTACATTTGGGAGCTATAGAAAATAAATGGAAATGAAAGGACCAAATTATGCTTCAGAAAGATCAAATAAAGGCGGAATTAATCTATGATGAATTATCAATTTCCCCCTTCAAAATTCTACAAACGCATGTGCTATAAGACAGAATACAATACATCTGCGTGTAATTGTTCTGTGGGGATAATTACTTGTCATCGGATGAACAGCATTTTTCAGTCTTCCTACGCATGCGCTAGCTACTTGCCGTCTGCCGAGTGTAAACCTGGCATTATGTCAAAGTTTCTTGCCAAAATTTTGCTGTAAAAATGCTTCAAAACATTTCAGGGCTTTGTTACTATAGTTATATTTACACAATATTGTTTTTTCAGAGACAAAATTTCGTTGCCGTTAAAATTCTCGTGAATGATGCTGCATTTGCCTGTTAAGCCATAGTGTAATACTTATTACTTACTTTCCTTAATAAAGTGGCAAAAGTATTCTCAATACGGCGAACGCGTGAAATCGCTCGTTACACATAGTACGTAATTTTTACTCGTTTTAACTTACGACGGATTAAGCCCAGTTTTAGTTAGTGCCCATAGGTAGCGCTGACGATCTACAAGGCCTAGAGTTATCCAATAAAATTCTTTCTTTTCATTTACTACTTCCCCCCTTTGAACGATACCACAAAAAGCAGAGAGAAAAATATATTTCTCTGTGCGAAAAAGTGTCCTCCAGTTAACGATTCTTTAAAAACATTGTTATTTGGGTTTGTTTGAACTGTGTATATTATTAATTCGACAATTTTTTCATTGAAGGTAAAGTTTTGATTTTTTTACTGCATTTTTCTGTTTCTATGTAACCTATTTAAAGTGATTTAAGAATTAAATAACATCGCTTTAAGAATTTAATTATTTCGTTTACTTTTTATTTACTAAATTATTAAAGTATTTGAATACTTTTTTAATACCATTCTTCTACTTCTGTCCCTTTCTTTGTCATTGGTGCCTTTTTAATAACAAAAGTAGGATTTTTTTTTCTTACCTCTTCCAGCATTTAAAGATTAATACGTGTGTATTTGGAAGAAAGAAATTGTAAACCAGGGATTCTTCCTATTGACAACTAAGAAGGGGTTTTTTTTCCATTTTACTCTAAAATTTTTTCAAATACATAGATTTGAATACTAGCTTAAGTTAAGGGGAAAAGTTTCTATTTTCTGTAAAGATATATATATCTATATATATTTTAATTTAAAAGTCTGAACATATCAATAATAAGTGGATAGTTGCGGTTGAATTTTGATCAGTTTTGTTTTACATCTGTAATAAGATATATTTTAGATGGTTGATAATATATAGCAAAATCCTAAAAATATGAATTAATTGTATAATTGAAAGTGAAATAATTACTTTTAACGTAATTTTCCTAATTAATAATGCTTTTGATATTAGTACTTGTTTCTGTTTTTGCTATAATAAAATGCAGTGAGCTCTTTTTCACAAAAATTAGGATTTCAATTTAAGTAAACCTTAATGCATTTTATCAGGATCAAATTTTAAATAAAATTTAAATAATTTGATTGCCAAGAGCAAAAATTTTATTGACTTGTTGCTACTTTTAATATATCAAGAATAAAAATACAATAATCTTTTGAGGAAAATATGTGGATGCATGAATAATGATATCTGTTGAACGAATTAAATGAATGACTTGCACATATTGGAATTTTTTTTGTCTGTCTATGAACCTGAAAAAGTGGAAACTTCGTTTTAGAAACTATAATAGGCAACCATTGATAGGTAATTAACATGAAATTTACAAACTTCCCTTCTTCTTTCATAAATTCCAGTAATCATTATTCTGCATATACTTTTTTTAACAATGTTTGCAGACATTGTTAATACAGTTTTTCTGTAATTAAAAAATTTCTTTCATTTTGATTCTATACTCCTTTTAGTTTTAAAATGAATTGTGTTATTCCTAATATTATCTTTCTGCTATTTTTCATTTTATGGGATATATTTTTTCTTCTATTCATGGAATTATTATTCACTTCTGATTTGGATGTAGATAAACACTATGAATAGTATATATCCTGTAAAAAGCAGAAAATTTCATTCTCCAGAACTTTGCTAATGTGATTTTGTACTGCATTTTTCATGAGTAATTATGTGACATAAATTTACAGGAATAATAATAATTAACTGGAATTATTCGTCTTCGAGACAAAGTGTGTATTCGCATATTTAAAGCCTGTTTTAAAATCTAATTAGAATAAAAATACATTACCTACAGTTGATTTCATTATTCCTGAATTTCAGATACTCAAAAAGTATAATTTTTTTATTTTAATAACAGTCTTTAAATATATCAGTGAAATGTTCTCGTCACATTGCTCTGAAACATGTTTAACAAAAATTAAATGTGTTTTTTTAACCTGAATTTTACAACTAAAATGCACATTAAAAAAAATGTTAAATTGTTTTTGAGGTTGAATGTTCAAACCTACTTTTAAGAATCTCCTTAATGATTCAGGCTAAGTTGGTGTATCGAGATGCATTTCAACCGTTGAGCAAAAAGATCTTCACTTGGCTTTATTGTGAACTTCTTTTGCGATAATGTCCCCCCTTCAGATTTCCCAAACCTTTTTTTGCGCATTTTTAACTTAGGTAGTCACTAAACTGATATTCATAATGTCATAAAAAAGGATGCCATCATTTGTTGTGCTTTTGTCATGAGATAAAATTAGCCTAAATTGATCAATTCAATCTATCTTACAAGAAAAAGATCTACACAATGACAATAATTTGAATATTTACTAAAATATGGTTGGCATCTCATAACCTGAATATAATGAGAAAAAAAAATACTTGTCTTGCATTAGCTTATCACTAATAACCTTCAACTCCAACATTGCCACAAATGCAATCATATAAAAAAAACTACACCTTCATTGATATACTAATTTGAGTCATCTAATCAACATGCCATTTTAGAATCAATTGGACAAGAGCTAATAAAGATAATTTTTACATCCAGTAGATGCTGCTGATACAATGGAAGGACAGATTTGATTTATTCTCAGCACATTGGTCCTTGAATAAAATGAATACTATTTCAAGGTGCTGTTCTAGAGTTACTTGATTTATTGTCATAAAAAAATTCAAAATCAAAACTTTGATTAACAACATATTTGACTCGAGATAATTTTTAAAAAATACATTTTTGGAAAATATCTTGTCTCTGCAAAGATAAATCAATAATGCTCTGAACTAAATTGATGAAAATGGGTGTGTCTTTGACACCAAATTTGTAGATTTCTATTAAATTTTTGTTACTTTTCTGTTAGCCAGATGGCAGTGAAAAATCGGCAAATAGTGTAGAATTCTATCAAATTTCTTTGATGATTTTTCACTTTCAACTGGTTTTTGAATTACTAAATTTTGAACAAAATCTATTCAGAGGAAGTTATGTGTTTGACTGTTTGAATATAAGTTAGCATAGTAACTACAAGGCAAAGAGTTAGATGAACAACATTCATTTGATATATTCATTGTGTGTAATAACTCAAATTTTGAGCCAGAACTAATAAGGAATTGATCTTCTGTACTTTCAAAACCACACAAGAATGATGATTCTAAAGCACAAAAATTTAAAAATATCAGTTTTTGTGTGAGATTTTGTGACCATTAGTGCTGTGTGAGTGTTTTGTATCAAACTTTTGTTTTGAACATTTGAGAAAAATGTAACTGAAATAGAAATTCTGTTTTCATATTCTATTAATTGCATCTCAGGAATTAATCACTAAAAAACTTTCCTAGGATCACTTGATAGATTTAGTAAAAATGCTAAACTTGTGCAAAAGATTAATATTTTGTATTTACCATACTCCAGTACTATAAAAAGTGTTCTCTGGATGATACTTTTGATTCTAACCATCTTTATTGGAGAGGATGCAAGAAAGTTTCAAGGAGACCATTTCATTCAATTTCTATAAAATCGTCTTTTTCCTACTCCTGAAGCAGATCCTGGGTAGTCTAGGGGCTACCGCAAAAATTTTCTGAGCAGAAATTCTTGAATATCTGAAAAGTAATACAAAAAAAATCAATTTGATTTTGAAATACAAATGATCCAGCTAATCATTTTTCTGCAAGATTAATTTGCTCCAAAATTGCCATGTGGGCAGTTATTTTATTTAGTAGAAATATCCTCAATGAGTTATAAAATAAGTTTTTAATAATATTTAAATGGTTTAATAATATATCTTGTTTTTAGTTAAAGTGATTAATAATGGTTCTGCTGAAAAACTTCCCAGCACCAACAGAAAAATTACATCATACTGAGCATAATACAACAGCATATTTTGAGACAGAGTGCTTGGGGAAAGGAACCCTTTACATTTCCGAGAGGTAACTTTTTCATATTTTTCCAAGTATTCTTTCATTAAAGTGTTATTTTATTTTTTTCAAAATGGAAATATTCAATTTCTGATTTTTCAATAAAATGCTAAATTTTTTAAAAATCTTAGTTTACACCTAATTTATCTAGTTAGGAAGTATTAAGAAATTTTTAACTTTTTTTAATTCTGTAAGTTTATTTATTATATCATTTTCATTTTATAAATCAAATATGAACAATTTTAGATTTTTTGTCAATTATTGTTATAGTTTATTTTAAAACAAAAGGTGAAGTTCAAAGATAATTCAGGCTTGTTTAAAGCAATGTTTATTATGAATGTTAATTCACTAAAGATTTATATCATCTGATATATAAATGTGTGCGATTCAATTTTGGCAGAATACAATAGCATGAGATTTTCTCTCTTATTTAGTAAATTATACCATCTTGATGGCCTAGTGGTCAACTTTGTCATTGTAATGTTTCAGGTCCAAGACCTAATTCCCTTAAAGATCCCTTGTGTATGTGAACCTGCTGCATGTTAAATTCATTGAAAATGCAGGGGACATCCTCCTTATCTGATTAGAGCTCAAAATTATGATGTTCACTCCAAAATAGCCATGGCATTATTTCCAAATAGGACATTTATATGTTCAATCTAACTTAAAACTCTTTTTGTTAACTTCATTTTAGTGGTTTAGAATGTGATTTCTTTAATGATGCACTTTGTCATAATATACACATGTCTGCTTACATATGTATATGTGAATAGTAAATAAATATGGAACAAAATTTATTTTTCAAATTTTCACAACATGAAGCATTTACAATAAATGAGTTATGCTGGTTCAATTTTACATATTTTTTAAATTAAAAGAATAATTGATTTAAAAGTTTTAATACTATTGATATATTTGATATATAAAATTAATGATGTTTTAAACGGGATTAAGAATAATGATTTTATCTTGTTCATACTTCAGTGTTCTTTGCTGGCTCTCAAATGATGGAGAAGGATTTTCCTTGAAATATCAAGCCATCTGCTTCCATGCAGTTTCAAAAGACTTAAATAAATTTCCACATCCCTGCATCTATTTGATGCTTGAAAAAGGAATAGGTTAGTATAAAAATTTTCTTTTTCCCTTATGATATTTCAGTTTAAATGTGAGACTGGTTGTAGATTTTTGCCTTTTAAAAAATTATACTAGTCAATTAAAAATAAAATGTTTTTCTTTATCATAGCTTTTTATTATAAGTTAATTTAGGAGCTTTGCCTGTCATGTCTTTTATAAGAATTACTGATGATGAATAATTTATTTCATTTACTTTTGAAGAAATTATAGTCTATGTAATATTTATATCAGTGAAATTTTGTATTTAAATCAAAAACTAATAAAAAAATAAATCTGATAGTAAAAGTAAAAACTAAATGGTATTACATAATATTGCAATAAATGAAGGGTGCTGATTAGCTGCAAAAAGAAATAATGCCTTTCAACTATTAATTTCTTTAAGAGCAGTTACTATTTTAAAGGAAAGAGGCAAAATGCCAAATGAATTTTGTTACACAAGTTTCTTATTATGTTCACATTATATTTGTCTATATTTTCTGTATATTTATAAAAGATTATAAAATGTATTAATGATCTTTATCCTTTTAATGTGATTTAAATATGCTTTTCAAAAACTGAAAATAATGTACATGTGAATAAAATTGTGTGCCCGTGTTTAAATAAGAAGAAATTAGTGGAAAAGAATGCTCTAATTCTAATATTGATTCATATTTCCTTGTCAAAGTACATTTATTTATGAAATACTCTCAATTCTGTTGCATTTGTTGAAGATTTGGAAATGTTAATACTCACATTTTCATATACATGAATTGATGCAAAATAAATATTCTACCAGACTAACTGCTGCTGAAATAATAAAATTTTTGCCGTTTTTAAAAATAGAAACCAATTGTCCAGGTTTTATGTGTTATTTTCCGAGAAATGTGTAAAAATGCCTTCCATCGCTTAATTTTGTTCACCAGTATATTGTAAAAACCTATGTGGACATTTCATTTATAGCCGAACAGTTGTTTCCCTCCTATTATTACTCTGAAATGAGAGATAATTCCATTCTGTTTTCATAGATGAAAAATTACTCCGGATTTTGAGGCTTTAAAATTCTTACATTAGCGGGCTCACAGAGTTAATGATATGTCTTTTTGATCTCACAATTAATTTCATTATTGTTACAGAAAGAAGGTGCTTTTGATTTTGAGTGTTAGTTTATGGTGAAATAAATATGAGCTAATATTAACAAATCACTGAAAATTGATAAATTTCAGGCTATTTCCATTACTGTTAGAAATGGTTTGTTCCATGCTCTGATCTTTCCATGGGTTTAAAGTTGATTTCTGATTTAGTATCATGAACTTAGTGTCACTTCTGAAACAAATAGACTAGGTGTAAAGTTATTTTATGCCATACAGACCGTGAAGTATAAGCTTAAGGCTCAAAGGAGAAGAGTAGTTTATTTGTATATAGAGAAGGACTGTTTTAAGATTAAGTGGGCATAAATTTCTGTAAATATATGAATTCGGTGGTATGGAACCACAAAGCAAAAGTTCTTAGTAAAAAAAAAATTAAAAAATTGGCAACAAATAATCAAGTCCAAGGAGAGAAGATATTGTCATAGAAAACTAAAACCAAATAACAGAAAAATATTCATCCAAAAAAAAAAAATGATGTCCTAAATTTCAAAAAATTTCTCCCACATTTGAATCTGTAGAGTTGCCATGCCACCATAAAAATAGAAAGAATTTAAAGTTACTTTTTTTTTTTCTTCCGATGGCAAGAATAAAAGAATTGTAATCCTAGCTTCTGAAAGCAAAACAATGCAATTTGCAATAGTGTAATGTGGAAATTTGTCCCTTTTTTTTTTCTCTGCTTTTTCCTTCCAGTTTCAGTTTGTAAGGCAATAATTTTTTTTTTCATGTTACTTCCGCATTGTAGCACAAAACTTCTGTAACTTCATGAAAGAATCGAATACCTTACTCTGGCTGAAACATTCAATCTGTGAAAGCATTGCAATGGTGTTTAATCTGCCATTCATGAAATTATTAAATGGTTTGTGTATTATTTCAGAAATTGCAAGCTTATTCAATGAAGATTATTGGATTAAAAAAAATACGGTGATTAGCCCAAATTTCTTATTTAACTTGAATTGTATGGAAAAAATAAAATCAATCCTGATTTTGCTGAAGGGGTCTGAAAAGTTCCTCAAAATCCATTTATTGTGCACTGTTATATATATATATATATATATATATAAGCCTAAGTAATATGGGAAAATAGCCACTTACTAGTCATGAAAAAACAAGCAAACACACAAGACTGCCTAAAAGTTCAAAAGAATCATCATTCATGTTGAACTTATTATTTAAAAGGAATGCTCGAAAAGATTACATCAAAATTAAGTAATTTAAATGTTTTGCATTTTACTTCACCTGAATCCTTGATTTTGTGTAACTTACATTTTACAAGTATAAGAGGTAATATATACTCTCCATTATATATAAATTTTGTCTTGTTAAATTCTAGATAATAAATAAATAAAAATACTGTATGTAAATAAAAATCTTCTATTAATATGCCATTAGGTCAAATAATGTTATATTGCTTCTTATCCTGGCTTTTTTCACTCCTTAAAATCATTATATCAAATGAGTGCTATTCACACATTTCCTCATTGCTTGAATTTATGTATGTACACGGAAAACTGGAAGAATCCCCCCCTTCATAGTTTTGAATAATGTCCCTGATTTTGTACACATAATGAAACTGCCTGTTGTATCAGCATGATTGATGCTAAAAAACAAACTATAAAAATCCAACTGAATAATGTTAATAAATTACCTGTAAAAAAATATATCCTTTGAGCTTTTAAGAAATGCTTACTAAAATATGCAATGAAGTATATTTATAGTAAAACTTCAGTTTTCCTCTGATATCTTTCATTTACCTTCAATATACATTTCTAAAGGATGATACAAAAATTGTACAGTATTGATTTTCTTCCTTTTTATAAATATAAAAGACATGCTAGATGTTCATTTTGAGAAATTTTCTATATTTAAACTATTTGCCTCACACTTTTTTGCATGTTTTTCTTTCAAACTTTCTTTTTTGTTGCTTTTTTTTTCTTCTGCCTTCTCACAATTAATGACATTCTTGTCCAAAATAAATTCTATGGGCTTTTATTAATAATATAAGTTATAATTGTAAAAATAAACAAATAATACAACAAAGATTTTACATTAAAACCAAATATCAAAAGAATTCTAAAGTTTTCTGATGTAGTGAGGACCATCTGAACTATAGAAATTCTTTGAGATTCTACTCATAGAATGTATTATTTGTAAGAATTTAAATATGCTTAACGAAAAATTAACTAGTGGCACACCTTATTTAAAAAAAAACTGTTTATGTAGTAATTTTTATGCTATACCAACTTAGTTTTATGAATAAAATTTTTCTTTTATATTAATAAGAGTTTCTGTTTCTTTCAAAATTTGAACTTATAAAAATTTTCCTCTCTCTCTCTCTCTCTCTTTAATTTTTTTAAATATATAAATAATTCAGAAATTGGAGCAGAACCAGAAGAAGAAGAATCTGAACTTACAGGTGCTATTGGTTCCTTGCAAGTTGGGGAAACTGATGATAAGGATGATGATGATGAAGAAGTTGGTAAAGAATTACGATTTGTGCCTGATAATACTCAGATGTGTAAGTTGCATTTTTAACATAGTTCATTCAATAGTGATGATTGTATGGTAATTTTTTATGAAGGGTTTTTACAAATCATTTGTTTAAAGTTTAATCACTTTTTTAACTTTTAGATGAATATATTTTTTCTTGCTTTTTGTGTATTAGCTGCATCATTAATAGTACTATTGATCCCTTTTCTATTATAATTGATTTGTGACCCAGTTATGTGAATATAATATTCAAATCAGTAACCTTAGCACTCAATATTAATTTCAAAATTTATATTCTCTCTCTTTTCTAGAAAAATATTGTATTTGGTGTGTGTTTAATAGTGTTTTAATTGTGTGAACATGATGTTATAGAAGAATTATATAGTAAATAAAGTTTTTGTTTAAAATATAAAATAATGTAAAAGCATTTTGTACATGTTGCCCCCTTTATATTTTCTGTTTTGGCAAAGATGTATTAAATGGAGTGTACAGATGTTTTTCCCCCTTCTTCCCCCCTTTTCAGAATTAATTTGTTATATGCTGGACTTAATCTAAAATATTCATTTTATTAATCAACATAATTGTAAAATTTGATTTAAAAAATCATTTTCTCTTATTTTATTATTTTCAATTATATTATACATTTTTCATTTATGGACTTGTCTTAATTTTTTTTTATATTTGCCTTATTCTTCTAAAAGCCATTGTCCTTTGGTCAATTTATTCGCTATCCATTGTGCATTTACTAATGTGCAGGGAATAAATATATTGCAAGCTAAGTTACCATAAAAACCGTTATAAAATATAATCTTTACAATTTGTTGTTTTCCTTTTTTAAATGTATGTTTTCAAGAATGGGTCAAGATATCTATAGTATAATATTAATATTTTAGTTTAATATTTCTGGGATTTCGTATGACCTGATTAATTTATGAAAATATGTTATATTCATAAAAGTGAAATTCTTTTGGAGAGGGGATGTGATGAACATCAGTTGTATTATTTGTTAAAGTGAAAAATTTCGAGCTATGCATTTCTGGGTTATTTTGTCAAGAAATTCTGAATTATTTTTTAAATAGTACCAAACATGATAATTGTTTCAAAAGAATTGGACTCATTTATCAGAAATGATATTACTTTATTACTTTAGATGTTCAATCAGTTACAACTTGTATGCTTGATATTTTCTGGTTGTAACTGGAGCTCTTTTTCAGTTTAAATATGTAACTTTAGAACTAAGGAAATTTTACTGTTGTGTAAAAAGTATTTTATTCCATGCTCAAATAACTTCAATTATTCTATTTCCTGACTATAAAAATAACTTACTGCTAATCTGTTGTATTATTATATTAGTTTTTAGAAAATGATTGTATTCCCACAACAGAAGAAAATGTATCTGTGCCATGTTTTTTTTTTTTTTTTTTCAACAAATGGATTTATTATCAAAACTATTACCTGGTACAAATTTATTTCTATTCTTTTCAGTTGAAATTCATAAATAAACAGTGATATTGGTGGAATAATTGTGCAAACTATATTGGATCATATTTGCCTTACCAATACATTGTTATAATTTGAAAAAATTATAGAAAATATATGAATAAAAAGAGAAAAATCCTTTTCAGGGAAATAGCATAAATGTAAGAAATGAAATATCTATAAACTAACTTCAAACCATTCTTTGTGTGTGTGTGCACATGTGTTACTCATAGTAACTTCCTTAATAAATCAAATAAAGTATTATATAGATAATGCTTAATTGAGCCTATATGCTGAGTGAATGGATAATAAATCACGTGTAAATATTCCTTTAGAGGATTCTTTGGATGAGTATTAAATCACATATATAAAATAGATTCTTTTAAAATAATCCTGTTTCTCTTGTCAAAGTCAAATGTATCAGAATTATTGTTGGAAATCTACTCTGTGATTTATGAGAATATCACAGTATATAAGACCAAAAATGTATCATTCTTCTTTTTTTAAAAAAAACCTTTTTTTCACCATGTAAACCTACCACTGTTGTTTGCTGTGCAGCATACACCTTGAGATGGGATAAAGTCAATATGTACTTTCTTCATTGTGATGTGGGCCACGAATCACTAATAATGTTTTCAGTTCAAAATTAAAATTGATTATATATATATGGACACAATCAGAAGAGAAAGGAAAATTAAAAATCATCTAAAAAAATCTGGAAAAATGCAGAGGAATTTGAAATTCTCATATAAACTGGGAAAATACAAGAAAATTTTAAGTTCCTCTTTTTTTCTTTTTTTTTTTTTTTACTTCTTTTTTTTTCTTTTCATCTTTTTAAAAAGGCTTTAAAAAAATTGCTTGAAAAAATGAATTTGCTTGAATTTTTGCTTTGGTTTTTTATTCTTGAAAGATTGCAAGAATAAAAGAACATAGTCACAGTTTCTAAAGAGAAAATACTAAACTATTGGGTAATGCAGAAACTTTCTCTATTTCTGTCTTTTCTATTTATAAATCTCTTTCTTTTTGATTTAGACAGTTTATTTCATTTCCATGAGATTTCTGAATTGCAAATAATAAGCCTTCATGAAATTTTCGTAACTTCGTGAAAGAATAGAACACATTTCTTTGACCGGAACATTCAATCTAAGAAAGCAGTGTGGTCTTGTTTAGTCTACCATACTTAGGGTTTGTTTATTATTTGAGAAACTGTGAGCTTATTCAAAGTATATTAGATATTTTAAAAAAACAATGAGCTGCCATATTTAGTATGAATTAGATTGATAAAAAAAAATCCTAGTTTTGTTGAATCAGTTTGAGAAGTTCTACAAAATCCATTTATTTCGTACTATTTTTTTTTATAAGAAGATAATAACCTTAGTAATATGGGAAACAGCACTTATTTGTCGAGACAAAAACTTAACAAAACTGTATTCTAGTTCAAATCATTAATGTTGGATTTAATATCTAAAAGGAATAGAAGAAAAGATGACAAGTTTATTCCAAGAAAAATAATTTAAAGAATTTTTATGGGTGTTAAAACTTGTTGCATCTTATTCATCCTTTTATGTATTCAAGGATATGTTTGGAGTATTTTTACGCATGTTCACTGAAAGTGAAATAACTTTAAAAAAATATATGTTACATCATACCTTATTTGTCATGGATTAGATCCGTTAACTCCATGCAACTGCTAGATGAAAAATCTTTAGAAATTGGTGCTGAAATACTTGAATTGGGAAAAATAAATAAATAAGAAAAAGTAACTTGCTTTATAATGGTTTTTTAAGTAATCACTAACTGATTTATATCATGAAAACAAAAATGTTTTTCACATGATTCCTTAAAAAAATTTTTGTGACTTACAATAAAAGAACATAAAGATAATACATACCTCTCCCTTATTAATAAATAAATGTTGTCTTGCTGAATTTTAGATATTAAAAGATTTTTTTAAAAAATCAATATGCAAATATAACCTTTTTTTAATATGCTATTTCAAATGATGTTATATTATTGATACTTTTTCATGTTATCTCCTTTCCTTAATCCTTTACTTACAAAATTATTTTATCAACAATTTTTCAAATTTATTTCTGGATTAATTTTTAAGTTTTAGTAATGAATATACTCAGGAAGAAATTTTTTAAAAATTGATTAAATTAATAATAAAAGATATTTTAATGTTATTTTTTTAAAAAAAAACTTTTCCATGTTGTGATGTATCGGCCGGATTTAAGTGGCATTTTAAAGTACTATCTGTAAGTTAAGGGGACAAAAACATATTCTGTTATAGCTAGCATATGAGTGATATTCAGGCATTTCCTTATACCCTAAATATATATAAAGATAGTTTTTTCTCCATGTTTAGTTTGCAATCCTGTGTAATTCTCTTCTCTTATTTACGCATAATGGTATTGTAAAACAATCTGCTGCAGTGATCAAAAAAGTCCACATGTGTTATCTCATATAAAAGTCTTAATAACCAACAAACTCACATTTCAAAGAAGAGCTGTTTATTTTCTGTAAAATATTATGGAACATCTAATGCATCAAAGCTTTCTTCAAATTTGAGTTATCAATCCCTGAGGAAAGAACTGTTAACTTATCTTTATTTCTCTGCTGATGAATACCTATATACTAACTTAACATCTACATAGTTATAAAGGAGTAAAATGAGATCAAAAGACAAAATGCATGCTTTATTTTCACATTTCAATCCTTAATATATTTTTTTTCTTCTCTGATAAAAATTAAATTATTTCCTTTGTGAAACTTTGGAAATACTTAAAAGTATTCATTGTGTAACATGAAATTATTTAGAATTCAACTTATTACTATTATTTACTAAAACAGTGTTATATATTTTTACTAAAACAGTGTTATATATAAGTTAATATATTTTTAGCTAAGCTGTTTAGTCCTTTTAGTTCCATTATTGTTGTTTGTAAAATTACAAGACAAAAAAATTATATAACAGGATTTCCCCCCTCCCCATTCGTAGAAATGGTAAGATTATGCATTTAATTTGAAATTATAATCATAATATATAAAAATTTAGACATCATGTCAAAAATGTTTTTACTTGAATACACGATAGCCGTTTTTTTTTTTTTTTTTAACTTGTTGCATTTGATAAATATTGTTAATTTCAGTGCATACAATGTTCAGAGCCATGCTGGATTGTCAAGCACTCAACCCTGTTCAGGGGCAAAACGATGATGATGATGGTAAGTAATCATTCCTGCTGCTGATTGTTTTATTGACATCTTATATTAATATGCATTATAAAGTACTATTATAAGACCTGTGCGTAAAGCTTATTTAAATTTATTAGTTAAGTTTGTTGTTGTTGTTTTTTTCAATATTGAATGTTTGTTGAATTACAGCAACTGAAAATAGGCTAGTAAATGTCTGGAATGTGAAAAAGTTGTAAGAGGAAAAACATATTTAAATAATGGGAAGATTTGCTGATAGGAAGTGCAATAATTACATCTGTGTGTATATATATATATATAAAAATTCTACTATAGTGTAACAGTAAACAGCAAGCAATAGCAGAATTAGTAATGATCAGTGCAGGCTTATTATTATTGGCAATAAAACCACTAAATAAATTTAAGAGTACCGCTAAAGTCCTAGATCTGTCAGTTAGCAATGGAGAAGCCGAGTCATCTCATTGCCATATATATATATATAATTAGCACTAGGTGATATCTCTAATGTCCTCAATACGAGTACTTGGAAATTTTAATTGATAAGTAAAATAATTTTATGGAGAGTCCTTATAGGAATGCTACCTAATGTAATAATGCTCATTACTTAACTTTAAGAAAATTTCTAGAGTTCTTTTATCATAGTTCCTGCACTTCATACTACCTTTTGTTTGAGCGTTTACAAGTATAAAAATAAGTCTAGAGGGCATTTCAAGAAAGTTAAAACATTTTTAACTGTTGGGAAGCATTGTACCTTTTTAAAGTAAGGTAAAAAATTAATAAAAAAATAGCTCAGTTTTTAATTTTGAAAAAATACCTTTAATTAATTTTATATTATCTTATATAAAATTGTTAATGTCAAAAAAATTTCCATCTGTGACAAAAGCTATGTTTAATTGTAAAAATTAAAAATCATGAATAGTTTAATTTCAAAATCTAGAAACTTAAAGTATTAAGATCTGAAACAAGGTCATGTAAATTCTGCTTAAATTTGCTTTGCAATTCTGATCCCCCCACCTCATCCCATCTTTAATATGGAATAAGCTGCTTTTTAATTTAAAAAAAAAAAAACTGTTTGCATTTGGATTGAAAATTGTCATGAGTTTTCCCATTCAAATTCTTGAAAGATAAATTCATATATGATTTCTTGTCTTTTAAAGATAATGAAGTCAATTTTTGCTCACATTATAAACAGGTAATCATACATATTGGGACTCTATTGTGCATTGTGCAATAAAACAACTTTGTGATGATAAAGAGAAAGAAAAAAAATCTTTGGTTTTAATAATTATTTTCGCCTCTGTTCTCTCTTCAAATTAAGTTTATTTTAATACTTGCAAATTTATTAAATTCTTTGTATTTTATTTGTTATCAAGCACTGTTTCATTAAGTTGGCTCTAATCATTTTGTTCATATTAATTACCATAAATTGCAGTCTGGTGTAGATTCATTCAATTTTCTTTTGAATTTTTATAATTCATTTTAACTTTTGAATATTAAGAAAAGTGTGAAAAGTTTTGATTACAGTATTTATTTCTTTTATTCTTGTTATACTTTATTTCAGTCAAAACTCAGTGAGGTAACTTATTTTTACTGAGAAGGGTTACTTGAATATAAATAAAGCATAAGAGGTTAATTATATAAATATACAATAGATATAGATACATTTATTATTTACCTGTATTGCTGCATTTGTAATGTAATTGTGATATGAATTAACTTTATTTACCTTTATTTTTTTAGCTTTGTTCTGTTTTTAAAAGGGAATGTCAAACTCTAATGAAAGTGTTTTAATTATTAATATCTATTTATTTACATCTGTAAGATACAATGAAATAAACTTTTTTTTTCAAAAACTGCCTGTGTACCACTGATCTATTGACAAATTAGGAAGTTTCTACTGTACATTTGTCTGTAATATGAACAAAAAAGGCATTTAAAAAAAAAAAAAATTAGAAATTTTTTTATTGGGGGAGGAGGGCTGGTAGAGTCATAAAGAGGATTACTGGAATTATTTTGTATATAAAGAAAATTTTTCTGTATAATCTATGTATTATGAAAAAAAAATGTTATTTTTCAGCTGAAAATGAATTTAAAAAATTTAAACTGCCCATTGTTTCTAAATGTTAAAAGAAATTGCTATAGATCATCTCTAACCTTTTATTATTATTATTATTATTTATTCAAGTATTAGAAATATAGATATTTAGTACTTTATATGTTGCCACAAAAAGAAAATTTTTCTAATTGATTCAATTTTTGGTAAGGGATTGATTTAAAAAAATTAAGAGCAAAAGTACTTTTTTGAAATTTAGTTAAGGACTATTTAATTGAAATAAAATCCCAACCTTGTTTTTAACAGTTATTTAAAATGATATCCACAGTCTTCAATAGGTACAAATTTAAAAACTATTTGAAACTTTTTGTGACATCTTACATATTTGTATATTATATTTTGAACATAACTGAAACAATTTGATTGTCTTTGAAATTGTAAATGATATGTTGTTGAGAGAGTGAAAATCTCAGCCAAGATTGTAGATGTGCCACCCAGCTCAAAACGATAACAGTGACAAAGTTTTAAAATTTTCCTTTTCACATAATTCCCTTAGGATGGAAATTAGGATTTTAATTCAAATGAAACAAGTGCCTGGGTTATAAGTAACAAATATGGGCATTAAGAATATTACACTTGTTGCAATTATGCAAACTAGGACTTCAAAAGATCTTCTTTTGAATCTATATCTTGCATTAATGAGTTACTAACTGACATTTTATTTACATGTGATATATCATAGCAGTTATTATTGTAGCAGACTGAAATTTTTACCCAATTTCCTAAATATTCTTTATATTTAATGTAATCTTGCCATATCTTCCAAGCTATGGACCAACTTCAAGACATATCATAATACATGGTTTAGCACCCAAGAAAAGGCTGAACTATTAAATAGATTGGAAATCTTATCTAAAATAATAGCTATATTTTTTTTAAAAAAACCTTTTTAACCTTGTTTTATGATTACAATTTTAATCAAGTGTTATTTCTGTCGTTAATGCAACGTTTCTTGATGTGAAAAGACTTTCTAACTTTAACGAGAAAAATTTAGCAAAATTGCTTTAATTTTATCTTTTTCTTTTATTATATTATTACTATACTATTTTTTAAAGTTATTTTTCATGGGGCTTCAAACTGGTTCAAAAACTTCATTTGAATTTGTATAAAGCGTTTTTTGTATAATCTTATATGTTCTATTTATTTTAATTTTCTTACTCTCATAGTTATCCTTTATAATATATTGAAATTTAATAAGCAATTTTCTTTACCTTTTGTGGCATCTAATAACATAAAATAAAATAATCTTTCATTAAAATGTTTTTAATTTCAGATGATGGTGGTGTTTTTATGGCCCCTTCTTTCGATATTACTGTTACTAATGGTGCATTAGAGGGTATGAAATAATCTTCATTTCTGTACATTTTTTTTATTTTGATAATTTTTCTTTGTTTCTAACTTGTTAAACTAATTGTCCCTCCTTAAACTTCTTGTTAAACTAATTGTCCCTTCTTAAATTTCTTCTTTATTCAGATCTGTAAACAAAAAAATAAATACTTTTAATTTATTTTAAAATTATTTTAGATTGAATTTTAAATTATAATATTGTATAATGCAAAAAAGCAGTTGTACATATGTTTGCAAGCTTGTTGAGGGAGCTTTCTGTTGATCCTCGACATTTTCTAATACAATAAAAGTTTGGTAGTTGCATTTCAGAATGAAAGAAAATGACAGGAAAAAAAATTTGATTTGTATACAATTTATTCCCCCGTGCTAAATAACAGTTTTAGCAAACAATGGCACCTTTGTACATCAATAATTTGTATTTATTAAATATAATCTTAAACATATAAAGAAAAATTAATATTTGGTTTTAGATTTTGGAAGAGAAGAAGAAGAAAGTGAAGAGTATATGGATGATGAAGACCAGTTTGAAGATGCTGAATTTTAAATAATTTTTCTACTATTTTGTTCATATTCATAGATTATGTAAATTCATCTTTGTTTAAACATATTTTTTTTCAATAAAAAACTAATGCTAAAGTGCATTTTAAAATTCTTGACTCTCTTTCTTTTCTTCATCAATAAGTTTTTGAATTAATTTTGCTCTTTTTGAATCTTCATCTTCTATTTCTTCTTGACTTAAATCAATCAAATGGTCACTTTTCATTAAAATTTTTCCTTCAAAAGAACCACCTGTATTCCGCCACATCAGAAGTTGGTTGAGTGCCTTTTCTGGAGGATCTTGTAGTACTGATATGAGGCAATCAAAGCTCCTGTTAGCTCTACCAATTCCACACATTACTCGGCACAGTTTTAAGAGGTCTGGCAAAGTTTCCCCGGAGAATAATAAGATTCGATAACCATTTTCAAATTGTTCATAAGCTTTCAAATACTGCCTCTATAATGAAATAAAAATGAACTTATTTCTTAGATATATTTTTAAAAGTACAATACACTTTTTTAAAGAAGTGTGTGCCTGATGATGTGTTCAACGGTCTTTGCAAATGGATTTACACATACAGTTATGCTACTAAACAAAAATCAAATAGGGAAACCATGTATGTGCCTTCAACTTTCACGATACATTCCCTTGAAAACTGGTCTATGAAGAAATTGGATTTTCAAAATGTATTATCTATCTTGATGCATAGTGCATCAGTAAATTTTTGAAGCACCTTGATAAATTTGAAAAAAAAAATGTAATATGCTTATTATTAGTAATTTATTTACATATTAGAAGATAATCACAAGTTACTAATATATATATATATATATATATATATATATATACACAATTTACTCAAAGATTCACAGAAAGGAGGAAAACTTCCTGAAATGTTCAGAATTTGGGAAGTTTCCGAAACATTTCTCACCGGATGGTTAAAGAATGCAGCATCTGTTGAACAAGATATCAAAATGTGGGGGCAGCATTGTTATGCACATTGTAAATAAAGTGTTGAGAACAGTAAAAAAGAACAAATTTACTGTATCAGAATTAAATCATATGTTTCTATTGTAAATATCCTGTCTTACTGCCCTTCCCCCTTTGTGTGTGTCTTTAACTAAAATATAACATCTGCTTTAATATTCTATATGAGAAAGGTCAGGCATATTTATTTTACCATTTTTAGCACGAGTTATAATAAAGAGATACCTGTCTGAAAATTTTGGAAAATGATTTCTTTATAAGCTTAACAATAAAACTATAAATTTTTATTTTTCGCGACAAAGATTCATATGCAAATATTAGCTCAGTTAGAATTGAATTCTGTGAAGGTAAGTTGATTTAAAAAAGAATCTGAAATGTTCAGATTCTAATTAGGGGTGGGGGAAATACAACTGAATAACTAAGATTTGAAACATGATTGTTAAGATTTTGTATGTATGCCTTCATTCAGAGTTATTGTGGAGCCCTCTTTTTGCTTTATACTTGTTGGAATATGAAATATTTAGATCCAAGGAGAGTGGCTAAAATCTCTTCCCTGCTGTAACAAAATGAAAACCATTCCATATGTTCTTGTGAATTGTTTGCAACTGATTATAAGGAAAGAATATGATTCTTTTTTAATAGAATTTAATAACTTTTTCAATGATTTAGTTTACAGTTCAGAAAAAATTGAAGTGCTTCAAATATCCAAGAATCAAGCTACTAAGTTTTTTATTTAAATATCTCGAAGGTAAAAGTCTTATTAGAATTGTAGGACTTTATTCTGATGATATCACAAGAGCAAGCCATTGTGAAAATCGTACTTTCCTTAAATAAAAACGTAGGTGCTAGAAATCTTCAAGATATTGTTATTTTTTAGCGTAGTGGGTTCGGATTGAATGGAATTTACTTGAGGAAAACACAAACAAATTTATTTACAAATATTTACAGGATGACTCTATAAAGTAAAACTTCAGATAAAAACAATCCAGCAGCCAACAGTCACTTACAGTGTAAATACAAGCCTTACGCACAGTAAAAACAGACTGCAAAACAGCTATCGTATAGCACAGTAAATTACATCGAGCTCAATTTTAAAACGTTAACAACAAACGTAAACACAGCTCACTAATAACAAGCGAGAAACGTAATCCGTTAGTCCAGCGAGACGCTTCTCTTCCGAAAGGAAACTCAACTGCCGGAACTACGGCAACCCGTCCCTTATATAGCCGAGCGAGCTAGCGCACAAACACGTTGCGCTTCACGAATGGTCCAGCGGCTACCAGACTTACTTTCACTAAACCGACCCAGCAAGCGCGAAGCTCCTCGAAAACGTCGCCAAATGTGGTGACTTCCACGGCGCTCGACCGCTTGTAACAATATATATGTGGAGAACGCAGTTTAGTAGGGAATTTCCGAAACACGCCATGTGAAAAATTTCCAGTCTAAGTATATTGAAATGAAAATATGGTTAACCTAAAGATTATTTTCTCGAAATTCTTGGAGAAAATAAGGAAAGGAAACATATTACAAGGTGATTAAACCATTTAAGATCGCAAACGGTAAGAATTGAAGAAATGATTCCTGAAATGCAATTCAAATTAATTGAAGAAACAGAGAATTCAAATTTTCAGTGCATAACACTTATTGAAATTCTTCTAGTTATTGAAAAGTTAATAGAACAACTTAAAATGTAAATTTAAAGTTTTAATTGGATGCTCTTTATGATTCATTTGTTTGAATGTAAATGAACATCTGCTATTCAATTTATAAAGATTCACTTCTCTTACATTTCATCCTTCCCTAAAAGGTTTCGAAAATAGGGCTGGAGATTCTTATGGATGTATGTGTGTGTGTGTGTGTTGTAAATACGTGAAGGATCGTATTACTAGTAACCGCCAGGTGGCGTAGTAACTGGGGGAGGCTGGAAAAAAATAATAAGAAATGAGGGGTGAGTTGGTTGGAGAGGCGCTGTCTGTTCGAGTCGTCGAGATGTGCTGATTGTTTATTTCCTACTATTAATTGTTGTACTGTGTATTTGTTTTGTGTGTTGTGACATCCTAGCAGAAAATAAAAAGATGTCCAAAAGTTCCTCTTCATCTTTTCGGCTCCAGCACAATGTGTTTCATCTAATTTTTAAATGTTTTGCAAAATGAAAGCTCAGCTGTATATAGCTGAAGTAAAATTGACATCTAATAGTAGCTGTGCAGTAAATGATGATGATTGTACTTGCATTATCATCTCAAAACCTGCTTGGAACTGTAAATTTTGACTAATTAACTGCAAGATAAAACATAACAGATAGGTTTAACACTCTTTACCTAATTATTTGAAATAGTAAACTAGAGAGTAGTTGTTCGTTTGAAGGTTAATGGTACAAATATTTGATATAAATTTTTATTTTTAAAGTATGTGATTTTTTGATCCTTGAAGTTCTTTCAAGAATTCTTTGAAAAGCTCTCGATTCTTCTCATTAAAATGAGAAACCTATCATGATTTAAAAATCTCATTGCCATGCATAATAAAAGTTAAACATTTTTTTTTCTCATAATAGTGAACAATACTTCTGCAATGTTTCTAATATTCTGAATGCTGTGCTGTGTCATAAAAATACTATTGGGGATCATAACATAAAAATTTATATATATTCAATTATTTTAATTTATAAGACTAATTTTTAATAATAATTCATACTCTTGCAGTCTCCAATTGTCCAAAGCTTATTGAAGAAAATATAACTGGAATCAGGAATCCATTTTCTTTTGCTTTTTCTTGACACTTCGTCAAAATTTCTGTAGATTTTTCTAAATATCCCATTCTTTTATGAATTTCCGATAAGGCAAAATAAGCATTGCATATACCAAAGGCATCATTGCATTCTTGACTCAATGAAAGGTAAATCTGGAAATTCTTTTTAAAAAAATGTTATTTTTATTTGAAGGAATTTTAAAATAGAAGTTTATTATACATATTAAATAAGAAGATTTAACAGTTAAGAAAAAAAAAGCTTCTCTATTTAAAACATATAAAAAAAGGAAGAAAAAAAACTACAGCAGTACTTTAAAAAGTCAAAAGAAAGTTAGAAAACTTCAAAAAATTATTGGACATAATCAGCCCTTAAGGAGACATAATTTAATCACAGTTGTAATACATGTTAAGTGTAAATGATATAGGCAGGCATGTAACAGGCGCTAACAATTGATTTTCTTATAATTGTTTTCTCATTACAACTCTGGCCAAGAGAAGGGTATGAATTGGAAAATTAAGTTCGTTTTGAAACTTATTAAAATGGTTGTTTTCATTCATTAAAATACTTAAGTGCAATTGCCCGTCAACTCGAGAAAATAGTTGTCAGATTTTCAGCACAACATGAATATTAGTAATTGGTCATCGCCCTGACACTGCACTTAGTAAGGTATTTGCTTAGGATCCTGGATAAATTACTCTTACACCTTTTCTACGAAATAAATTAGAATGTTCAAAAATGTATTTAAACAATCCTCTGTTTAAATTTGAATGAGTTCGATTGATTGGCTTTTATAATTAAATGAAAATAGCCGATTAAAAAACTGGTACTATACTTACGTATTAGACCGTCGCTCTTTATCGCCAATGAAGCAAAAGTTTCTAAACCACCAATAATGGCAAAAAGCCGCCATTATTTTTAAAAAAATTCAAACCTTAACCGTCGTTCGCCATTTTAATTGTTTCGTTGGCGTCGACAGCTTATCGCCAAATTTGAATCCGTCGCCGATGAGTTACTAAACCATTGGGATTGATGGTCTAATACGTAAGTACCAAAAAACGTTACCAAGAACTAAAAAAAAAAAAAAAATATCGAGGACCTCAAGTAGCGGAGCTATTTTACCTATATAATAATTCGATTTGATGTGTGTTTGTCCTTGGAAGAGTTTATAAAACTAAACTCTTATGTTTGTTAGTCATCCTTCCAGTGATTTGAAATGCTATAAAATTGAAGTCTTGCTAAATGACCTGAAATTGGGGGATTGTCATGAACATATGCGAATCGCCGAGTAGTAATAGTGATCAGCACTATTAGCGAAACAGTATTCTGAAACTTATAGCATGGGAAATTTTGCGATTCAACATCAGAAAAGCACGACTTACATAGAAGTGGACATATGATTGCGAAATCTCATCACAAATATGCCGAAAAATAAAAGATTATAGATCATTATTGATGTAAGATAATTGCCTACTGCGATTCATGGGTATTCTACAATTTTCTATATACAGGGTATACTACTTTTAATGCTCTTTTATTGTCATGGAATTTCATCCTGGCTCTTCCAAGTAGCCCATATGATGTTGCTTGACTCTCCACAGTATCATCTAAAAAATTGTCAGTACAGAAATTTAAAAATTAATAAGTTCAATAAACCTTATGAATTAAGCCTATGTGGGAAATTAATATAATGGCGGGGAAAAATAGAATCAGCAAAGAAAATTTGTGAATTTTAAACTATTTGTATTTTGTTATAATTTTGAAAACTATCCAAACAAATAAATGCAACATTTAAAGTTATTTGGAATAATATTTCATTTTAATTATAGTTTTACTCATGTTTAACTTTCACACAGAAGGAAAATTGGACAATAAAATAGATTTAGTTACAAATTTGGCTGACTGAACTTTGCTCTCAATTATTTAAAATTTACCTTTTTATTGCATAGTATACTATGTTAATTGAGACGCCATAGAGTGCACCAGTATTTCTAAAAGTTGTTTCGATATTTTTTCGACGAATTTTCGATCGCAAACTGGAACTCGTGTTTACTGACGTAATAAGACCCATCTGCTTAAATATTATGTAATTACGCTCCTCAAATTTTTTGTAAGGCTTACATTTCGAACTTTTTGATGGATAGTCCAATAATTCTACTTCATTTGCTTAAAACCACGATTTTAAGTATGATGACTCATGGATAGAGGCATTATCGTGTTGAAAATAATACCATTTGTGATAAGATGAGCTTCTGATTTCAATTTTTCAGCAAGCATATCTTGATATCCTTTAGAATTACATATAAAGTTCTCGGTGTTTACAGAGCGAGCAAATTCTCCCATAACCATTACTCTACTATTGGCGTATAGGTGCTTAGAAAACA
>JAOUZG010010699.1:6103187-6210960 GCA_026289955.1 Argiope argentata
ATAATTTGAGAAAATTACTTCATTCCATTTATTTCGGAGGTCGCTCATACTGTTTTGCCAATTCTACTCCATTAATCATTCGTAGTTTTGTTAATAAGGATGTTTCTCATTTTAATATATTTTACAAATGAAGATTTTAGAAATTTTACTAGAAAAGGACAGTTGCAATTCTTTCTTTTAAATTTAAATAGGAGGTAGGTATTGATTAAGGAATCTTTTCGATCGATTAGACAGAGGCGATTTTCAATAAAATTGTTTATATACAGCATAGTGGTCAGAATCTTGGAAGAATTTATTCACAGCACTTTTTGAGATTCTTAGTACTACAAATTCTCTAGAAGACAAACAACATTCTGTAAAAGTAAGAATCTTCATTCTTCTACACACAATTTTTACCTCTTCCCATAACAGAGAAAATATGATTTCATCACAAATGCTTTTGGTGAAATAATAATAGTAAATAAGTATTTATTGTATAATTTGCAGAAATAACATTAATATATAAGTATTTGTTGTAAAAACAAAAAGAATAAAATAACACATTATAACAAAAACGAATAAAAAAGGAAGGAATGATGTGTGTTCTCCAGCGTATGGTCCAGAAACGCGGTCCTTAGCTTTTGCCTGAGTTAAACAGAAACAAGGATTATGAATATCTCATAAGAAAAAAGAATGTGCATGTATATATATATATCAAAAGAATAATTCAAATTTTGCTACCAAACCATATGGTAAAAACAAACACATCGTTTCCGTTCATAAAATTAACATACGCAGTTTAAAATTTTTTAATAAAATCGTTTGCTTTTATAATTTTATTCTAATAAATTAAATACGATTGTAAAGGCTATTTTACTTTCTAATAACTGCTTCAATGTAAAATTAAATTCTGAATAATGTTTTAAAAAAACATGAGTGGTCTTTTTTTTCTTTTCAATTTTCACCTAGTACAAATATTTTTAAAATAATCAAAATACAAAAAAAGTTTTAAAAAATACTTTTACTGAGCAAAAAACTATTTCTACTGAAAAAATTTACTATATAATATTATAAAATTTAATAAATATTGGAAAATTATAGCTAACCCTATATTTTTTTTTCCATCATTGCATTGCATTTGCCTTCAATATTTATATGTTAATATGGTACAGCGTACAAAATTTTATGTTCCGTACTACAAATTTAATGCACTATTCTTAAAATGTGTGCAGTATTCTAATCTCGAACTTCCTTCTGCTACAATTAATTTTTGATTTTGACATGGTAACTGAATTTGGTATCAAGTGCTTGTTTGGGAAAGTGAGGGCTCATTAACTTAAAATCCAGCAAGGCTGCAAAACTTATTTCTCAAGAGCTGATATACATTATCTGTCCAACCCAACTGAAGCGTTCTTTCTCCATATCTCTCAACTGTTTACATAATCTGATACATTTTATGTTAAATCTTCTACATTATTAGAATCGGTTAAAAAAAACTATCTTTATGTCTGTAAGCTTATATATAAGCATGATGACACAAATACGCAATCTGTATATACAAGATGTTATGTTAATGTACCAACAGACATTGAAAGTTCTTTGTAGATGTCAAGAACAACAGAAAATTCTAAGCGCACAAAACGTAAATGTGATACGAGTCAAAAATAGTAATATTGCAATTTCTATTTGCATCGACAAATTGTATTTCGAAATTTGTGATTTATATTTATAAAAGGAAGTATTTGTGAGTACTTTTGCTGAAGTACTCAGTCAAAATTATTGCATTTAGAATTTTAAAAAATTGGTATGCTGTTGGTCGTAATCATTAAGCAATTCCCCTCGAAACCTAAATTTTAAAATTTAATTAAAATTTTTATTTAATATTTTGAATTGTATTGGATAATTTTTTACATGCATTTGTCCTAATGATCGTAGTAAAAACATATAAGCCCCATCGGATAGCGAAACCATTTGTTGTTTTAATAAAGTTTGTTTTAACTGTCTAAAATAATTTATTGTTTTTTGAGAAGTTGTTTGAAATTAATTTAAAAAAATTGACAGAAGTTATTTCCCCCAAAAAATTTCAAGAATTAAAATACCTGCATCTGAACATTCTAAATTTTTTTAAAGAATTAACCGTAACATTTCTTTTTAATTTAAAACAAGAATTGTTGCAATATTTTTTAACGAAAATATCGATTATTTCCAGTTTTTTTTCTCGCACCTCTTTACCTCTACCTCTTTTCTGACCTACCTCTTTTCTGACTTGGCAAGGAATCAAATAATAATTAAGGTTCCAGGGATCAAGAAAATTATCATTTGTGATTGATATCACTTGAATAAATCTTTCCGATTTCTTGGACCCTTTTCTTTCATTTTTAGTAGAATAAAACCTGTAACTTTTTTATCATGAATGAGCAGTTATTATAAATGCACAGTTTTTTTTTTTTCAAAATTATATATTTACTGCAAAATTTCTCTAGAATATTAAAATTTTAAATACAAACCATTATAAAAAAATTTGTCTTAAATATATCAGTTTTAAAAGACCCGAACAATCTGCCTCTTCTCTTTTATCACATGAATTGCCATATGGCGATGCCAAGAATGCACTAATTAGACATATTTTTTCTACTTGGCAGGCTAATTAGGATCTGCTAATCCATAATGTATACTACTATTATAAACGTGAAAGTTTGGATGGATGAATAATGGGGTTCAATCACGGCAGAAGGAAATTGGATGAAATTTAGCACAGAGATAGATTATAGTCTACAGAAAAACATAGGCTAATTTTTATTCCGGTTAATTGAGTGGATAATTTTTTATTAATTAAAAACTAACTTTCCCGCCAAAAAATATAAAAAAAATTCTGAAAACATATGCCTGAGCCTTTTGAATCGTTTTTTTTTTTCTATTTCCGGTATTCTTTTAATATTATCTTATCTAATGGAATTCTGTGTGATTTACTGTAGGATTTCCCGACATAAAGCCTTTTTCATCAGAACAAAAAATTTAAAAAAATAATCGAATCTTTTGTTTTTATTTTTCAGTTTCCGTTTTTTATTTTATTACTATCTTACTATTCTAAAGGAAGGTTTATTAATTTTTTTTTCTTACGCTGTTCTTGTATTAATATCATTCGATGTTTCATGTTTATTTCTCTTGATTTTTTTCTTTCTGTACCTTTTGCCTATTTTCATCATTTTCGTTTAAATTTTAAAAAGTACCTTTATAGTTTCAAGTACATAGCTTTTACGTAGTTTTTTCCCCCATGCTAATGATGTGAGACGTAAACACGTTTTCGACCCGTTATTTCAAAAGATTCCGTTTATTTTCGTAGTGCATAATAAATTTAAAATTAAACATTGTTAATTAATAGAACTTTTGATTTCTTCATAAACGCTTTTGAAAAAAAATAGATGAATTGAAATTAAAATTTTCTAATCTGCATTGCGTTACCCCAACGGTGCTTAAAATTTACGTCTTTGCGTTTCTCCAATTGACGTTGAAAATTTATGCATGCATATGGTTTTGATTACATTTTACATTGTGATTAGACTGTCAGTTCTCACATATATACATCAAAATTTCCATGCGTACGAAGTCCCGGGTAAAAGCTAGTATATTATTTTCGATCAAACCTTCCACTGGGTTGTAGCCTGTTTTTCCTGTACGAGAGATCGATGTCAAATTGACTCGCATCCATTTAGGGCATACACGTTTCACTCATAAGCACCTCATTTTTGGAGAAAATGCTTACTATACGTCCCACTTGTCATACTAGTTTTGCCGTTAGTCGCATTCGTATTGAATGTCCTTTTGATTCTCATCGTCAGATCTTTTTTAATTGCTCTTTTGTAACTTTTCATGACTTGATGGATGAGATACACCATCCAAATCATTTTTATTTCTTAAAGGCTATTTGTTTACTTCTTTATATTTGACAATTTTTTTAACAATTTTACCCAATTACCTAAGTTTTAGCGCACTTTTGAAACAACGTTTATGACGCAGTTTGGCCAAATATGACTCTTGCACCAAAAAATCCTAAAGAACCAAACCAAACAAACATTCAATGAAACTATAGAGAGCGTCAAAGATGCTAGGATTTAATTCCGAAATTCCTCCTTTGGTTAAATGTGATTGATTGAATATACGAGGCGTGTGCTTTGTGCTTTTGAGAATCTTGTTCAGACGTATATGGGGGAAAGGAATTGATTCAATTTTTCTGGCAACACTCAAAGAACGTCCGAGTTTACCTTAGCTTGTAACCATCAGCTATGCGGGTTATTCCTTTGAATATCAAAGAGTAGGGAATTTTTCTTATCTTTTAAAGAGAAACACATGCGTTCCACTATTCTGAAGTAACTGAACTCGAATATTTTCTGGAAATGAGTGATAGTTGATTTGTGTCTGCTGAGAGTTTTTCCAGCATAAGTTTTTTTTTTTTTTACTTTTACTTTTCACATTCTAAACTGTAAGCATCAATATGTAAGAATTAAAATGTAATATCATTTTAATTCTTACATATTGTTGTTTACAGTTTGGAACATTAAATTCAGTCAATTAGTATTAATTAAATATCTTACTGGTCTTTGCCAAAGATACCGCTTTCTTATAATAAAAAATAGCTTTCGACTGCTTAATATCAGTAGTTTCAGTTTCTTTGTTTAGGTATTGGGTTCCCAGTTTTCGGTACATCCTGATAAGTTGTTGAAATAATTCTTTTCGGAAGGGATCGTCTTTGTCAAGAGGAGTTTCCTTCACCAATTTAATTGCTTTTTCCATGTACCGCAGCGCTACATCATGATTATCTGCAAGTAAAATAGATTGCTATTCAAATTTTGAATTGTATTTTGCAATTTTCACTGTATAAAGAGTATTTTTTTAAAATCATTCTGCAAATTTTATTTAATAAACTTACATTTTGTTATTTAATTGCATTTTTAATGAACCTCTTTGTTCCAGAGCTTTTATTAGTTTGGCGTTCCAGATTAAAAAATTTTCGTTTACGGATTAAAATTTTTAATCCACGTCTATGGATTTTTGTTGACGCCAAAAACCTCAAACCAAAAACAACATCATGTTCTGACATGATAATAAATATTAATCTTTTATAATTAAACAATATCTTCTGAAAAATGATTTTAAAAAATTTAGATGAGCATATTTATTATGCTCATTACTTTTACAGCACTGTCAGTGTGAGATAATTGCTAGCTGTTTTTCCTTCAGTGTTTGATACACTTAAATATAATTATCATTAAATGAATGACATTTATTTTTTTAAACAACAAGTTATCAATATTTAAAAAACGGTGAATTTTTTAATAGGTTAACTTAATTAGAATGAACATTTCAGATTTCATTAATCGTGAATATTTAACTTTTACCTCTTCGTTCTTCGAGTAGCGCAAGCAGTTGGAGTGCTTTGATTTTCGACTTTTCATGCTTTCCGTCGTCTGCGTCCAGTACTCTGAAGCAAGTCTTGTATAAATACTCGGCGAGCCAATAATACCCACTTTGCTGACGGAGATTATTTGCTATTTCCAGTCTTGCAGAATAGTCATCTTCGAGTGCGCCTAAAACGATGAAATAAAAAGAGTTGAACGTTTTGTAGAATAGCGCAAGAAGAATATTACTATAAGATCTGATTTACAGAATTTTTCAGAAGTGCAGACTTATTGATAAAAACTGTAGCAAAAAGTATAATCCAATTTGGGAGAAATATGGAGAATCGAACTTGGGGATCCAGGAGGATGTCGATGCTATGATTGTGTAAATATTAAGGAGCAACTAAAATCCCCTATATTTAGGTAATAATGAATTAGTGCTTGTTTTAGTAAGTATTTTGTTGTCTAAAATGTCTTCGTAGCAAATTTTTTTTCTGAATTGTGGTTTTCACTTGAAACAGAGGGTGGCTGCTATCGAGAAGATCAAGAAAAGCAAAGTGATAATTTTCGACAGAAGTCATTTTTCTATTCTAAATAAATAAAATTGATATAAATCTGATAGTACTTTTCAACATTCGTCCCAGATTTTTAAATGAAATTTAATACCTAAAATTTAATTTTGGTAGAGAAGTTAATACTTTTTTGAAAATGAAACGCCAATCTTTTTCTTAATTTTTGGTTTTAGAAATTGGTTTAATTTGAGCAAAAATTAGCAAAATTAAATTGAGCTTTTCCTGTTTAACTTGAGTAAAAAGTAAACTTTATTTATTTGGAAGATTGCATTGGAATTGGCAACTGAGATAATGGCTTGACCTACCCAAGTTTAAACTTAAAAACCATTTTCATGTTTTGCCCATTATAAAAATAAAAATAATTTTTAAAGCGTTCATGAAAATTAGATATTTTACTATCGCCAAAGAAACAGATAATCATATCATTTTACTTATTAAAGCTATTCATGGATTGTTAACTTAAACATTCTTCATGAATTCAATGGTTTTCATTGTCGATGCCATTTAAGTATAACTTTTAAGGTATTTTTTTCTTCCTTATTAAAATCGTTTACATTCATTAAGCTAATAACAATTTTAAAATTCTAATTTCTAACTCTTTTATTATCATGTCAGAACATGATATTGTTTTGGGAATGAGGTTTTTAGCTTCAACAGAAATCCGTAGGCGAAAAATATAAATTTTATTATCTGCCCGAGCACCTCAAAAAATTAGCTTTTAATAACGTGTCGTCATCACCTTTACAGAAGCTCTGATTAAAAGAAAAATAAGTTAATGACTAAAGCAAATGAAAGAAAAATGTCATTTTGAGCACGTGATTATATGAAATGAAATAAATAGGAAACGTGATATTTATTTTAAACAATCAATGCGAGACAAAATTTTTTAGATCGTTTGCAATACTAGAGTAACTCATTCAGCGAAACGATTAAAATGAATAAAAAATGTAATTTAACTCGCACGATCACGTGGTGTTTGGCCGTTCAGGAAATGATGTTCTGACATGATGCATAGAAGTATGCATAGTAGACTTCATTTCAATCTTTTTACTATAGTTGTCCGAAGTAAAGTTCTCTTAATAATTTTTTAAGGAAGGCTTCATCTATTAATTCTTAAATTGTAAAGTAATTAAAAGCATATTCGAAACTTTATATCAAAGTATCATTGCACAGTATCGTTTTACGTTTTGTTTGTCTCTATGAATGGCTTTTTAAATTTTATCCTTATTTCCAGCATCGATGATTACCCAAAAAAATGAATGTAATGCGTTTGCTGCAGCCGGTGATTTCTGTCATCTATCTAATTTGATGACTCCTTTTTTTATATCCTGGTGGTAGTACAAAGGAGTTATTTAATAATAAAGCAGGTGTGAATCACAGGTGATTCATGAGACAATGAACGGGTGTACCAATGCAGTTACCAGAACAATGAAAAGTACTTTTAAATATGTTTATGAACGTGGGAGTCTAAACAAGTCTTCAGACTCTTCAGATATCGGAGGTTTTAGTGGCGAGGTGTCTAGGGGTTTTTAAATTTTTACATGCCCTGTTTCAAAACTAAGATTAAAATAATACAAACAAAAGATGAAGAAAATTCTTTTTTAAAAAAAGAAAAGAATTTAATTATAGTTAAAGAGAAAAGTTTGCAAGGGAGAGTATATACAGGTAAATATTAAATGCTTAAAACATGGTGATATGAAAGAAACAGAAAGTTAGATAATTCTCTTTAAGAGGACGTTAAAAATCATTAAAAAAACATTATATGACTGAAGCATCTTATTGTGTAGTTAGCGAGCTCGAAACGTCTTTATTGTACGGAGATTAATGGGCCTCTGCCTGAATACTAATTGTGTCGGTGTTACGAAAGCTCGATAGATGCCGTTCCAATGGAATGCTGTATTAATTAAAATCATCTCCCTCTGGGAAATGATCTAACCTTTTACAATTATCGCTTTAAATCATATCCTGCAATGGGATAATTGAATCTCATGATGGGAAAACAAAATAGTTCCGTGGGATACCCTACATAAATATTACGAAGCAAATTTAAAACTAACGAAAAGAATTGTATGTAACTGAAAAGCTATCTCCTTTCATTTTAAAGTGGCTTTTTGATTAAAAAGTTAGTTAAAATTTTGGAACTTCTATTCAATATAAGGATTTGCTACCCACAAATTAACTATGAAGCAAATGAAGGAGCTTTAAACTCAACAGAATGAGACGTTTCAGATAATTTTTTCATCAAGCATGTCGTAATTCGTTTCATATATCTTGTAGAACTATAAGCTGTACAAATAATGTTTTTACCTCTTGAATGCGCATTTGATTTTAGTGCAAAATGGTAAATTAGCAATGTTCATTTTTAATTTAAATTTGAAACTGTTGTTTGATAGGACCGTGATAGCCTGGTTTTTAGGGCGTTGGATTCGTTGTCCTTGAGTTGCGAATTTGAACCAGCCAGCCGAAGACTCTCCGTGCATGTAGGGGCTAGCACACATAAAATCTGTCGTGGTCACAAAGCTCTCCATCGAGAGTAATGCCACTGAGGGGTACTGGGATAGAGGTAATCGTTCTCAAATCCAGATATAAATTACAATCTGTGGATAGTTGAATGAATGAAATGCATGCATGAAATCCGCACCATAAAAAGGGTTTGTGACGTATGTGAGCAAGTCAGAATTCTGCCTTCGAGTACTCAGGGGTCCTTACTCTCAGAAGCTACTGCACCCCTCCTTCCGTTGTAAAGCGGAACAAGAAAATATCAAAACTTGTTGTTTTATGTATTTTTTCTAATAATAAAATTCTACTATTTTAAATTAAATTTGAAGAGAAAGCATTTTCACCTGTTCTGTCAGCTTCTTCCGATTTTTTTAGCATTTCCATAAGAGTCTGCATTACTTCAGGGTCCTTGCTTAAATCTTGGGGCTTCTCTTTATCAAGACCAAGGTTGGCGTGCGTTTTTATCTTTTCGTTCGTCTCGATAAGTTCCAGGGTTTCTTCGAAAGCGTTTACAAAGCCATTTTCGAGGAGTTCCAGACAGCCTTTTCGGCCAGCATCATACATAAATCTAAATTTTAAAAACTTACACTAAGCTTTTAAATATTCAAAAAATTAAAAAAAAAATTTGAAAAAATTAAAAATTTCTCTGTAGGATTGATTTGTTAAAGAACAACTCAGTCGAATTTATTTACAATTTTGTTTGAAAATAAATTCGATTTTTTTATTGCTTTATAAACGCTTCTAGCATTAGTTAGAAAATTTAAATTTTTCAATTCCTATTATTAACTCACACTCTCCCTACATATATATCGCTAGTAAAAAACTTTTTATTCATCCAATCGAGTTTAAATAATTTTTTTAAAGTTGTTGTGGATGGCATTTGATGTTAATATAGTTTTTCAAATATTAATTAATTAATTAAAAAGTAGCTTTCTCTCCGAAAATCTTCATTTCCCAGCCACCAAATAAGTTACGAAAATTCAATTTGTTTTCCTCCACTCTAATGAGATTGGCTTTACATGTTGTCGGCCAATTATTTTAAGATTCTGTTTATTTTCATAATTTTTGATGCATGTACAATTAAACATTGTTAACTAATCAATTTTTCGATTAATTTTGATGTACTTTCGAGTTAAAATAATACAGAATAAAAAAAATTGGAAATTTCTAAATGTATTTGCATTTTCTCGGCTGATGTAGAAAATTCACGCATTTTGCGTTGCCATAATTGACTTCGAATTCTCAAATTGCGTTGAAAATTCAATGCTAGTATAATTTTTTGATCAATTATAGTAATTGTAAAGGTTAGTCCAGTATAGCCTGGGTGGTAGGGCATTGGATTCGTATCCATTGGGCTGCGAGTTCGTTCCCGCCGTCTGAAATGTGTGGGTGTGGCTGGCGCTCGTTAAATCTGTCGTTATCACAAACTCTTCCATGTCGGGAGTAATACCACTGGGAGTACTGGCTCAGAGGTGATCGCTCTCTGTTTCAAATCTAATTTGCGATCTGGGGATGAATGAATGAAATGCATGAATGAAGTCTGCCCCGTAAAAAGGGTTTGTGACGTGTGGGAGCTAGAAGTCCGACTTCAGTTTTCGGGTGCTCATTGGTCTATACCTTCAGAAGCTTTTGCATCCCTCCTTCTGTTGTAAAGGGGGACACAAGAACAGCAATTGTAACTTTTAATAAAAAGTAACTAAATTTTTTTTTATTATATTACTTGTTTATTTCATTATTTCTATGATTACTCAATCTCTGACGAAAAATAAAAGCATGCAATAATTGTTATGCCCATAGTCATCAAAATAAAGCTATTGATTCTGCTATTTCTAAAATCTAAATCTCAGCGGTGATAACAATAACTACAATTCGCATATTTCTAGCTTAAAATCATCAAGCAAATCTAAAATTTCCGATCCTTTTCTTGACATTGTAATAATAAAATAAAAAATAAAAATACATTTAAAAAAAACGTAAACTAAGAAATATATTATAAAAGATTTTAGAATTAAAGTGTTAGACAAAAAGAAATGAAAATTAAATAAAATTACCTCTATTATCCTAACTTTGTCCGAGTTTCTATGCCACACCCTATATTTACCGATTTTATGAAATATTCAGAGTTGATACAATTTTAAAAATAATTTTTTTTATAGAAAAGTAAACTACATTTTCATCAGCAGAAATATTAATGTAGCATGTAGCCTTTATGTAGAATTATTTTATAATACAGGGTAAGTCAAAATGAATATAGCGATTACAAACGGCTATAACTATTTAATGAAAAAATATTTATCGATAAGATTTACACAGAATGTAGAAGAATCTTCAAAATTTTATATACAGAAGTCATAGATGTTCTATGTGACTTCCCTTGGTCACACGGACAACATCTAATCGGTATTCCATTTCACGCCATACATTCTGAAGCATTTGTTCATTAACCGACTCAAGCGCATTACAAATGCGTACTTTCAGTTCTTCAATTGTTTTGGGCAAGGGAAACACAAACACTCTGTCTTTCACATAACATCCGCTACTTTTTCCTTTGCACAAACATCCTGTTTCCTCAAACATCCGATGCCATCTGCGTATGTTGTTCGCATTTGGAGGTTCTTCATTGTACCGCTGACGAAATTTTCTCTGCACTGTAATAACAGAACGGCAACTGTGAAATTCCAACACAGAGAATGCTTTCTGCACGGGACTAGCCATTTCCACTAATGAGACGCCGCGCTGAACAGGTTTCTTGTCGTTGCGAAGTTCGATTTCGCGCATGCGCAGGCATCCGCTTGGCTGCACGTGCGCTTTACGTTAATAAATTTTGAAGTTCCGTCTACATTCTGTGTAAATCTTATCGATATATCTTTTTTCATTAAATAGTTATAGCCGTTTGTAATCGCTATATTCATTTTGACTTACCCTGTATATATTTTTTAAAAAAAAAACTGTTCAGCGCTCTTAACTACAAGGACAGATAAAAATCCAGGTTACAATTTTGTTTCAATGGCGACCAAAAAACACAGAGAAAAAATTTCGCCAAATTATAAATATACTGGTACTTTTCCGTTAGTCGAGCACAAGCGAAAAATCGCCAAAGGAATTTGTTAGCATTCTATATTATTTGGTGATTTTTTCGCTTTAAAATCTCTGTAAGAAATTTGTTGAAATTTTACATTATTTGGCGATTTTTCACTTGCCCTCGGTTAACAGAAAAGTACCATTTACTGAATATCATTATTTATTACAAAAAATTCGAACGTGCGAATCCCACGCTATATAGTTTTGCGATTGAAATCGCCAAGTCAGCGAAATTTTTTCTTGGCGCCTTTTGGTCACCGTTACAATTGACAAATACTAAATATAGTAAATGAAGCATTGCATTTATTCATACATTTGGCAGACATACATACAGAAGAGATATAAAAAATGAGTCGATCATATTTCGGAAGAAATCTGAAGACGTAAATAATAGAATCTAGTTGAAATTAACTGCCCACGGTTCAAATCCCCAATTCCAAAATATAACATAGCTGCGAAGACAAACGATGCTATGAAGTAATCAGCGAAGGATATTACGGGAAAAAGTGGGATTGATAGTTTGAAAACTTCTTATTTTAAATTCAGGGCAAACTCATAACAACTAATTTACCTTGGAAGCTATTTTGTTTTTCGGCATTGGGCGGTGTGAATCGCTAGCAATGTTTAGGAACATAGGAATCAAATTTCAAGGTAAAATGTGTATGTGTGTTTTTAATGAAAATTATTTTTTACGTTTTGAAATATTTATGCGGTCAAAATCTACATTGATGGACACTGTAGCCAATTTATTAAAGCAAACACAGAAGTAAGGTAGTTTTTCTAGTAACCCAATTGCTAATTTGTTTTAAAATTTTTTGCTTTGTTGAGTTATGCATCTACCTCTTGGCGACTTGATTTAGTTGACACATCCTTAGTTATATAAAGGATCATATGAAAGTAGATTTTCCATTCAGACAGATAGTTTTAAAGTATTAAATTACAAAGTAAATCAGAAATTATATTTCGATTATATCAACCAATACTGTATCGAAGAATAAAGAAATAAAACCTTTTACTAAGTAAATTAGGCCTATGATTGGTTTTAGTAAAATTTTGATTTGTTACATTCTTACCCTAGAAAGATGAGTATAATTATATAGTGTTTCAGTTATAAATGAAATAATCTTACTCAAATGCACATTTTAAATGAAAAAATTCATTTCGAAACATGAGCAGACACGCTTTTAATTAATTTATGAAAATATGACTTTTACCTTTTGGAATACATGGCTCGGATATTTTGAATTAAGGATGATTAAGAGATAGTGCCACTAAGATTTTACAATTTTGTTTTAACTATTTGTGCATAATTCATCAATAGATTTTTTTCTACGAGTATTATTTAGTGATGAAGCACTTAAACATCTACTAAGTTTTTCAACCACATGCAGCTGTGACCTTGCTTTGTGACTCGTCCCTTTTTCACCACTCAGTGTTGAGGGAATGTTCCATCTTCTATTATATCTTCTCTTCACTGGAACTCCCGAATATGTACTAAAGTGCACTGCTTTTAACTGTTAACTGAGTGTGAAACTCCAGTTATTTTGTGTGTGTGTGTGTGCGTGCGCGCTTGCGTTCTCTTGTTTATTGACAAGACTTTTTATATCTTAACTTCTGGAAACCAGGGATAACAGCCATTGTAGCTATAAATCCCAATACCTTATATCTTTCAAGTTTCAAGTTTACGAGTACTAAGCAGTGATGAATTTTTCACAAGCCTAGGATATAAATGTAACATCAACATTGCAAACTTTGTCCTTATCTTCAACATGGTCTTAAATCTAAAGATAGCATCTGCGTAATATAAATTCAAATCATATTAAATTACAATTATAAATTTAACCACAAAACTTCCTTGTTATTAGATGATTTAAAATAAATCCAATCATGGAAAATGTAAAATTAATAATGGAAAATATAAAAACCGAGATTTTGAACAAAATCGGAATTTTAGTAATATTAGGTTTTTAACAATCTAATTTTATTTTATAATGCGCTATTTGAGGAAAAATTAGGTATAAATTTTCACTAGTATAAAACCGTATGTGGCTGAATTTAGACCATAAATTTATGATAAAGACTTCATTGCATTAAATTTCCGTCACCTCTTTTTGCCCCCAAAAAAGTTTTGTCCCATATACCATCATGGACCTACAGCACTGTTTTAAGCCATTTTAGTCTTATAGTAAGAAAGGAAGATTCACAGAGATTTTTAAACCTTGACTTCTATTTATACCACAAACTATCCAACCATTTGGCGACAAAAATGAAAGTGTGTGACGATTATGATTATGTTTGGTACTTACGTATTATACCATTTTCGCCAACGGTTTAGTAATTCATTGGCATCAGATTTAAATTTGGCGATAAAGATCAACTTATTACACCATTGCCAGATTGCCATAATTGGTGATTTAGCATTTCATTGGCTACGACTTCAAATTTGGCGATAAAGTTGGATGGTATAATACGTAAGTACCTTATGTTTATTAAAGAAAAGTTATGATTGTTAAAGAAATAATTATAACTCTACCCTAGTTAAAAGTTTAGACCAGTATATTCTTGTAAACAAGTCGTGCTGTCACTCACTATTCTAACGTTATTAGATCCGAGGGGCTCAAGCGAGATAATCTCTCATTCTGCAATTTGGTTTGTAATATGAGCTGACGAGCTACGGATGTCTGGCGCAATCGATTTTTCTATTACTGGTGTTGTTAATTTCTACAAGTATTGGTTTTTATGTACAGGTTGAATGAATAATCTTTTAAGAGAAATAATACTTATTGTTTTTGAAATTTTCAAAAACATAAAGTGTAAATTTATATTATCCAACTTTGGTGTTACATTCATTAGTTGGTATTGGGTTACATTCACTAATTGGTATTAGGTTATATTCACTGTAGATTCATTTAATAAGTTTTTTTTTCTAGCATTGGCATTATAAGTAGGATCAGAGGTGTATGATGAAGACTAGATCTTAAGAGACGATAACTGAAAGTATATATCCATTTACCTTGTTAATCGACTTAAATTGCTCTATAGAAATTGGGCAAAGGAAAATTTAGATTGTTAAACAAAAAAATGAAGAATAAATGGAACAAAAATAGGAAGAAACAAAAAGAAATAAGCTCCAATTGTAATGGAAGCTTTAAAAAAAGGCGAGAAAAAATGTCGAGTCAAATCGTAGGAATGAAAATTGCTTTTAATAGATGCGTAGGAAAAATATCCAAGACTGAAAGAAAAGATCGAAGGAAGGAAAGGTTAAGCTCGAAGAAAACTCAATGATATTGAGAAGAAACTTTGTGATCTTAAGAGTAAACCAAACAGTTTCTCAGCAAATAAAGAATCGATGCATTTTAAATCAAATGTCAGATTCTTGATGTCTGTTGATTCGATGGACAATCGTCGTAAATTATTTTCAAGACTAAAATGGACATTATAAAAAGTTTTGAAAACTTACAACTTGTGAACGCTTTTCGAGGTGCAAGAGCAGAGAAGTGACACTAGAATTTATACTAGCTGATATATCGACGAATTTAGCGATGATTGGAAAAGCTCTGGAATCCTAATTTGAGGCTAATCCTGTTTTACAAAACTGAATTGGAAATAAGACGGTATAAACTATAAAGAAAAAAAGGACTTCAAGTATTCATAATCGATGTAGAAGGATTAAAAAGCCTTACCCGCACAGATTCTCTAGTGAATGTTTTGAAAAGTTTGATAGCCCGCTGTATGATATGAAGACACTCAATAACAAACAATATTTTAAATTTACTGTTGCATATATCAGGGAGAACGCAGTTCTGAAAATTGTTTCGAAAGTATTCAGACGCGGAAGATCTATAAAGAATGAAAGTAATAACATTGAAAAAAGTTAATCTGAATTTTTATTGAAAACTCTGAAGGATTTTGAGAAGAAAAGTTCTTTGATGAAATCAGAATATGGATTTATAGGAAAGGCAATTGAAAAGATTCGTACAAAAAGAGGGGCAAATTATTATAGGAAAATTAGCTTAAAGCCATTTCGTGGGGCAAAAGTAACATTTTCTGTACAAAGTGTTTTATAAGAACAGGAAATTGAATGGAAAACTTATTTGCATGCCTCTTAATCTTTTTTTTTTAAAAAAGACTATTATCAGTGTAAGAGCGAAGAAGACGAGAAGATATACATAGGTAATCTAGGTAAATGTAGATCAAATAAATTCACATATAGATATTTTGTTTGTGATATCACAGATATTTGTATTCTCGGCCCAGATTTTCTGGGAAATTTTGAAAAAGTTAGCTTTACTGTAGACCTGAAGCTAGCTTTACTGTAGATCTTTATCGCCAAATTTAAATTCATCACCAAAAGGTTACTAAACCGTTGGCGATCGTTGGCGAAGACGGTATAATACGCAAGTACCGAATTTACTTGACATGAATGATTAGGTTGTTTGATATTTCTTATACTTTGAATGATTTTGATTTATCGTGAAAGAGTAATGACGGAAACTTTGTCGATTGAAGTAAATTTTTGCAGACTCAAAAAATGTTCTGCAAAAGAATACTAATAGAGGCAGTGGAAAGGAGTTAAGAGTCATGAGCATTTTAAATAAAATAACAGAGAGTGTCTTCGAGAGAAATTTCTGATTAAGATTATCATCACGCCGTCTTTAAAAAACGATGCAAAGGATGTTATGATTGCGGAAATGAAAACTAAAATCATAACTAAAAGTCGCTTACACTTTTGTAATATGAGTTCACCATTCGAAAAAAAAATGACTTTGGATATTTTCAGAGTTTTCTCTGCTACTTCAAAGAGCAATCAGTTTTCATAATAATTAAGAGCAATATCCGTTTTAAATCAAGAAATTTCGATTGTTGCTTAGGTACGCATTTGACAGTGCGTAATGGTATTCCTTTGATATTAGTTTTTGATCAGGTAAAATATTTTATTCCAATCTGCAAACTTTTGGGGATTCTGAAGACAAATTACAAATTTATATCCTGAATCCAAAGGCATTATGAAGAGGTTTAACAGAATGATTTAAAATTATCTGCCTTTATTTATTTTAAATAATCGGACAGATAGGGAAATGCTTTTTCTATTTGTTCTTCTGGACTATCGGAGTGCAGCCATTAAGTGGTTAGAAGGATTCCATCAGAGATAATTGTTGGTCGAATGCAGCATTTAGTTTGTTATACCTTCTTTTAGATCACCGAGTGATACGTCTTACTCACCAAATAAAAATATGGATGATTTTGGTAATGGATAATTAATTGTTTGGAAGGCATTCATGTGTTTGCCAAAAATTTAAATAACATGTGAGTGAAGAAATAAAAACTGGTTACGATGTCAAAGTAACAGATATTTCAAAGAGGATGACAAAATTTATATGTATGATGCAAAGCAAAGGGATGGGAATGCTGAGCCCAAAACTACAGCAATAGACTTCAAGAAAAAATATACTACTGCGAAGAAATACTTTAATGTTATCAGGTTCCCTCATCATTTAAAAGCTGTTCAAAATTACGTCTATCCTCTTATAATTATCATTTCTTCCAACTGAGATATTAGATTATTTTAAATTTTGATCCGATATTCAAAGAGAATATAAAATATTTGTTTAGTAGTCTTGTATTTATCGTAAAATTTATCATAATTCATAAATAAATTAGTAATTAAGGAGACCATTTTGATGTTCTTGTTTTTTTAACTTCAGTGTAGAAAGATTATATATCTATTAACGATAAATTTTTCCTTCCCTATTTAATACAAAATTCGTATGTTTTTATACTGTAATATTCGATTTCTTTAGGTATACAAAATGATTGAAAAAATCATTGCTACTCCATTTTTATTGTATCAAGAAAAGTTATTTAAAGTGAAATAATAAAGAGGAACATGAGTGGTCTCCTCAAACCTTTATCGGCTCTAACAAAATTATTGTCCCATTCCACCGCATAAAATTGTGAACTTTGAGCAAAGCCGTATATGCACGAAGTCTCGATTTTTTTTCAGGGTCTCGCATGTGAGAGCTGAGTGCATCATAAAGTATAGTAAAGACTTGCTTGAATGTACAAAGCATGACATTTAAAGAAACAAAGACTGTTATTTTCAAATTACCAAAAATTTACTTTTAATTAATGTTAAGAACTTGAGAGCTGGATTTTTGTTGGCAAGAACTTAAGAAAAAAAAGGAAGGGAAATGAAATATTGAATTGAACAATTTAAAACTTTTTCCTGAAAACAGCTCTGTAAGCTGAATATTTTGTGCGTTTTAATGGAATATGTGAAATGTTAATTCTTTGTCATTGGTACTCAATATTATGAGCATTTTACTCTGCTTCGAGTCTATTATGGATGGTAATATCCAGTTAGCAGTAGGTAATGTAATTAGGTTTGAGAAATTTCTATTCGAAGCTTGTAATTTGTATTGATAACTAGTTTAGGTAATTTGCTTTGAATTCGTTCATGTTTTGGAAATCATATCCTTTGGAAAAAATCTGATCTATGAATTGCAAGAATGTCTGCTCCTTCATTTTATAAGATTTTTGAATGATCAGGAATCCCTAAAAGAGAAATTGTTTAGTCCAACTTTTTCCTTTACATGTATTTTTGATGTTACATGCTGAATAATTTTAGGCGTAGAGAAAATTATCTTTTTAAGTAAGGTGAAGACGAATAACCGTTCATAAGGATTAAAATATTCTTATCTGGAAATGTTAGCCTATCAACGTCTTGACAGATTTCTAAGAATTCAGCCGTAGAAATAGATTTCAATGGGGGGATGCAACAAATAAATTTTTGAATAGAAAAAAGATTAGTAGTTGAGATTTCGAACAATAAGCGATACAATTATGAACCCTCAAAAATTACGGTAAAATTTTTCTGTGATGTATTCTGAATATATTATTGTAATTCCTCGGCCATAGTAGAAGCTGGGAAATCCACATTTTGGAAACTGAAATATTTCAGAAAGACATCGTAAATATTAAGATTGTAGTGGACAAAAACTTATAGTTTTAATACATACTCTGAAAAGTTATTAAAATTTTGAAACGTAATTCCGAGAAATTCATCTTTTCCAATCAAATGGATATTGAACTTGTCGATAGTATCAAACAAAGGAAAAAAAGTAATGATCAGTTATTTATTTAATGAAAAACTGGATTTTTAGATGTTTAACTTTTTACGATAATATTTCTAGCTTTAATAATTTATATAGAAGAGTATTAGGAGCCTATAAGGATACTCCAAGTACCATTCTGAGGACAATTGTTTGAAATTTATCGCTTGATCTGAAATATGCTTCGAAAAATTTGTTTATATTAATGCAATCATGATTTAAAAAAAGAAATAAAAAGATGCCGTTGTTTGCAACTGTAATAAAAAATTTTTATTCCTGAACTGGGCTTTTTAATTCTAAATTTTTAAACCTTTGAACTTATAAAATCTTGGACTGTGCTTTTTGATTCTAAATTTTTAAACCTTTGAACTTATAAAAAGGCATTAATTTTGATAAGTTTTTGAAAAATGAATTTAAAGATATTTTATCTTTTCACTCCATGAAAATGGAATTCTGGCATAAGTTCTAAGGAAAAGTTAGGACGGTTTTCTTTCGGAAATATCTGCTAAAGCATTCACCTCCTTCCTTAATGATACACAATATACTAATTGTAGATGCTTTCCGTAGCTTTTTGTAATATGGTTTTGGTATAATTCATAGAAGGATGAGAACAATGGACGGGAATATTCACTGCAAAAATCAAACATTCAATTCTGTATCTAATGTTTTTAAAAAGACATCCATGAAAATGACAAAAAGGACAGAAGGAAGCCTGCTCCCTCTAGGAAGACTTTCATAGATATAGCTTATATCAGAAGTTATTTCACCATTTAATCCTTTTCCTGAAGAAAATTGTGACCTTACTTTTTTTATAAAATTATCAGTGATGTTAAGTAGAGAATCTTTATAAATAAGATAATCAGTTTGCACTAAGTCGTGAGCGTTTTTATTGTTATGACTGAAAACAACCAAATTTTTTGTTCCTTTGTGTGCTTTAGCAATTAGCGAATAAATTTTGTAAGATTATTTCTAAATGTAATACAACCAAGATGAATTTTTTTATGATGGATCAGGAGTTTTGCAAGACATTGAAATAATATACACACAAAAGTATAGCAAAGAAAACTGGCAGAAGTGGACGTATAACAAAGAAAACTGGTATATCTGCATTAAATCTATATTATTGGCAAACTATAGTAACAATAAAGCCAATGAGCGAGTAATCTTTGGAAGGGTTTTTTTTTTTTGCTACCAAGCAATTAAAATCGAAAATCCATACCCCATCCTACTAAAAAACGAGAGTGTAGAAGAGAGAGGTCGATTTTTTTTACAGCCCATTAGGGCCAAAGTTTAACATGCATCGACAATTGTAGCCACAAGATTACATACCAGCTTTCATGCATTTAAGTCACTGCGTTTTACGAATACATGCATGCACAAGCACAAATTGATAGACAATGAATCCTCATAACAAATTTTATTTAAGATTTGATAAAGCTCTAATTTAGATGCTAAAATGATGAACTAAGTTTAATCTATCTAGCTATTTATTTTTGTATATTCGCTTGAACCCGATCAGACGGACAATTAGTATTCTCAAAATGGATTTCGTTAAAAATTTGATAGATTTGAACAAATCTTATGCAAAGACCAAATATCAAATTTAATTAGCTTAGATTAAAGCGTTTTTGATTTATCATATTAAAAAAAACATAATTTTAAAAGGCATTTTTTAGATCAAGAGAGATCTAAAATGTGAAGATTTATCAAAATCTCGAATTCTTTTTGCTCTGTTTTTTGAGTACGAATAAATACAATAATTACAAAATATAAAGAATTTATTAGATAGCATTTAAAATGTAGATCCAAGTGTTAATTTTCAATCCAGCTAGGAAAAGTGTTGATCATCTGTTGGTTCTGAAATTCACATGCGTACAAGAGCAATATTTCAAGTTCAAAATTGAGAAATTGGCTTAATTAATGGCTTAGATAAATACAATTTTATATCATTTATAATTTTTACATCTATGAACAATTTTGGTTTTAGTCAGTCGATACAAAGGCGTCTATAATACATGCTTGACTTTCTTTATTATGCAACAAAACACTGAATGCGGATAAGTAGCATTTTGAAGACAAAAATATGAGCATTTGAGTTTTCACAATCTTGTTGAATATCTACAATTTTTATTTGTGAGGGGTTAAGTGGAGGGGTAAACGCCTCTATTATTAAATTCCCGAGAAAAGTTTTGGTGAAACCATTCTTGCTGTTTATTTTCTCATATATTTAATAAATATGAATATATATTATGAAAAAATGTATACACATTTTTTCAAAAAAATTTTTCAGTAAAAATGAGAAAAATAAACGCTTGAAATCCAATAAATAAAAAAATAAAATAAAATATCTCAAATTACTAATTAATGTTGAAAGATGAGTATAGAATTCAAGGTCTAAGCATAGCACATTGTAAATTACCGTCTTTTTATAAGCGGTCTGTTTAAACTTATATTTTAATATGTTTTTAACTTCAACAACATATTTATCATTTATTTAAATCAATTTTTTATTTTAAAAATTTTGTGCTTTATTAATACATTATCATGTATTCATGTAATTAATTATTGAATAATTAAAATAATAATGAATGAAGTGAATGCAATGAAACAGATAGAAATGTAACCAATTATACATGACAAATTCTTAATATAATCGTGATATTTTATTGCATCACAAAATTTTATTTTGTACACATTTATTTATTTGTCAATCAAATCAATAATCTCTTTTTAATAAATTCATCTGCTATTCTTTCCCATTAACTCCAACGGTCTGACTGTTTGAAGATTCACCACTGTATAGACTTGGAATGTTTATAAAATCTGCCTAGATTTAAAATGAAAAAGCATAAATTAGTTTAATTTGTGCTATATACTTTATCAATAATAGTATTTTTCTAGGAAGGAGGAAGTGAGACTTAAAATAAGTATATGGCTTCATGTTGCCAAAATTTTATACGGCAGGAAGGATGCCATTTTTATATTTTTTCAGCACAAGTTGTAACTGACAACGATTTCTTAGGTCACGTATTTGTCATAGAAAAAAAGGCAGGAAATTTGATGGAAAAAGTTCTTTCCTTTTTCTTTTCCACATGTGTAAGAGATCAATGAGTAGACTAGTAATCTGCAGACTAATCTGCTTAGACCAATTTTCCATCGATCTCTATCATCGACCTAAATAGCGATTTCTATTAGTGTAAGATTTTCGATATATTTTATGCACAATACGATACGATCTATGTATTTGATATTCCGAATGTCTTACAAAAATATCAAAATGTCGAAACAAAATTGTTGGACAACTTGAGTAAAAAATTTGATTATAATGTTTAAGTAATGAGTTATAAAACAGCACAGACTGTTATCACTTGAATCCAAACCAAAAGATTATGGGTAAAAAAATTCTGCAGCTCATTGATAATGAAAGTAGTAGTTATAGTTTAACATTGTTTTGGTTTCCTTGACTAGCGTCTCAATCCAAACGTAATCCCTATGGGATAGACGAATCCATCGCGAGCTGTATTTTTCACAGGTAGGGACGTTTGAGTGAGAGGGGCACCAGGGATAAGCGTTGGCTTTTGAATGTTGAGTTGTATCACAACACTTTTCCCGGTTCAGTCGAATCGTGTTTCGCAGGGCGGGATGTGGGTTATGTTTTGAGTTGCATTTCATAAACGGATCATTTATCATATAGAAATGTATAAACTACATAATGAATGAAGAGGTAATGTGGTATAGATATGTAAGTTTCATAATATGGAAATAAAACAAATCTGTATCTATCTCATGCATGTTGATTTTGTTTTGTCATATTATTCTGGTGCTTTTGTAAAGGCAAGTTAAATTTTTGTAAAAGTTATAAACTAACAGGAATGAAATAACTGACTGAATTTAAATAACGAGTTTTAAGAGTAGAAGACATATAATCCAAACATGATTTATTTATTTTTTAAAAAATAATCAAAACTCTAATTTTGCATAAATTTAGAAAATAATTAGAATTTTTTATAAAGTACTAAATGTATACTAATGTTTCTAATTAAACCATAGTGTTTAAATAGAATTGGCATATAATATACATGGTAGTTATTGTACATTACAATATTGTAAATTTCAAATTTTTTGTTTCAAGTTATTCTCCACTTCTTGATAAATAAAACAAATTGAGTTTTATTACTTAACAGATGAATCTCAATAAACAAGCTATGAAAATATGAACCGTCTTAATGCATAAAATAAAACTGCATCTCAATTCATGTTTTATTGATAATTTAAGTACTTCTGTTCAAATTAATTATAAATTATAACAATTGTACATATACGTAAAACTATTCTCACATGATGAATTTTTTTTACTAAGCATCTGTTAACGATTTAAAGTTGCTAAGAATTGCATTTTATGATGGAATTTTTTATTAAACATCTGTTAACGATTTAAAGTTGCAAAGAATTGAATTTTATGATGGTATTTTTTTTAACACACAACTATTTAAATTATTATATTCAGTAGTATAAAGTTATTAAAATGTAACTCGCTACAAACGTTTAGGAGGAAACAAGTTTTTTTTAATACTGTTTTTCTTTAAATTATGATTTATTTTTCTAGTTCAAAAATCATGTTATGAAGAGTTTCATGGTCACACTTGTAGCTTCCTCAGTATATTTCAAAATATAAATATTCTTGAAGGATTAATATAATGCTCTTTTTGATAAAAAGTTGTTCAGAATATTTATAATATTGCAGCCTATTATTGACATTCTGAATATAGAAAATAAATAACTTTTTTTCCCTTTAGGAAACCACTATATTTTTCAGTTAATAATTGAAACAGAAGTAATATTAACTGAAAAATGTTAACTACTATTAAACTAACATTATACAAATATAGAGAGCTGGAATGTACAGCATGTCATAATTTCAATATAAAGAATAACTATTTTTCAATTAAATATACTTCTTGCAACACAGCCAAATATGTCATTTGAACCAATTAATTCTAAATAATTAGAGTCAATCAAAAAATACATTGTCAATAAAGTTTTACTAGACCGTCAATATGTCAGTTTATCGATAATCTATTGAAATGCAATAAAGTAAGTTTCCTTGTTTGATGATAACGGTGAATTAATGAGCAGAATGTAATCAATTTACTTGCATAGACTGTGGTAGGCACAGGGGAAAAAATACGGAACCCCCCCCCCCTATTTAGTGCAATATATCGTATAAAGGAAGGGGTTATATTAAAAAGGTTCCACATGAGCCTTGGAACCCTAATGTTCTATTTCCAGTAGCACCAATGTGTCTCTGTATGAAAATCCTTCCCCCTTTAATAGAGTTTTAATACAGTTTAAGTTCATTCTATTACTAGCAGATGCCACCAAATGGGGACAATTATTATTTTGGTCACCCTGTAGTTTAATTACACCAATTTTTTGAAATGTGATATGAAGAATTCATATTAGAAAAGCAAAAATTGGAGCAAATAAATTATAGTTAGGAAAGAATTGATTTTACCTGCTAAATCATGTAGCAGTTATTTTTTTTTTTCATGCTTACGAGTATGAATATAATTTCCTGAAAATTCTGTAATTAAATAACAAGCTAATGTTACATTTTGAATGAAGCAATCACACTCGGAAAAATAGAAATATAGTCTAATACCAAATTCTTTTGGTTTGACAGCATAATATAAATAAAAGAACAAATTAATCATTATATGAAATGAAAAAAATTCAAATAATATATAGCACTGTATTACACAATTTTTTGACTAAACTGTACTAAGTTTATGTCTTAACTAGGTAGTTTTTAGAGAAACAAAAAATGGAACATCAATTTTTAGTTTTATACAGCTTCAAAATGTAAATAAATTTGTACATGGTAATTTCTTATATATTGTTGTTCAGTGATATAAAATCATGTTAGCAATGTTTGGGAATAAAGTCTTGTTTCATCATCCTTATGTGAATAAATGAAATACTTATTTATTTGAAAAATCTTGATTGGTTTTATTTGATTTATCCAAGTTTTTCTTGCCTAAAACTTAATGTTTATCTGATTAAAATGATAGTGCAAGTTTACACATTACTAGTTTCTACTATTTTAACAACAAAATAATGTAAAACACAAAGAAATCCTTACCAAATATGAAATCATGATAAGAAAAAATTAAATTAAAGTTTACTTGAATCACAAGGAAAACTAAAAGTTAAATTTAGAAGCTAATTGTTTTTTGAGATGTTATCTACTTAAGAGATATTGCTCACTAATGGTAAAATGCTTAATATATAATAAAAAAGCAATATATTTGTTTTCAGATAAATTGTTTAGATATAATTTCATATTAATGAGTCTATCAAATAGTTATAACATTAAAATTGTGTTCATTATCTTACTTAAATATTCTTCATTATTCTGTGTATTGTGACCATAAACTTTTCTAATTGAGACTGTTACTTGACATGTCACTTTGAAAATGAAAATAACCCTTTTGTCTTCTAGATCTTCTAAATTTGAGCTATTGTAACTTCATTTTTTTTATTTGTTTTACAAATTATTTAGATATTAAGTAGAATACTTCTTACGCGACTTTCAATAATGGATGAAAATCATGCGATTAACTATATGAGGACATAATGAAAACAATTTAGATTTTAGGGTAATAATGTAACCTAATAAATGTAAGAGGAAAATATATTTATTCTATAATTCAATTGATATAAATAAAGAAAATTTCAAACAATGTAAAATTCTTGTTTGTTCTGTGATATTATCGGAAATTATTGTGGAGAAACGACACATTACAGCTTAAAATACTAATTAAAATTTCAAAAAAAAAAAAAAATTGTTTCAAGGTTGCCATGCTCACCATTCAAGGCTCTTTTACTTTTATTCCTTATTGAAATTCATCAGAAAAATCTATCATGAGTATCATTTATATTTAATATAATAAATTTCTTTTTCAATAATATTTTATTGAATAATTATTTACAGAAAATTTAATGCATTGTTTAATTCATATTTCAACAATAATGTAAATATAAGAATTATACCATAAATATAAAAATAAGGTATCATTACTTGGTAGTGATTTTGTAAATATCTATTCAGTTTTTAATCATATTTTATCAAAATCTCTTGCTTGCTATTCAAGAACAAATTGTTAAAAGACACGTGTGAATTAGTGTACTAGCAGTCATATAAAATATTTTAAGAATAAATTAGTTCCAATTGTCCAAATAATAATTTTATCATGTGAAAGAATTTTTCTTTCCATATTAATGAATATTTATTTTAATTGAAGCTTCATTTAAATATGATAACACCAAAACAATCATGCAAGTAATATACTAAATGAGTTTTTATATAGATAATGCAAACAAAGATATTACAATAATTCTGTGCATGATGACTTGCAATTCTGTTATTTGGTTAAGTGTTACAAACTATATTTTGGTTCATATATTATAATTATGCTAAATTAACTAATGAATCTGTATAACTTGCAGATCTCAAGAATTGAGAACTTGGTGATAGCTGAATTATAGTTAATAGATACTTTATAGAAAATTTTAATTTAATAAACATTCAACTTTCTTTATCATCATTATTAAATATAACATAAGAAATGAAATATTTTTTTAACTTCATACACAAATCTTAATTTTCAAGAAAGTTGTTTTTATTCTATTGAATTTAATTTTTTGATCTAATAATTAAAAATTAAGCTTTCAGCTTTATTAGAAACAAAACATCTACAAAAACATATAATATATTTCAGGATTTCATAAACTTAATTTGTGTTGACTTTTTGAAGAATTTAACTTTATGTAATAAAATATATTAAAAGAATACAATGAAAATAGTTTCCATTTTTTTATTAGTATTTATACAAAGATATGCACTTTTCTATGAGTAAAAATATATTTCTACAGTTTTTGACACAAAGTTGTAACAAGTCTGAAAAGTCAAGAAAACATAGAAATCATGAATGAAAGTATTTTGGTTAAAACTCATTTTAAATATTTATATACCAGATGAATTTTCTAAGATGGCTAAGAAAATGATATTTTTGTTTTCATTCAGTTTGCTTGAAAATTATAGAGGAAACAAATGTATAAATTGCTGCTAATCATAAAACTTGCAATATACTTTCAGTTAACATAAAAACCATTGAGCATGCTTTGCTATAAATATAAAATAAATATTTATTCACATAAAATATAGGAATGTTGCAGTGATAAAGAATAGAATAAGAATATTGGTATCCTTAGGGCTAAAATCCATTGAATGTTTGTTAAACATTTGTTTTGATAGTAGTTAGCAATTAAAAAACCAACAACTACAATCTTTTATTTATTTACACAATATTAGAAATGTAAAACATTAAATATGGATATTTTTCTGAGCTTCATCAACAGACATTGATATTGCATAATATGAAAGCATTGGACATAGAATATTTTACTAAATCATTTTTACAAATCAAATAAAAATAATGCAAATTGCTCACCAAATATTTTTAAATCAATTATTAATTTTAGAAGGTGGAATTAAAACTAATAAAAGCAATGAATAAAGACATATAATGTGAAAAAACTATATACAAAATGCTAAGCTAAATTTGTTTACTTTATAAAGAATAAGGCAATGGATAATATAAAAAAATTAATTTAACTGAAAAACATGACCATATTTGCAGTTTAAGAATAAAAAAATCAATAAAATATGGAAAGATATAAGACTGAATTATTTACCTAAGTAGTTAGAACACTATTATATCTTCTTACTAATCATAAGGTTACTTTTTATATTTAAAAAAAATTTTCAGATTCAAACTGCCAATTCTGCAACTACTTTGAAAAAATCAATTTTTGAGCACTTGGTACATTCTAATATAAACCTCCTGAAGCTATGTACAGAATATTGTAATATTTTACATTTTTAAAAAACTTTTTCAAAAGAATTTCTAATTGCATAATTATTTTTAGAAGTTTTACAGCTGAAATTGTCTGAAGGAAAATAAATGTAACCCATATTAAATTCCCTGATAGTGTCTGAAATATGTATATATTTAAGGCATGAGAGCATGATAGTTTTGGGAATTAGATTTAATGCCATAAAATTAGTCAGCTATAAATATATTTAAATTGGAACTGCAGAAAATACAAAATATTACTCCAAAATGTTTAAATTCTCATTAAAACATTATCTACTAACACTAATCAAATAATAGAAAATACTTCTACAGTAAAAATATTTCTACTTCTAGAAGTTTATTCTTTTTAAAATTCTGGATTCTTCAATTTTCTAACGCATTTTAATTAGCTATGATTTAATAATCCAACCTTCAGTAAAATCAAAATTTATTTCACAAAACAAATGTTCTCACATCATAACTTAAAATTAGCAATAGCAGAATAGAATTTAATTATGTTTTCTTAAGAATAGGGAATTTTTTTTTTAAAGAATAGAAATGTTGAGCTTAGATATTATTAAAAAAATAGACAGTAGTTGTTCTGTGAGTGTGAAGGGAAATATAATCATCAGAAGAATATTTTTCTCTGACAACAAATATATTGTATTCATTCAGCGTTTTAAAAAAAACAGAAACAGTGCAAATTAGATATTAGTGAAAAGTATACAGACAAGAAGTACTTTCAAGATTCATTAATGTCAACCAATTCTGAACCCTCTAAAATTAGTAATAGAAATAGTAGAAAACCATTAAAAAGCCACTAAATACATAAAAACCACAAAACTTGTATTAAATATCCATTAAATAAGTAAAATGTTTACTGATTAAATATGTTTTAAGTTCATCTGTCGACACGTGGTTTGGAAAAAGCGACACAATTCTTCCCCAACTCGCCGGGAAAAGTGTTGTGATACAACTCAACACTTAAAAGCCAACGCTTATCCCTGTGGCCCCTCTCAGTCCAATGTTCCTACCTACGAAAAGTACAGTTACTGATGGATTCGTCCATCCCATAGGGATTTACGTTGGGATTGAGACGCTAGTGTTTCCTTGCTGTATAGCTAAGCTTCATTTGAATTTTAGGAGTATGCTGTCAGAATGGCAACATCTAATTTCTCAACATGGCGAATATTTTCGAAGGTTGTATGAAGTATACACCTGATAACGTTATGTTATGAAATTCTTTACTGGCCATATGTCAAGGTAATGAATCAAAGATCTACCTTTAGTCGAACTAAAGAGCCGAGGAGAGAAAAAATCATCCGAACCAGACGTGACGACGATGAACGTTTCCAAGATGAGCCTCCCACTCGGCGAAATTCTTCAGAAAGACCAAACACATCACATGCGTCTTCTTATACGCGATTTAAAGACAATTTCTCTGACAAACCTCGCTCAAACAGTCGAGACACTCAAGGGAGTCTTGTGTTTAGGCGACAGGAACGAGGCAAGCTTCAAACCAATTTTTCGAAGGGTTCCACTGGAGAAGTTTCGCCTGGCCGTGTATCACACACCGATTCAATGAGAAATGAAAATTCTGGACGTTCAAATTATATCTCTCATTACAACAGGGGTATCAACTGCCGAGAACGAGACTATAATACAAAAAGATCTGGTTCGTGCCTTTTTTGAAATTTATTTTAAAAATACAATGAAAATTGTTTACATTTATAAAATGTCTAGTATCAACACTAATTTGTATAGGACTAGCTACTATACTGTCTAGTAGTAGCAGCTCATATTAGCAACTTACATTTTGTCTGGTTTTTATGCCAAATCAAAATAAGATATGCTTAAAATATTTTCCCTGAGTAATATTAATAATTATTAGTGAATATCGTAATAATAATGACTTATTATCCAAACTGTATGACTGTAATTTTTAGCATTTAAATTATTTGCAATTTGATGGGATTTATTATCTAATGTGGTTTAGCATTTTGTTGCTTTATAAAATTTAATGAAAAGAAAGAATTTAATTTTTTAATCTTGCTGTCAAGTATTTTCAACAATTTTAAATAAAGTATTATTTAGAATCTAGTGCATGCATATATACCAAAGGAATAAGCATATTAAGAAATAACTATTTACCAACTTTGGTAGCTCTTAACCCAACATTCTATTCCTGTAGGACAAATAAAATAATTATTAGGCCACAGTACATACTTTTCATGAAGTATTCAGTCAATAAACTTGCAAAGTTAATAACTTTTTTTAAAAAAATTCAATAGAAATATCAAAAAATTGTTTAAAACACTGTTTATATAAAGCTTAATGTTATGAGAAAGTATTTTACAGGAAAAAACTTATGAAATGAAATCAATAATAATAAAAATTTTATTTAATGAGTGAGAAATATGTTTATTTTAAAAGTATACTATATTAAATAACAAATAGCCAAAGATAATCAACTTTGGATTTTGATAACTGTATCGAATAATGTAAGCTTTGCATATACTACAACTTAACAAAGGGAAAAATTTGTTGAACTATAGAAATTTTTATTTTTATTATTAGAAAAGCAGTATTGCAAATAAAAATATTGTACTTTAAAAAAATTTTCTAATTCAAGTAAAAAGAAATTATTCTTTTTTCTTGGTAGCATTAAAAAAGAAAACTTTAAGAATTTTAAAATGCTGTAAATTTTTAAAGCATTTTTCAGAAAATAATATAGGAAAATTGTCAAAATCATATTAGATTTTTAATTTATTACAATTTTAATTTTTTGATTTTGAAAAGTGTCTTTTCTCCCCTCCTCCCTTCCCATTTGCTTTAAAGAGTCTATCATAAAAATGTCATCAAGACAGAGCAAAGAGGATATATGTAAGGTACACCCAGATAAACAATCTGATATCCATGTAAAAGCAATCTCATCTATAATAAAATTTGTAAAATAGGATTGATCATTCGTTAACAAATTAACTTTTAATGAGGTTTTTCTGAAATATCAAGATATTAATGTTTTTCTCAATAACTTCTGAACATATTGTAACACAAAAACAATTTTTTCAGGACTATAAAATTTATTAAATCAACTTTTAAGCAATATCAAGTTTATTTCCAAGAACTTCTTCACCTAATTTTGATAGCCTTGATAAAGATACATTCGTTTTTCATAACAATACTTTTCATTGTTTTAGTTATTATGCTTATAACATTTATTTATATATTGAATGATATTAAACATCTTTTTTGTTTGCTGATAATAGCTGTTGTAGTTAACAAGCTTTTGAAAATAATATAAAAATGAATCAACTCTAAAACATTATCCTGGTATAATATTTTTCTTTAACTGGTTTTTGATTTATTTTTTCAAAGTTTCATATTCTTTAATTCTATATTATAATGACATAGACATTTTGTAATTTTTTTTTTCATTTGTTAACATAACATCTTTAATAAGATAATCATGTATGTATAAGCATTTGATTCAAAATATTGGGCAGCCATTTAATTTCCTAGAAATATTGGTTTTGTTTAATTTCAATAAGAATATGACATGGTGTATTACTCAGATATGATATGTTCATGATTTTCTCAATAAGACATTTTTTAGTGTCCAATTTGAATTAGCATTAGAGTCATGCTATCTGAATAATCTTTCACCTTTTGTGCTTATTATATATCTGAAACATCCTTATGATGTCATTTTCCATAGTTTCCTTTTGAGTAAGAATGTAACTTTCTGGTTCAGCTATCGTTTAATCTCGCATTATCCTTCTTAATACTGTAACATTTTCTTTTGCCTCATGCAAACTAAATAGATATTAAATAGAATTGTTCATCTAAGAAAGAAAAACAAGCAATTAAATTTTTGAGGAAATGAAATTATTTGGATTTCAATTTAATCATGAAATCCCTTCTTTAAAATTAGGTTAAAAAAGAGGTGAAAAAATTGTGTGAATCCAAGAAAGCTGTACAGCTATTAAATTGATAAAATTAAAAATAAACACTTTTTAAAAAAATTATAAAATGAAATTGTTATGTTTTTTGGTTATGATTGTAGAAAAGTGGTAAAATCACTCAATTTTTTTTTTTTTTTTTTTTGCAAAGAACCTTTTTTCATAATATAGTTGTATCAAATTTGGTTTCTCTTATTCAGATGTTCTGCCCAATTCTCTGCCAAAACACAGATACACTTTTTTATCCTTACTCTCTTATTAGTAGAGAAGTAAGAATTAATTAATAAATAAATGTTTTGTAAATACATTTATCTTTTCAATCAAATACATGATATAACATTTTAAATAATGATGTATTTTGCTATAGTAATTTAATAGCCAGGACAGCTATTACTCTAAGTAATAAAATAGGTACCAAAGGTAGCTAATAGTAAATTAATGAATCATTTAATTAGCATTCTAAACTCTTTGGTAGTTTGTTGCATATCAGCAACCCTCTTAAAATTTCAGAAATTTATCTTATCTCAACATTTGTTGTTTGTTCCTTGCTGATAACATAATTTTCTGATGCAGTTACAGTTCAAATGTTTTGTAAAACATCACTAATCAGTACAAAATGAAGAGAGGGGGACCTATGGAAATTTAATATAACTAGAAATGAATGTTAGCTATTAAATATAGCATGAAATATTGAAAAAAGTACAGCTCTTTTAAATCTGTTACAGATTAATATGTAATTAGTCATTTCTCTATACAGACAGGGGGTTATTTGGGTGGCTTTATTTATATATATAATATATGGGCTGAATACATATTTGCATTGACTTTTCATTATTATTCATTTTATATGAAACTGTTCATCAAATAAAAATATACTGAAGATATACGTTTAAAGGTAGCTAAGTCAGAAAAAAATATTCTAATAGAGTTTATTATATTCTATTAGTTCATATTATAATTTCTTCTTTTAATCAGAATCTTGATTTACTTCCTTTTAAAGTAATATACATATAAAATAAGTTATTCATTTCTTGAAATTCCAGTCTTAATATTGAATTGAGTGAGTTTTATTCCAACAAAAGGAAAGGATAATTTTTTTATTGCAAATGATTAAGAAACTGTAGTTTTCTGAATTCCTTGATTGTGTTGTTGATATTGTTAATGAACACTGAGAATACTCTTTTGTCAGTCTAAATTTGTCATAAATATGCATAAAGTGTATTTTACATTTGATTATGTTTTATGTAAAATGATATATTATTATTTTTTTTATTTTTATTTTTAAAAGTTTCAAATAAAATTGACTTGTAATTATGCAATTCAATTTTAAATTGGTACTATCAGCTCTTGATAATAATCAGATAATGAATAATACAAAATATATTTCTCTGAAGTGAAAATTGATTATCTCTTAAAAAAAGTAATTCTACTTCTTGTTTATTGGAAGTCCATGTATTAAGTATCTGATGCTGAATCTTATATGAATTAATTTATGTGCATCTAAGTTATTGTAAAGTTTCATAATTTTTTTTTATTAAAAAAGATCTTTTAAGCTCAAAGTATTTTCTTATTATGAGTCATGAAGTTAAAGGAATTCAAAATTATAAAATGCAATTAAAATTGTCAAGAAAAAGTGTAGAAAAGGTTTGTCTAATTTGTAACACATGATCCTTTATTTTAAATTAATTACATCTTTTGTGGATGATGGGAATCAGAAAAAACATTTTTCTCCCTCTATCCTCAATATTTTGCATTATATGCTAAATGGTTTTCATCAGAATCTTGAGTTGAAAAGTTCGCTGTTCAATTTATTAACTTTATTTTCTTCAAGTGTTCAAATTTTATGAAGTAGTAAATTTAATCATGAATATGAATGACAAATAATTTGATATTATTTGTATGAAATTTCAAAAACTATTTGCATATAGAAAATTTGGATTCTTAAGGGTATGTCAAAGAAGATGAAAATTCAGAATTGAACTTTTAACAAACTTATGTGCAAAGAATTAAAACAATTTAAAATTTTAATTATTAGTTTTAAAATAATTTTTCTTTTTTATTATTAACATGCCTGATAAAGAAATTCTAAGAATTTCAATTTTATTGTATTTATTAAGAACAATTTGTGAGATGAGATTTTATTCAATAATGTAATAGTAATTGAAGCTGAAATTGTTTATTTCATTGCTAAAAGATTTAGAAATTTTTTAGAACTGTTTTAGCAGTAAATTGACAAAACAGAAATACTTTTTCATTACTGTGTTTAAATGTGGCTTTGTAATTTAAATAATATAATTCTAGATCAAGTATAGTAAAGTTTATGATGATATAAACCATTTATGAAATTTATTAATAAATTAGATTATCAGAAATTTTGCTCCTATTTTTATAAATCTGTTACTAGAAATATCCAGTATTGAAGTTCAGTAATGAAAAAGTCAAATATCTTTGTTTACTCATGACCTGTTTTTGTAGATGCTTGTAATGGAGATTTTAACTTTGCTTCATTGGTACATATAGAGTGTTATAATACATGGACACGCACGCACGCGCACACACACACATGCAGCATTTCATGTTATTTCTGTCTACTGTTTTCATTTCTGACCACTTATTGCTATACGAAAGAAAAAAGTTTATTTGTATTTTACATGACCGTAAAATGTGGCCTATGAATTCGAGGACACCATCTATATTCATAAGATAGTGTGTGTATGTGTGTGTGCATGTTTTGTTTTTAAAATCAGTGCCTTCCAATTATGAAAACTGCCATTTCAACCTTTGTCATTCACTTTTTGAAATTTTTGTAAAATTTACTTGTAATAATATGCATTGTCTTAAAGAGTGCTTTTATGTAATTTTAGGTTACCTAGACAACAGTCACATTGTAGATGAAACTAGGTTAAAAAATATTTTGCACCGTTTACTACGAGATGAAGATAAAGAAAGGCAGGCCAGTTTGATTCGACAACTCAGAGCAATCTTGGAACATCCTGAAAATTTTAAAGTAAGCTAATTCCTTTTAAAACTATACTTGATGTTATAAAATCTGTTTTATTATAGTTAGCTGTTGTAGTATTTATTTATTCAGACAGATATGTAGCATTTATTTGCATAAGAAAAGAAAGCTTGTTCAATGTAATTGTTAGAAATGAGTTTAGCAATATATATTTTTTAAAATCTGCATATTTAATATATTTGATAAACTTTTATTTACTTTAAGATAACAACTATTTTTTTATTTATACAAACTATTTTATATTACTAATTCATAACTGTTTTTTCATACTTAATTTGGTCAGCAATGGATAAAATTCCAGTTTTAATTCAATGTCAAATATTTATTCATATACATTGAAATTTAAAATTAAAAGTTTTCAAACATTTTCTCTAATATTTCAAAAACTAATGAATGCAGTGTGGATACATAGCAATTGCTAAGCACTTGTTTATTAAGAAAAATAAAATAGTTTTAATTGTATTGTGAGGATTCAAATTAGTCAATAAATGTGAATAAATATGATTTTTGTATGAAATGTAAATAAATTTTTAGTTTTTCTGTTTAGTATTGACTTCCTGTTTAAAGCAAAAAATATTAGTAGTTTTATAGACTTGCTTAATTTTCTATAATTTTTTATTGTTAATTTCTTAATTATAAATTAGAGCTGATTGTAACCTTAAGTCAGGTTTTGGTTGTGGAGTCATTAGGGCTTTAATTTTTCTATTGGATTCCACCAAAGATTAGTCATGTATCAATTTTGTGCATGATAATTGTTTTTAATTTATGAAAAAGTTAATGTTTATTGCTGGAAATTTATACATATACTGTAGTAAATAATTTGAATTTATTTTATACAAATTTAAAATCGATAAGTATTTTAATCAACACAATAAATGTTGTTGAGTCCCAAGATTTAAAAAATAATTATTTTCACTAATAATTTTGTGAGAGTATAAATTATTTTTTAAAAATCTTTTTAAAATAGATCATTCAAGCCAATAAGGATGATATTTTTTCAACATTTGAAGATTTTATTCAACTTGGGTAAATATTTTAATATCTTATTTGCTTATCATTTCATTTATTTTATTATTGAAATTATATTACTAAAAAAGTAGTTTATTTATTTTACTATGTAGTTGTTATTCATAGATTATGAAATTTGTAGTCTTTTTTAAAGCCATTTTTTTGATCAAAATATCTTTATCATAGTTTTTGTATTTAAAAATAAATGTGTAAAAGATATTAAATTTTACTTAATGAATAAATGTTTAGTTTACTTTTGAATCAAGAAATTTCTCTTTTTTTTCTGAATAATAAAGATTCTTCACATTCATCTATTGACAAATTGCTTTGATATAAATTTTTTTAATGTAATAAAAGTAATTTTTTTGTAAACCAAATTTTATTCAATTTTCTCCTTTTATCCCTAGAAGTTTGTAATTAATAAAATAATAATAAAAAGCTATTCATAATGTTGCTCATTTTCAGGTTGAACACAGAGTTAAAACATGAATTTGTTTTGACAGTTGGATCTTTAGGTGCTGTTTTGGGTTTTAAAGCAAAAGGGTCTGTATATATTTTTGTTATTAGATTCCTTTCTGTTTATTATCTGTATAAAGAATAACATTATTTCAAATAATTAATTTTGTTTTAGGTTGCTGGAATGGGAATTTAATGTCATAAGTTTATCTAAGTCTGAGGAAGTGCGAATTTTAATTCTGAAGTCACTTCTTGAGGTGAGTTTTGTACTATTTGTAGAGTTATTACATATTTTGCACATTTGTAAATAAAAACAAATATATATTTCATTATGTGAAATATATACCTTCTTAAATAAAATTAATGAAAGATTTTATGTCACTTATCAGTAACCGTATGTTTGAAAAATCTTTTTATTTTGAAAGTTGATCACTAATTGCCTTTAATCAATTAGTTGTACATCTATCTTGTATTAACATTTTAGAAATTCTCTTCAATGAGTTGGTAGCTTGTGGTGATTGCTATATAAGCCTATAAATATCCTTCGAGCTGAAGGGTCCCTTTTGTTTGATCGGTATGATACTCGGCTACTAACCATAAGATTCGAAGTTCGGGCCTAGCGCTATCCACTAATCACCTAAAAGCTTATTAAAATTTTAGTCTAATATTTATATTAATTTTTAAATATTTATGAATTTTGATGTATTTATTTTAATTCTTGTAGATGTTGAAGATAGATGGGGAGAAAAAGAATATTTCTGAACTTGTACCTGTAAGTAACTAAACATTTTTTTTACTGCTAATTTGAATGTATACTTGAAATATATATTTGATGCAAATTGTATTTACTTTAGATGATCATGTCTAAGTTGCAATCTGCATTAGAAGTGGCTGATGTGCCTGATTTGCTAATTGCCATTGTGAATGTGATAACTGAAATTGCCAATAAATATCCTGAAGTATTTTCAAAACATTTCAGTGTAAGTAGACAAATCTTTTAGTGTTTCATTATTGTCATTTGTTTGATACTGTTATTATAAATTAAGCTTAATTCGTGCAAACCTTTACTTTTCTTCTTCTTTTCTTAGGACACAGTTGATATTCTCATTGGCTGGCACATTGATGCTACTCAGCAGCAATCTGTGATAGAATTTACATCAAATACCTTGATTGGATTTCAGCAGTTTTGGATATCAGATATCAATTTCACCATTACCTTATTGGGACAGTTTTTAGAAGACATGGAATCATATGCCGAGGTAACTCATTTTACTCATAAATTTTCTTTTAAGGCTTGTAAACTTGTGAACATATTATCTAATAATATTGAATCTCTGGTTATATTGGTTAAGGTTTTTGTATTAAGCAATCAATAATCGCTTGTTCACATCCTCAATCATTTCATTTTTCAATTTTAAAAAAACTTCCAGGATGATGTTATTTTATATTTGAGTATTATTTTGTCTTGTCTTTCTAAGCCTTATCTTTTTTTGTAGGGCTTGCCTAAGGTTAAACCACAACCTAAAAAGTCGGTTATGTACCTTAAGGTAAATTTTACTTGGACTGGGTCAACTAATGTGTGTCACATTTTTTTAATCCTAAATTTTTTTTCAAGGATATGATTAACAACATTTTTAATTGCATGGTGATGCTACATCCATATAAGAATTTAATGCTCTTTTTTTTAAAAAAATAGAAATGGCAAATTTGCATGCAAGGAATGAGGGGGGAAATGAAAAACTAATTCTTATTTGCTCTGTTGCTTAGTAAAATATTTGTGTATAATTCCATTAAAAAAGCTGTCTAAAGAAAACATTCTTACTATAATTTTAATTTTGCATTTTTAAAAGCCTACTTATTATATGCTTTTATTCAAATGGTAAAAAAGCATGATGAACTAAAATGTTTGTCTTTGCATCAAATGCTGATTTTCTACATTCTATTCTGCATGTTAGCAACTTGTGAAGGCATCTAGCTGTAAAAAAGAAGATCAAAGTAACAGAATATGAATTTAAAATAGAATATACCCCATATCTTTTTGACTATGCCTATCAATATAAGCACAGTGAATATGTGCTGAAACATCTTAGAAAATCTGATTTACATTTATGTTTCATACTAAATAAAAATCTTCAATTTAATTACACAGTAACAAATCTTTGCTTTTAGTTTACAGTATTAAACTAAATTGTTACTAAATGATGTTAGATGAAATGGAAGTAGGACTCATTTCTGGAAATTCTTGAACGAGAATCGCTATTTAGTTAGAGGCTATAATTTTGTATTTTAATTTTATTTAAGTTTATTTGTTACACATAAATATTTCATCATTTTGTTATTTTTTTGTATATGTGGATGGATGATTCCTTTATTTTTATTAATTAAAATTGAAGAAAAAAAGCAAATTAAAAAATAGAAGGCATTTTTTTCTTCTGTATTCTGATATTTTCTGTGTTTATGAGTTTTGAAATATATAATGATCAGGTTGATGTTGAAATATTTCTTATTTTTGTTCATTTTATCACTTTTTGACAGGTTTTTGTAGATAAATTAAATTTTCTATTTATTCTTTTGGTTTGCACTGAAGTTTTTTTTCTTTATATATTTTAATATCGTTTCTAACATTTATGTTTGGCTTTTATATTGGCACATATGTAAGATTTTTATACTTCACTAAATAGTAGCTTTTTTTTTTATTGAATTGTATTATGTTGAGTACATAGAAATTTCATTAGAATTTTGGAATTTTTTTTATTCAAGCAAAATATTAGATTGTTGTCATAGATTTCTAAAGTTTTTATGCACATTTTTTAAAAAAATTACTACAAAATTGATTATTATGTCATTTTCATGTATTACAGGCTTGTGGGTACATCTTTGATTTAATACTGTGGGTTTCTTCTAATAAGTGTTGCATGCATCATTTTTAAATTAGAATGCTTGAATCCCCCCCCCCCCTTTTCAAGAATGATTTTTTACTATTTTAATTATTTTAAGTTGAACAGTTCATGGACTTTTTCATGTTTAAATTGGATGGAATGATAAAACTGCTATAATTGTTTCAAATGTGGTTCTTAATTTTTTATTTTTTGCATATTATAAATTTATACCTTCAAATATATGAAGGTATTATGAAGCATATTGATTAATAAAATACTAGGGATATAATATATAATGCTTTGGAAACCCAAATTTTGAATATAAATAGTCAAAACTATTTTCAGCAGGATGTCATATCATTCCAAACAGGACTCATTATAATTTCAAAACAATTTATTTTCATTAAATTAGTATTTAACTAGAATTAATTTTTCCCACTTCTCGAAGACCTTTATGTTGAATTATGAAGTACTGGGCATCATTACTAACATATTTTTAAAAAAATTATTTATTTTCATATGAGAACATGATGTTTTACATTTTTGAAAGCTCAGAATGCATTGGCAACAAATTGGCATTTTTTTCCCCTTTTAAGATATTAATTTTTCACTTTTAGGGTTAGAAAATAATGAAGAAAGTTGCCATCTTTAATAATTGATCACCCCCAAAAAATCATTTAAGATTAGAAATTTAGTTTCTAATTCAAAAATTTAAGTCAGTGATAACTTTATTACTTTTTTGTTTTTATCATGTGAGAACATAGCATTGTATTAGTTTAAGGTTTTTATAGTCACAAAATGATCAGGCAGAAAATTATAAATTGCCGATTTATCGCTTTTAGTGCTATTAGAAAATGATAAAGATGGTTGTCGCATTTGGTGATTTATCACCCTCAATAAGTTACAATTTGGCATGAATGTCCATCATGTACCCGATTCTTGATATATTGACAGATGAAAATGTACCCTCCATAGAATATGATAAATTTCTTTGTAAACTTGGAAATACATGAAAAACTTGGAGAAATTCAAACAGCTCCAAGACAATGAAGCAAATACATTCAATATGATGTATTTGCTTCATTGTCTTGGTGATAACTTTGTGTTCATGATATTTTTGCATAAAACTCTTCGAACTAGTTATTTTGTAACTACTGTATGCTTACAGCAAAATTTTTGTCATTTTGCCACTTTTCTTATGCAATTAAGTGTTCTGTCATTCAAAAAGAAAGAAATCTGAGGACAATGGATTAGAAATGTATGGAGGTTATGTTATCAGTTTCCATTTCCATTTGGCTATTCTTTTAAACTATATGTGCAGCATTTGGTCTTATTATTGTGAATCAATTTGATGCTTATCTGCGACCTTATCCTCTTCATAAGAAAAGATTACATTTTAATTCTTTGATTTGTAACTGTTTTTCCCTTCCACTCCCTTAAATTTAAGCTTGCAGAATCTTCTAAGATTTTTGAAATACTTGCTGCACATTTAAAATGTTGAAGAAGTGATTTATAGCAATTTTGATGGTTTGTTGTTTTTTAATGGGTCCATAAAGGCATTTCTAGATTACTCAGAAAAATAGGTACTTGAGAGAGGAATATTTATTTTTAATGGTTTGGGATAAAATTTTCACTCATTCAAGATGGTTGATTAAAGATTTAGATTGTATTTGAGTATAGTTTCAGTATATTTTGTTTTTCAAATGTTCAGATTTTCAGGTGTTCCTTTGACTTTTTTTTAATACATTTTGATGTAAAAATTTGATTTTATAATTTTTTTTATTACGAATTTCCATTTAAATTTATCTTATAAGCGATGGAGATATCATTCCTTGCATATCATTGAAATAAAAATTTCTTTGTTTTACTGTAGGAATTGGCACAATCAAAATTGAATTCAACTGGAAATACTGAAAATCCAAATTCTGCAGAAGAAAATGTTAGAAAGATTAAAAGTCTTATAAGGTTTGTACTTTTTTCCCACCCTTTATATTGATTTGAAGTCATTCAAAACTTTGAAATATTTTATGATTTCAATTATATGACTTTAAATATTTTGTTTCTTTGAATAAACTAGTAGCTGTAAAAATATTCTCTCTTGATACATACACATGTAAAATTACATACTTTGTGATACTTGCATTTTTTTGCATTTACAGTAATTTAATAGAAGCTTTTATTGTTGCCTTGAAATGGTTCCTATATAGATGAATAAATAAATATTTAATACTTTTATATGATTATTTTTAAAAAGTGTGTCCACTAAGAAACTTTTATGAGATAGTTAAGCTGCTGATAGTGTGTGTGTATATATATATATATATATATATATATATATAGTGATAGTTAAATGCGATTTGTTTGCTGTATAATCAGGTATCTTAAATAAATAATTTAATTTAGAAATATTATAATTTTATATTTAATTTGGCACAATTCAATATTCTATAACTTAAATATTCCATGAATTCTTAGATGAATGAAAATACTGTCTTTCCAAAATTGGCATTTCCATCAAATGAAAGAGCAGAGACTATACATATAAGGCTGTAATTTAAAAATAGTGTATTAAAATAATATTATGTATTATTGCAACAATTGAAATATGAGAGGTAAACAGTTATTTTCAGAACCAAAAAGTCATGAATGTTTTTTGTTTTGAATAATTTTAAATATGATTCCCATTATTATGTTGGAATCACATTTAAAATTATTCAAAACAAACTACTTTAGAGTAAGCAAAATATTTCTATTTATGTGTTGACATGCTAATGTTTATTATTTTACACATAATTAAATATTCTCAACATTCAACATCGCTTATTTTTACTAGAAAAGTACCAAACATAAAAGGTATGTAAAAAGGTCACGAATATTTGTTTATAGAATGATTAAATATTTGTTAATAGAATGATTAAATATTGGATTAAGTTATTAAAATTTGTGGTACTTTTCCATTAGCCGGTGGCAGCAAAAAATCACCAAATTTCTTACAGTGATATATAGCTTTAAAAACGCCAAATTTAGAATATTGCCAAATTTCTTTGGTTATTTTTTTTGCTGCTGCCCAACTAACAGAAAAGTACCAGATTTGTTAATAACTTAACCAAATTAAGATTTGTTGAGTTACATTTATTTTCTTGTAAGTTGATTTTTATATGTGTTGAAAATCTAGAGTTCTGATAACTGTATTGAAGAGTATAGGCGATTTAATTACAATTGAAGAAAATGGTCCTATCACACCTATGTTTGTTACTGAAGTAAGTTCTTAAATTTTACTTAATTATTATTAATTTTTTATTATTTTTACTTAATTATTATAATCAATTATTGTTATAATCAAAATATTTTTATTATAGATGTTGAAGAATTTTTTAAAATGTGTGAAAATAACTGTCGAGTATTGTTTTTCCTCAGATCTAATAACTTCAGGTATTCTTTCTATTTCATAATGTTCTTACAAATACATTTTATTTATATACTATTTATTAGATTATGGCAGTAATTGATGTTGTTCACTTTCATTTTTGTCCATATTGTTCCAATTTTCAATTACAAATTATATAAATTTTAATAATTGGTTTTAGTAATACAACAATCTAAATTTTCATGTTTGTATTTTGATCTATATATTTATGAAGTACTTTATGTAACTTTATTGTGAGCTATAATTATTATTCTCTTCAAAAGTATTTAGAAGTTATTAATTATTTGTTGTAGAAAAATGTAATAATTGTTATTATAATATAAATGTGCTCATTTGTTAAACTGCATTTAAAGCATAATTATTGATTTTATTTCATATTTTAAGCCAAACCTTCTTATTTACTACTTTATTAAAAGCACAGTCAATTATTAAAAAAAAATTTTATTGAAAGTTATAAAACATTTTCACAAATTTCAGTGTATTTAGCTAAACAGAAGGAACCTTTCTCTCCTGCTAACATTGCAATTTTTAAATCTATTTTGCAAGTAAACCAATTGTTTGAGAGCCATTCATTATTTAATTATTTATTCTGCACCCGTTTCAGTACAGTTAAAACCATTTGAATATATGATTCGTTTTGTTAACAAACATGAAATCACAAGTAAAAAATAGCATTTGCACTTATAAAAATATTGCAATTTACCAAATAAAACTTTATTCAGTTTTAACTGATGCTTCTAATACTATAACTAAGAATATTTTATTCCAATTATGTTATTTTGTAGTTAATAAGGTTTTTTTTCCTTCATAATGTGCGAATATTTAATTTTATGAACTAATGAAGTTTTTTCTTTTTTTTATAGCTAATGAATGCTTAGTACTTCTTTTGAGACTTAATCATTCCCATTCAAAAAATGCTCTTAATGAATTGATGGTCTATATTGAAATGCTACAATCCAAGAACAATGATTTCGTTTATGAATCCCACCTTGTTTCCATTTTGTGTGTAATGATAAGTTTTGTGAAAGCAGTTGGAACATATTTACCTGTTGAATTTGTTACCCTTATGTTTTCACCAACTTCAGTAGTAAGAGAACTGCGCCTCTCACCTTCAGAAAAGGTATTTTTTTTAATTACATAAATAAAATAATAAAAATAGATAAATTTAAAATATGTTTTTGTATAGATCTGTGAAGATAACTTGAATAAGAGCTGAAATTTATATATTCTTTACAGATTCAAAAACTTCTTATGGAATTATATCATGTGGTTCTTGCAGTCAAAAAAGTTCAAACGATGGAAGAGTGTTACAAGTGTATTTTGTCAGACATAACAGAGGCTCATAATGAGATTTTGAAATCATGCAGTGAAACTCCACAAAATATTATTAATTTAAAAGTTCATGAGGTTACTCTCTTATTAAGTATTTGTGGTTTAGTTGAAATTGGGAATATAAAACATTCCTTAATTGGGGTGAGTTTAATATTTATTTATCTTGCTGAATTTTAGTTTTATTTTAGAAATAGGCATTTTAGACCTTTTCCTCTTCAGTTCCAAAATTTTTTCTTTCAAACTCAATTATATGATGAAATAGCATTAATTAATAGCAAAGATAAGGAAATAAAAATATTATTTATTAAACATTGAACTTCTTCAAATCTAGATTGTGTTTTCATTTACTTATTGGTATTGAAGAATTCTGTAAAATAATTAGTTAGCGTTGAATGTACAGTCTCTGGATTTCATTGCATCCATGTAAAAAAACTTAGTCCCTCCTGTTTTACAATTTATTTAATTTTAATACATTAATTAAGCAATAAATAATCTTTTTGTATATTAATAAAAACTTAGTTGACATGAATAAAGTGCAAGGTGTACTTTTATATTATATAATTATCATGCTGTGACAAGATTGAATGACTTATTGAAAATTATGATGAATAATTATGTATAAAAACCATTTTAAGGAGTTTTAATTTTCTTGTTACACCATTTTCTCCTAAAGCATTTTAAGTTATTTGTCTGCTTTTATTTTTAGTTTTAATTAAATTTATTATAGTTTTCATTTTTCTTACTATATAAAAGAATATTTACTAGCTTAATTTTAACTTTCTATGCATTTTTTTTTTTTTTGCATTATACTTTTTTAACCACATAAAAACACTTTTCCTGAACCAACTAAAAGAAAAAAGATTTAATTCTTATTGTCTTTTATGTTAGGTTTTTATCATTTTTTATTTATAGTTATTTATCGTTGTCAATAATTACATTTTGTTAAGTGGAAATATTTTATTTTCTGTATTCTGTTTAATTGATGATGGAAAAAACCTTCAATTTTCTGAACTGTAGAATGTTATTTAATGAATAAATTAATTTACGTATTAATTTTTATTTTTAAATTTTATTATTTTTTATTTAGATATTTGCATTGAAACCCAGTTTCTTTGATCTGATGATAAATCACTTAAAACCAACCGAGCCAGAACTTGCCAAAAATTTTCCTGGTTTACAGGCTTCTATTTTATATACATTATACTCTCACTGTCAAAGGTAGTTAACTACTTATATTACATTTATAAAGTTTTTCTATAATTGCATATAAAGATGGTGTATTTCTTTTTTTAAAAGCCTTTTTATGTTTAAAATTGTATATTTTTTATTATTTTATAGTTGATTTTTATATAGGTTTGATAATAATTTTAAGACAAAAAAAAAAAAAAAAAAAAGGCAGTTCTGATAAAATGCTTTTTTTAGAATTTTTTAACAGAATTATTCTCAAAACATTTACAAACATGACAGTGCTCTTAAAAATATTAATTGCACTAGTGTCTGAATGATTATTAAGGTGAAGATTTTGTGTTGATTAAATGTGGAATTAATCATACATTAAGATAAAATCAGGTTTATTGATTTAGATGAAGATATGTAATTAATATTAAGAAAAAAGAACAGCATTAATTATTTAAATCCATAGATATTATTTATACAGTGATGCATTTTTATAGATCCTGATTCATATTTAAATTCTTCATTATTTGGATCTTTTGAAACTAAGTTCCTCATCCTCACCCATTACGAATATTAATTTCATCTTTCCCTTCAAAATATTCATATGCATTGTCCCCCTTTCCAGTCCTATGATTTTTTACACTTTAAGTTAACCTAATGAATTTCTGAACATTTCAAAATATTTGTAGCTATGTTGGCAAATCTCAAAATCAGAACTTTTACTCTCATTATTTCTGCTACATAAAAATTAACAATTAATGTACTATTTCAGGCATTCACATTATGTAAATAATAGTGCTCTTCTGAATCCTAAGTCTTCAACATCTGGACCTTCTATGTCAGCTTCGGGTCATAGCTCTCCCATTATGACTGATGTACCACCTCCTTCTCCTAGCAGTGGCAATTTAGAGAAAATTATTCATCTTTTGATTGATCTTTTAGAAGGACAATATAATTCATATGATAGCAAGTATGGTTCATGTTTGTGGCTTTACATTTCTAATACAGAAAGGATAAAATTGCATTTATAAATATAAAAATCTTAATTCTAAAATATTACTCTCTAGACTTCTTGCGGCTATGTGGACAACTGAAATTCTTGAACAGATCCAACCTCATTTGCCTCGGTTACTTCAGAACCCTTCTTTTAATGGTTTATTGCAAGCTACATTAAATTCAGGTATTAATTAGTGCAATCATTTTTTGTATTAAAATTGCAATGAAAAGAATTTTATTGATTATTGAGGCATTACTAATTTTTTCTGAGATTTATTGATTATTTATGTAATACTTTTTCTAGGATTTTCACATTATTCTTCTATTTGTAAATATTGCTGCAAAAGCCTTTATATCTTTTTGAAATGGGCTGTCTGTGCATTGTCAGATTCCGTTCTTCAAAGGTTTGTTAATTTGGCTCTTTTTTTTTCTTTTTATAAAAAATTAAATGATGCAACATAATATTTAATGACTTATTATTTTAGGTATTACGATTTGTGTATATTAAGATTGAATAGTCATGATTCAGAAGTACAAAACGAGTTTTCTTCACTTCTTTCTCTCCTACCGCTGGATATTATTTTAAAGTAAGTTAATGATTGTTTTGAATTTTTTAATGCCAAATTATTAAGTGCAAAATTATTTTTAACTTATTTAATTTTTTTTCAAAAATATTTTTTTGATAATTGAAATTTTTTTCCTTGCATTATTTGTTTACTGCATAAAATTAATTTGGTAAAATTTGTAATAATTATTAAATTTACATTTCATAATTTTTATATTTCTTAAAAAAAATTTAAAAATTTTCTTCAGAAGCTTTATCATAACAGCTTATTTTTAAATTATTTCATGAATTGTTGAAATCTGTTCTGTTAATTTCTATTCTTCTTAAATATGATTGGTAAATTGTTGTATAGTTTGTAATAGCTTTTATTTAAAAGTAGTATAAATATTTTTCTTCTGTTTTTATTATATATTTAATTGAATGCCTCTCATCTCTTTCAAACAGAGGTCCAACAGTTAATCTTTCTAAAGGAGGATATCTGCAACCTAGCACAAAAGATCATGAATCATTATATAAACCACTGTCTATTTTGGACATTTGGACAGTATTTAGAGGATACATGGGTCGATCATCATCTGGAAATTTCTTTGGCCATCATTTTAGATCAATAACAAATTTTATTTTGCAAGGAAAGGCACCACAGTAAGCTCTATTTCTTTAAAATGTTTATTTTTTAATTACTGTTTGTAAAAATGCATTTAATAGTTTTATATCTTTTTAAAAATTTTAATTAGAAATAAAAAAAAGTAAATATGTTTGGTTCTTTTTTTTTAATTTTATTTATTTGCTGGTTATAAAATAGTGTTTCAGTTCAGAATAAAGTTAAATTTAATTAGTACTCACATTTGATATGTGCTGTTTGTTAATAAGTGTTCTTTTATTTTTATAAGCAAATTTTTTATTGTTAATGATTGAGATGTGCTTACAGACATGTTTCAGAAATTGTATATGTATTTGCATTCTCTAATGCAAAAATTTATCAACTTACTTTTTAATGAATCAAATTTTTAAACTTTATTATAATTGATATTCTGTTGACATTATATCATGCATTATATATATATATATATATATATATATATATATATATATATAATCTTTTAGTTATTGTGTTGTTTTTTTAAAATTATATTAAAGAATTGACAACAGCTAAAATAGAACAGTTTAGAATGTCAAGAGAATTTGTCATGTCGTTTTTTATAAAATTGATTTATTAAATCAAAAGGATAAAATTAAAACTATTAGTAATGTTTTAAACAAGTTTTATTTTATAAAAATGAAGTTGAGTGACATAGTTATTGCCCTTTGTGCTCCCAATGTATAGATTCAATCCTCAGGCTGTTAATTTTGACTAATCCTTTTGTTCTTTTGGTGGGTCAATAAACTGAGACCATGCTTGCTTGGGAACTAAGCACTGAGGGTTCTGTATAAATTATAACCACCTAACTGGGAATATGCCTCACACCAAAGGAACCTTGGTCAAGAAAGCAGTTATGGGCACTTTAGACCTTAGTTCACATGGTCTGCCAGGCATTGAGTTTAGTTTATTTTATAAAAATTAAAAATAGCTAATAATGTAGTAAGAAAATAAAAATTTAAATAGTTTATATCTGTTTACAGATTTTTAAAAACATGTTTAATTTATGACAATTTAATAATTTAGTTTGTGAGCATATTTTATTATACTTTGCAATATCTTGAATTATATTATTGCTTTTCAGGGAAAAGAACTGGCTCTTGCGTTTATATATCAGTTGCCCTCCTCCTGAACGCCGTAGCAGGGTCGATTCTTTGCTAAGCCAGTTGAGTAGTATATCTTCTGCTATCCTGTGGTTTTGGGCTGTTTGGGAAGTTGCTCAGTTTTGTGTTGTTAATAAACTACGTACTCCATTGGGCAAACCACAAGAAACATTCATGGCTATTGAAGGCTTGTATTGATTTTATATCTCCTTTATTAATGTTGCTATTGCTTTTCAGTATTTTCTTTGAGAACATCAATTGCTTTAAATAGAATTGAAACAAAAGATTATATATATATTTCTTCTTGATCTCCCTTAATTTTTTACTGCATTTCACATATCAGTACTTCATGCATTTCAGCAAAGACACACATGACATTCTGACACATCATAAAAATCTGTTGCTCTTACTTGCCTACAAAATTAAATATGCTCTAAATGCAATTAAAAAAAAATAAATGTGTACCCACAGGGTTAAGAGGAAGTTTGAAGCTAATTACTTGAACCCCCTCTAAACTGATTTATGTGTGTGCGTGTGTGTGTTATAACTTGGGTAATTTTAATTCTATAGGCATTTTTCTAAACATTTATAGTCAAAATATTCTTAAGATTTCAGTGATATGATAAAATATTTTTTTTTAAAAAAAATGATTCACTTACTTTGAAAAGCTAATTATTTATATATTCTTTACAAGAACATTACCTGTTACTGTGATTCTCATGATATAAATTTTTAAAAAAATTTAGCTAATTTTATCAATTATAGTCTCCAAAATTCAAAAACAATTTTCCTTTATAAGCTTCTTTGACCATTTTATCTTGTGAATATGATAAATGAGGAAATTTTGATTGGGTTGCAATTAATATGTTGAAGGAAGGCTAATATATCTACCAGCTTGAAGATTTACCGTTGGTTTCAAGGGTTATGAAATTGAAACTCTTTCCCCTCATAACTCCCCTACGTTTGATTTTTTTTTTTTTTTTAAATCAAATTAGGCAAATTGTTGTCTCTTCTTACACCAAAAATTTGTTTATTGAAAATTTACTAGTTGCAATAGCTATAAGGTAGAATCTGTGGAAAGTACTTTTTATCCTAAAGTTATGGCATCTTGTAAGAATACTCTTCTCTCATCATTTGTAGGTTATTTCTTTTTCTATCAACCTGATAATTTCATCTGTTATTAAAAAAAAAATGAGAATGAGTTGGGAAATAATTCCTTTTAACTTTCAGACTGTGAGATTCTGTCCTGATCCTGCTAGTCTAAATTTTTGGTATTTCTTTGCTCAGAGCTGTAAGTGGCATAATTAGGCACTCAGGGGGGTGTTAAAAGTGTTATTTGAATAATATCGTAAGTTATTTTGTCTTTGATTTTTCTGACTTTGTCTTTTACAAACTTTTGTATAATGATCACTTTTTTCTTTGTTTGTCTGTTTTGTCCTGAAGAGACACTTAAGATAATCAAATTTGGGTATTCTTGTGTTCTAAATTCTTCATAAAATTTTTTCTGAATATTTTTAGATTTTTACGAAATTTTCCTTTGTAAATATTTAAGATAATTTAATTTGTTATTTATTGAATGGTAACATTGCTAAATAAAAAATATATTAAACCAGATTTTTAAATTTTGAAGGAAAATTGTTAATTGCAGTTTAAGAAATCAGAAGAATTTTTTAATTTCTTTCAAAAATATATTAAATTTACTATTTTTTAAAAAAATATTTTTGACAACATAATTTGCTTGATTGCTGTTTTCACATTGCTTTGCATCCTTTCAAAAAATCTGCTTCTCTCTTTGAATTTTTTCTCCTCTTTACTGAAAAAAACATTTCATAAAAAGTTACATGAAGGAAATATCCTATTCATTTTTTGGAAAAATATTTGTAATTAGTTTTTGAATTGTGAAGTGAAAATCAAATACCAGAAGTTTTTTAATTTTTGTTTTTATTTTAGGTGCACTAAAAAGTGCTGCAAAACCATCTAAAAACCAAGAAGGTTCCTATAGTGAGTATAAAAAATATAATAAACATAAAAATAGTGAGTATAATTTTTTCTTTATAATTATATTCTTTACATTTCGTTATTTAAAATAATGTAGCATATATTTTTTCTATTATTAACATTTTTATCTTTTCTTTTCTATAGCTTTGTCTCTTTCCAAGTACTTGTTTGAAACATTCTCTTCAGTAAAACATTTATCAAATATTATTTACCCTAGAGATGGGTTGTTTTCTTGAACAATATCTTAGATCTGACTTAACATATTAACTAAAAAGATACTGTATTAAACATTCTTATGCACGTTGCCTAAGAAGTACAATAATAATTATTGTTCAATGCACACTTTAGGTGTAAATTTGTATAAATATTAAATAAAAATCATGAAGACCTGGAATTCTAGGAACTAAAACATGACACAAATGCTCGAATCAGAACTAATGATTAAAAAAGCATCAAAACAAAGAGTGATCTGCTAACAAATAAACAAACAAAAAATGTTCCTGATAGGAAATAGTAGAAATAACTTTTTCCTGTCCTGAATGGAGAATATGATTAATCTGTATAATTAAAATTGCAGACTTAAACTCATATATCTTTGCTATTATCCAGCACAAAAAAAAAAATAAATTAAAACATATTTGAATCGTATTTTTTAAGTTTTATTTATACTTGGCTTTATTCACACATATAAAAACACTACCTATTTTAGTTGTTAAATGCTGTTGAATTTTTACATTTACAGGAATATTTTGAAATTCCATGCCGTATTTACAGATTACAGCAGTTAAATGTATTGATAATAGGCATAGTGATAATTATATAAAGATCTTTGCCCCTCTGACACAAAAGTTTTAAACCAAATTTTAATTTTAAAATTAAATTTCATTTCTATTTATTTAACACATAATATCTTATATTTTTTCCCTGTTATGAGATTATAGTGCCTATTTTAGTAGCATTTGTTAATGGTTAATGTCTTTCTAATCTTTAATTTACTTTTTGCATATTTTTAAAAACAAAATTTTAATACAAATTATTTTTGATGCTTTTTATTGAAGCTGCTATGATTTTAGGGCACATGGTGAAAATATATCAATTCCGAGGTTTTAAGATATTAATATAGTTATTCAGCAATGTATAATGAAATGTACAATCAAAATCAATTACAATTGTTAAACTTCTTGTAGAATGATAAGAATTTTAGTTTTTATGAAAATTCTCTAAACTTGAGTTTTAACAATGTATGTATAAAGATTTTTAAAGAATGATAAGAAAATTTTTGATTGCATAATCAGATATTAAAAGTTAGTTAAAAATGAGAAAATTATACTAAGTAGATAATTAAATCCCACTATCCTTTTTTTTTATTGTTTGTTTTACACTGAAAATTGGATGACTATAATCTAATTTTTTACGGAAATTACTGGAGCTACTATACTGTTTCCATCAAGTTTGCTGCAGCTTTATAATAGTTACTATTAGTTAAAAAAATTTCCAGTAATTTCGTTCAGAATATTCATTTAGTATATTTTAATTTTCACCCCCCCCCTTCTGTCCCTAAATCAGGATTGATTAAATAAATGTTTCACTGAGTCTGAAATATAACATTCCATTTTCTGTTTAAATAATAAATTTGAAATTAGTACATTTGAAATTCTTTAAATTTTGCAAGATTTTTAAAAAAATAGATTGTGAATTAAATTTGATTGTCTAAACTTTAGAATTAGTGATTGCTACTTTTTGAAAACTTAGTTTCCTTATACCTACTTTTTGTTGATTATATTTTGTAATTCTTTAGGAAATTAAAATTATTATTTTAAAGCCAATTATTCCTTTTCCCACATTGGTTTACAAAATCCTACTCTAATTTTAATGTGTTTTTTTTTTTTGCAACCTATGTATATTATATGTTTGTTTTTTAAACCAAGTTATTAATTAGTGATTAGTTCAAGACAATTTAATTCATGTAATTTAATTTTTTTAAATAAATAATCGTTTTTTTAAAATCAGTTTTCCTACAACTTTTACTTATAATATTGACAAGGTTGAATATGTAAGATTTTTGTGTATTTTATTTTAAGAAATAAAATAGTATTAATTATAACATTTACTAATTATTTTACATGTAGGGATTTTCAAATTTTTAGATATTAATATATTAGATAAAATATTATTGCTGAACTTATTTGTGAAAGATTTAACTTTTTCTTTATATTTCCTAATCTTAATTGTTTTAAGATTGTGTTATACTCTTTTATTTCAGGTGAATCGAAGCAAGTTACTCTTTTGCGATATAATCTATTGTTATCCCTTATGGAACATTTGGAAAAGCATATGTATAATGCTTATGAAGGTTGTGCTGCTGCATTACCTTCCCCACCAAAGGTCAGTCTGTTTTTCTTTATAGTTACTACATATGAAAATATAAATCTAAAAGTGAATTAAAATTTGTTTGAATTAATAAATAAAATTAAAAAATGAGTTCAAAAGAAGTTTTTTTTTTTTTACTTTATAATTTAAATTTGTGAATTTTCTAATCTAGTAATTGATTTTTAACTGCAAATACTTTATTTTTACTCAAAGCCGTAAAGAGATTTATTTTTTTGAACTTTGCTATGCATTTTACTGAATTATAAATTTGAATAAAGTAATTTTTATTCTGTTCATTTTATATATTTTAGCTTAAATTTTAGAATATTGTATTTATTTTTTTAAAGGATTTTATTAGGTATTAACTATAAAAATTTCAATTGTAGTGATTTTTGTAAATTAGTGCACACTTACTTATTGCTAATATATAATTACCTTAATCATAAATAAGGTTGTTATCTATTACCCTACCTTTTATAGTTATATTCAAGAAATTTAGAATTTTCTTTAAAAATCATTTTGGCCCCCTATTTTTTAGAATTTCCCTAATAAATAGTGCAGAGATTTATAATCAAAACACCAAGGTTATTTCTAAATAACTAATAATATCCCTCATTAAAAAAATGAATTCTTGTTTCTGAATTTCAGTGATTTGATTATCTCATTTTATTAAATAAAATGTGTACTGTATTAATCTATATTTTATTAATCAGTTTGATTTATGTATTTTATTTTTCACATTTAAATTTTTGAATTATGACTTATTGTGTAAATGAATAATTAAATCTTGAATATTGCAGCTTAATGTTGCAGCAATAAGAGAATCAATCAGTGTCCCATCTCCATTGATTCAAGGAAGAATTCAATGGAGACTGGACACCACTAATTAATCTGAATTGTGTAACATTGGTCTCATTGATCCATTTTTTTCAGATTTCACTTATGGCCTTGAAATATTAAAATATTTTCAAAGCATTTAAGAATTTTGAATATAAATATTTATTTTTGTAACTTAAAAAATATTTCAATTTTTTATTTTATTATTTTTAAGTTTCATTCATTTTAACTAAAAAATTGTCTGATGATTCAGAATATTATATATTTAATAAAATATTTAAAACTGGCTTCATTTCAAGGTAAAGAGTATTTTTCATGTATTATTTAAGTTTTTAATAAGGTTTATGCTGCTGAGAGAAAATGCTGCAACAATGGCAACATTCATGCTTGCCACTTTTATTCTGTGGGAAGAGTGTCTTTTGGGGTTTTCTATTTCAAATAGATTAAGGAAATTGTTATTTTATGAAGAAATAAATTTTCCTTAATTTGAAGAAATGTTTTTCATAATTGTAGCATACAATAGCATTCATTCAAAGTTTGTGAGATATGCATATTTGAAATTTAACATTTATCAGTGGCAAGAAACAAAAATGTTCAGTTTGCCATTTAAAAAAAAAAAATACTTATTCTTAATTAAGATAATCTTTTGCTATATTGTTCCAGCAGAATGTGGAATATGTGTATTTTATTAAAAGTGAACTTTATTTACAAATGAGTGTTCAACTGATAAATTGTGGTTGCAATTAAACGATATTTTTTGCATTGCATTTTTACGTAGCTCATTCAAGCCTATATGTTTTTTTCAGAATGTTCGCACATTTTTTCGCACGAACAAATCCACCTGCCATGAATGGCTGAGTCGTGTGCGATCCACTGCTGTTGTTGTTGCCTTGAATGCTGGTTGTCCTGCAGCAGCTGTCAGACATGGCTTTGAATTATTAAAAGAATTAAAAAACAATGGAAACACTATGGTAATGAATGCATATTTATATAAATTAATTCTCTTGTTTTGATTATTGAAGAAAGAATATTGATTACAATAAAAGCAAAGATTTTTTTAAATTGATTGCTCAAATGATTAATAAGCTTGTTATTCTTTTAAAAACAGAATGCTGACTTTGAAAGCACTCTCTATGGAATTGTTAAAGCATTGATCCTTTTGCATTGTCCTGAAGCTATTTTAGGCCTGTATATATGGTGTAAAGAAAATTTCAATCGTAAATTTACTTGGATCAAAGCATCTGTTGATTGTGCAGCTGGAAGGTATGCAATCCAAAGCTGTTTTTGAAACTTCTTAAAATAATGACTTTTTTGTAGTAAGAATAAAAATATTTTAAAACATAAAAAAATTGTCTTTTTTTAAAAAAAATTTAAAATTAGAATCTATGTCATAAAAATGTAATTTATTTCAATAATTTCATTTGAATGTTAGTATAAGAAAGTCATATTGTTTTAAAATAAGTATAAGGAAACATTTTGTACGTAAGAAAATAATATAAATTTGTTATTGTTAATAAATTCAAAGCAACCTATTTTTTTTAGATATGTGAATAATAGTTCATCAAAATAAGAAAATTTTGAATTTTAAGTTAATTTGAAGTAATTTCCATTTTCTAATATCATTAACTGGTAATTTGTCATTCTTCTCTGTATTACACTTAATTCATTGTTGGAGGAACTCAGTCATGACAGTTGTTGGTGGGGAGGAATGTAGGAGGGATACACTTTGTGCACCATATGGTGTACAGAATAGAAAGAATTTTGTCTTTTTAGAAAAAACTTTGCCGAAATATATTTTTGATTAATTCACAGAATGTACATTTTAAAGATATTTGCATTGTTTCCTAACAAGGAATGTGCTCTCAGATAAATAAATTGCTAAATAAATCAACACAGTCTTATTGCAGAACTGCATGGCATGAATTAATATTTATCATTTGCATATACTCTAAAGACAAACCAGTTTTTGAAAATAATAAAGGGAAACAAATACATTTAATTTAAGAATAATTATTGAAAAAAGACAGTATGTTTCTTCATCGAGTATTCTCTGTTCTCTTACCAAAATAAATTTTGTTGATTCCTCCAAAAATCATATTAAAAGAGGGGTAATCAAATAAGAAAATAATCCCAAATTGATTGAAAATTCAAATAAAAAAAAGATAAATGTGGAATATATTGTTTATTCATTCAAATTTCAATTGCTGAGTTTTCCCTCCCTCTCTTTTTATTTGTATTTTTTCATGTTTTTTAATATTATATTTGTTATTGTTATTCAGTTTTAGCAGTATATAATATATTTGTTATACATTATCTTCTTTATTTTAGACTTGAAAATGCTGTCAATGAGTACCTCTGCATTCTTCAATCATTATCACATAGCATGAGCCCAGAAAAGAAAACTAAACAGACAGAGGATTTAAATAAAACTAATGATAAATTAAAAAATAGCATTAATGACCAAGAGGCTTTAGTCACTAAAGTAAATGGAAATGACATTGTCTCAAATAAACATCAGATTGATGTTCACTTGCATTCATTTCTTATAAATCAGGTGTGAAATATTTCTTAATAAATTTGCTGTTGATTACTATCACTTCTGTTTTTTTTTAATGCTAAATAAGACGACTCCTTTAAAAAAAATTTTAATTGAAAAAAATTTAATTTTTCAGGTAATAGATTGTTATGTCAAATTACAAAGCTGGCCTGAAGCTGTGAAATGGTCTGAATTCTTAGAAAATGTAAAATTCAATCAAAATGGCTTAAGTATTCAAGGGTCAAGTTCTAGTAACAATTTGGCCTACTTAAGGTATGTGAAAATGAGCTTTATTAATGAAATCAAATTTAAATATTGATTAATAGGGAATTACTGCATTTGGTAATTCATTCAGGTGCTTGTATAAGCAAGCCTATATATAACAATCATGAAAATTAATAGTTAAAAAATATTGAAATTGGTATCATTAATTTGATTAAGGATTATTTTAAAATCTATTAATCATGGATTGAAAATAAATGAGTTGTTTATTTTGTTATAATTCACATACCATAAAATATTTAAAAATTTCTCAGAGATAAAGAAAAGGGAAGAAAATATAAATTTAATTTAATTGTTAGATTATTTATTGAGACAATAAGATTATTAACAAAGTTGTTTTCAATGATTTTTTTTTATTATATAAGCATTAGTAATAACAAGGAACCAAAGTTTCTTTTTCCATTTTACTTGCAATGTCGAAAATCTAATGATCCATACATTGCAAGGGTAGATGCTTCAAGTTTCTGTATAAAATTAGTTTAAAATCTATAGTGATGGTTGTGTCCAAGTGAACAATTTTGAAGGTGTTGCAAAAGGTGCCCTGAAATGTTTAACCAATCTGCAAAGTATTCAGATATTTAGAGTACTTAAATATTTGCATTGCATTAACCACTTCACATACAATGACGTGTCTGACATGTGCATCGAATTACTGAATTTTTATTTTCAAGTCTGCAATTAAGCCACAGAATTAAGTATTTAAATATGAAAAAATAAATATGAAACAATTTGGTATCCCAAATATTCCATATATTATTTTAAAAAATCAGATTAACTATAAATACCAAAATAGGATGAGTTATGTTATTAGAAAGTTAAATCAATTCGTACATCAAGTGGTTAAAGACAACTTGAGAGTTTTTACTATTGACATGATTGTAATCGTTTTCAGACCTTTGTCTATATTAGATCATTATATAGTATTTTGGTTTTATAATTATGCAACTGAAATGTGCATTTATGTGAAATGGTGTATTTGTTATATATTTTTTGAAAGTTTGATTGTTATTTAGAAGCATTATTTTAAAGTATTATTATTATTTAAATTTTTTAAACATTTTATTTGGGAGATTTTTAAATTACCAGCATTAATATTCGAATGTTTACATCAAAAAGTTTTTTTTTTTATATATATAGACCAGCAAAGTAATATATAATAAAAGACTGTTATCCATTGCTTGATGACTTACATAAATTTCTTTAATTTTGAAATTTGTGTATTTTTGAAATAATTTAGAATTCTCATATATATTTTTTAAAAAAATAATCATATATTAAAATTTAAATTAGTCTAATTATTATATTTTTGATGAATATTTAAAATATTATTTTGATTCCATAAATGTATGCATGTGGCAACTTTCAGTTTGTTTTAGTATCTATTATAATTTACTAATGATATTAAATTTGTTTAGATGTTTATCATCTTTTGAAGAAAGTTCAGCAGCTTTTTCTAAAAAAGATGCTACAACTCTAGTAAATAATTTAACCAATTCTGAATCTCAAACTAATTCTTTGTGGACAATGGAAGAACAATTTAGTAAAGTTCAAAAAACTCTCATGTGTGTAGCCATCAATGCAGAAGCCAAAAGTAGATCTTCAGAATTCATGTAAGTACTATATATGTATATAAATGTCATGCTTTCAATATATATGCATATATTTACCATGATTACCCTTTTTCTTTTTGATTAGGTAATAGTATATTAAATACTTCATTCATGTAATTATTTTTAATCTATTTTTTAAGTTATGTTGAAAAAGAGAAATATATTAATTGAGCTATTAAGCAAGCTTTTCTTGAAATGAATTTCTAAATACTATTTAGCAAGTGTTCGTTATTGCATTAAGATATTTATTATGTTTATAGTTTTGAAATTAATAAAAAAATCATCTTAAGAACAACATATGTAATGCTTCACATGATAAGCAAGTTATAAAATACCCCTTTAGAAAATGTTTTGGGGTTTTTTTAGGGGGGGGGAGAAAGGGGAGACTTAAAAAAATATTTAATTTTTATGAGAAATGCAAAGAATTTTTTTTTAACATGATGAATCAAAAGCATAAAGTTTTTTTTATTTTATATAAAAAAAAAAAAAAAAAAAAAATTTTTTTTTTTTTTTTTTTTTTTTTTTTTTTTTTTTTGTAAGAAAAGAAATTTATATGTGGAATTTTAGAGAAAGAAGTGTTCAACACATCTTAAGATAGCATTGAATGATTTTTGATAAGCATTTTGTTATGATGTTGAAATTCTGTAATGATATTTTCAAAAGGGCAGTAGACTATACCAAGATAATTATAACTCAAAGAATGTTGAAATTTCTTTTACTTTCTGTGTTTAAAATGGAGAAGAATTTATTTTAGTTATTAAATAACAATTATGAAAAATGTTTTTGCCCCCCCCCCCCGAAAAAAAAATATGCACATACTGAAAATATGGATAAGTCAAGATTTATTTTTTAACCCAAAGGGATAGAATATTAAACATAGGAGAATCGCCTTTACGTGAGAAGTATACATGTTCATACATGAGGAGAATGTATGATAGTTTAAAGGGATAAAACCATTTTTGCAAAAATACAGATTTCAGCATTTTTTAAATTAAATTTTGCAAAGCAAATCATTCTTGTGATATTAATTTCTTAGTGTTTATGTTCTTCACCTTTCAGAAGAACAACTTTCTTTTATTTTCCTTGTTTCAAGGTCTTGTCTTATATGCATTAAGTGGCTAGCACATTGGGTAAAATTACGAATGGTGAGCAAGAGCAATCTCTAGTTTTAGAAATTTATTGTGAAGTAAAAAGTTAATTGCAAGTAAATATAAAAGGGGAAACAATGTAAGATCATTGTTATTGAATGACTATGTTTGAATTTGATTAAATTGAAGGGACAAAATAATTGTATTTATGCATTATCATCCAAAAGACATTCAATTAATGAATTTAATAAGAAATTGAAATATACTTTGATAAAATATTTCATCTTGACACTTTCCTACTGTATTTGATAGCTTGTAATTTTTCTTTTATTGTAACTATGATTTCTTTTTTTTTATTCAAACACTTTTTTAAAAGAAATATACGATAATTTTATTTTGATTCTTTATTATTTTACCTATTTACTTGTCAGTTTTATTCTTTTCATTTGCCATTTTTATATTCATGTTCAAAAACAAGGCTAAACAATTAATTGATAACAGATGGCTTCCTTTTTTTCTTTTCTGTGTACTTCTTTCCCAGTTTTATGTAATAAAGGCTATATGCCTAAATTTATTAAAATTCAATTTATAATTTTCCTGCTTTTAAACTTTGAATGGTTATGCATTTTGTTCATAATTTTTTAAATTAAAAGACCATTTTAAAAGTAAGATTCTGCAATACATGCTATTATTAACTTATAAAATTATATATATATATTATTTTAGTTTTAAATATTTGTATTCATCTTGAAATATCTCAGATCTAAAATATTTACATTCTGGAGTGAAAATCCCACCATTTATGCGTCTCCAGTGATTTGCCGAAAAATAGACTGTTCTCGGAAATTCCATCATCTAAGCTCTTTGACCATTATTACATAAAATAGCTTAGAACCTTGATGAAAGTCCTAGATTTTCACCCCAAGTCAAGAATAATATCATCACCCATATAACCATGATGACAAGAGAGTAGTGAAGTCTGGAGTGTTAGTCCGGAGCACAGAAGCTTTTATCTGTCTGAGGTTTTAGAGACCTCTGTGTTTGAAAGTTTCCTGTTGTATTAGCTAGTTATAAGCTTTGAATTGCGATTTGTAACTGCTGTAATACCCTTCTTATCCTAAAGTTTTCTTCTAAAGAATAAACGTCTTGTGATTGTGTTTTATCAAACCTCAATCTACACAAATCCCAAAACATAATACACTACATTACATCCAACTGCTTTTTAAATCCTATATATTAATATAATTTTTGTGTAAATTTGCTTTGTTGAAAATTCTTAGATCCTAATCTAATGAATAAGTTTGAAATATTGAATAATCATATTTAATCAAGTGACTGCTATTAAAAGAATAATTTTGATTAAGCAAATAAATATTGCAAATGCAATTATAATTTTTAGTGTTTAAGAAATTAATTTTTTTTTTACATTTATAGTTAAAAAAATGAGTTTAGCTAAATATTCTCTGTTATATTTAATTATCAATTTTTTTTTAAATTGATATAGGAGAGATATGTCAGATCAAATAAATGATGCCAAAGTAGATGTTTTGAAATTGATGAAGATTCCTACATTAAATTGGCCTCCACAGATTGATGCTAGCCAAGCAAGTTTGTTTCTCTCTGCATCAACATTTCAATTTAACAAGGTGAATAATGTTTTCACTAATGTATTTATGTATTGCTTCCAAAGAATATTAATATTTTAGATAAGTTTTTTTTATTGTTTTCAGAAATTATTTATTTTATTATTCATATCTAATTCAGAATTACTGTACAAAATATTTTGTAAAAATTGAAATTAATATTTTAATTAAAATAAATCTTTGTTTCTTTCTCAATATTTTTTTAAAAATCTTATTTGTGTAGAATAAAGTTTCTAGCATATTCAGAGAAATAATTGTTTTTAATATTGATGATTTCATTTATGCATTAAAATTTTATTTTAGCTTGCATTTTACAGAGAGTATTTTATTCTCTAAATTGTACAACTATGAGTCATTTTTGAAAAGTAAAAATACAATTATGCCTGTCTAATTAAAATAATCTTATTTCATTTAATGATCAATAAAATAAAATAATTGATCATTAAATGAACTTACTGTACATGTACATGCCTTATTTTTTATGCCTTACTGTACATGCCTTATTTTTCGACATCAATATCAAAGCATTTGTTAAGCTTGGGTATTAACTTTTGTTTCCACAGGTATAGAATTTTCCCACCTGTTGTCTGAACCACAATTCATTTTCAGTAATGATTTTATCATCATCTTGGAGTTTTGCTCTGCAAGAATGTTTTTAGGTGAAGGAATAAGGGGAAGTTATTTGGGTGCAAGTTCCGGACTGTCTGACAGATTATCCAAAAATTTTCATTTGTAACTTTTGAGTAGTGCTTAGGTTTGAAGTCTGTGTGAAAGTGAGCATTGTTATCATTCAGTTTGTCAGTTAGCTGTAATGTATATTTTGAATTGCCCTTCTGAGACATCTTGCAACAATCATCAGAATTAATTCTGTTGCCAGGAGATATAAAGTTGAATCAAGAATGCCTTATTTGTCCTATTAAAAAGAAACCATGATGTTTTTTTTGTTGAAATTGAAGATTTGAATTTTGAAACTCGTTGTAATTCATACGGTGTCATTGCATTGGTTGTTTTTTGGATGTGGATGTGTGGTGATAAACTCATGTCTTAACACCTGTAGTAATGTTTGTGTGAGAAACTTATCATCTGCTTCTGCCTAAGGTATGAGAAAGTCAAGTATATAGTCTCTTGTCCAGTCAAGTGCATCTTTTCTGTTGAACATTTTTGGAACCCAGCATGAACACAATTTCTTGTACTCTGAAGTAACATTCACAGCTTCAGGATAAACAGTCATAGACACTTCTGATATGATTATAGACAATTCTGTGAATGTGATATTCCTATTTGTTCAAATTGTTTCCTCTACTCTTTGTGAAGCAAGGCTTCGGATGTGCCCCAAGCATAGAGCAATCCACTATGTCCATTGTTAAGTACATGGCAGACCCATGCACTTTGAAACATTCTTTTTTGTAAAATTTGTTTTTATTTGTTAAGTACTAAAAGAAAAACCATCTTTTAATCTAAACAGCCTAAAATCTTCATCTTCAATTTTTTTTAAAAAAAATGAGAGAATGTTTTTTATGTAAACATTTTGCTTATGGGCGATACAACTGCTGTACTAGTGATGAGTTAGGATTTCCTATCTCTGAGTAATCTTTTTAACAATACTCGAATCACTTCTTAACATTATTTTTCTATTATATCATACCTCAATGGGTCGGGAGATTTCACTCAGCAGAAGTTTAAAATTAATGTTGATGCTAGTGAGTTTTCAGATGCATGTTTTGGTGACTAATGGATGTATGAAATTAAAATATATTAATTGTATTTATAAATTATACTAATTGAAATAAATTCAAAAAATTTTTTTACCGATTTTATAATTTTGTTACATTATGTTTTCCTTCTTAATACTATTGTATTAGGAAGGCGGAAAGGGATAATAATCTTAATAGCAAAACATCACTTAAATCAAAAATTCATGCAGGTTGAAACCTTTTAATGCCTTCAAAATATTAAAATCTAGAAACTACCTGTTTCCTTTTTTCTCCACATGCAAAATAAAACCTAATTTTTTAATTCTGTTTTTAGTAAATAGTAATCAACACTTTACAGTTTTGAAAATTATTTTATTTCTTTGCAGATTAGCTCAACTTTATTACGTGAAAATGTCAAATTTGATCCATCTGATTGCTATAGTTCTGTATTAGGATTTTTATTAAACTGGGAAAACATTTGGCTTCGCATGAATCAGTCATCTCCATCAGGAAAGCTGCAAGGTAAAGACTATAAATTTTAGTTTGTCTAATTTATACTTAAAATTTCTTATATATTTATTTGTATATAGATATGCTGTGTTCAGATGAATTTATGATAGCCATGAAATTAGACATGCTGATTGAAATAGTGACTGAATGCAGCTCAAAGGCTAAAATTTTGTAATTTAATGGAAAAAGTTTTATTTTATATTCATTGATATTTTTTCCCCTTTAATTATGCCAAACATGTGTTATTTGTAACTATCGTTTATCAACATCACATAAGGAAAAACATATCTTAATTACTCTTTCAGCTTATTATCAATACAACACAACAGATTTTTTTAATTAAAAATTTCCTAATTCAGTCTATAATTATAGAATATTATACGTTCTTGTGTATAAACCATGTATGAGTAAAGAATGTGTTTCTTTAGAAATTTACCAAACATTCAAAATTTGTACACTTGTACAAAAAGAATAAAAGAATTGAATAAAATCAAATTGTATATAAATTTTAAATGTGACTTTCTCCCCATCAATTGATTGTCTTGCACCTTTTTTTAAAAAAAATCAATGTCAGTCTTGTTTTTTTTTTATGCTATGTAATTTTTTTCTTAAAAGGGGGTGGGGGGGAAATTTAAAAAAAATTCAAAAAGAAAATGCATGGGCAAATTCCGAACTACAGAGCATGATTATTATCAAGTTAGAATATTTTAACAGCATAGCTGCTTGGCAACCTTTTTTTTTTTTTTTTGTAAATCTACCCTTTTATGCAACAAATCAGCATTAACAAACAATCATTTTCACTCAAAAAATATTTTTTTTAATTTAAAATTAATATTTTAAAAAATTAAGCAACACAAACTACTGAAGTATAAAAAAAATTATATTTGGTAATATTTAATGATTTATCTTTTATACTTGTCTAATAAAAGTTCACCTGCATTTTTTTCTTTTTAAATTAACAAATCCATATATAACCCCTTCCCATAGTTTAGTTTTATAAAAAGTTCCAAAATTCCTAGCTTTTGCACCACATTTTACTATATTTTTTTCTTTTTCAAAGTTATCAGAGTTAAAATATATACTCTTACATTTTGTTTGATTTGTGTAGATGTCTTTTTTTATATATGTAGGAGTATATTAATTGATCTTACATTATTCAATAAATTTTATTTATCTGATAAAATTTGTTTTTATCGAAAATTTTGTAGATGTTTATCAGATATTTATTTATTGAGAGTTACAATTATTTTTGATTTGTGCAAAATTTTATTATTCATTAGGTAGTTTCTTTGATCTCCTTATGGTTACTGCTAGACTTGCAAGAAAGCAACAGAATTTCAACATGTGTCATAAACTGATATTTAAGGCTTTAAATCATTTGTGCAAACATTCTCCCATTTATGAATCAAGAGAATTGAATTTTCCGAATAACTATGATATATGCAATTTGGATTCTTTGAAAAGCATGATGGCAAAAACTGCAAATTGGAATCTTAGTGAAAAACTTATGAAAATCCAGAGGGAAAGTGCAAAATTGCTTCATTGGTAAGTTTGAATTTTGATTTGAGTTTTTTGCATTATAGTTGCATTTTGGTTATTCTCTTAAACTCTGTTCATTTTTCAGTGCTGGCGAATATGAAAGTTCTTGTGATTTGCTTCTTAAAAGTATTTGTGTACTTTCTTGCCACTTGAGGCATTTAAAATGCTCAAACATTTCAGAAGAACCAATTGATCAACTATCCGAGTTGAACTCTAGGTAAGCCATAATTTAATCAGAAATGCATTTATATGAAATTTAAAAAGATCTGTTTGCATTACATTATTTTTAGGGTTCACTGTTTTGATGTTGCAGAAGAAAAAAAATTATTTATTTTTAAAAATTATTTTCTCCACTGGCATTACAAAGATGGCTATTATTTCTTAATTGTTAAATTTATTTTGAATTGAATGAGTATTAAATTTATTTTGAATTGATAATATAGTTCCATGAATGATTTATATTTTAAAGAATTGTGGCTGTATTGAAAAGAGAAAACAATTTGCCTGTCTGTTGTTTAATTTTAAACATTTTATAATAAAAATGTATGCTTATATGGAATTTTTAAAAACTGGAACAAAAATGTTAAATTTTATTTAATATATTCTCTTTTAATTGCAACAATATTTTAAAATTATACTCAATATCTTTAATGCTGAGCAAAATATTTAGAATATCTGAAACATTTTCATGTGATGATACTTTGACTTTTATAATCTGCAGAAATGAATAGCATACAACATTTGAGAAGTTTGGGAATAACTGTTGACCTTTTTTTTTTTTTTAACTATTGACTTTTTTGATGGAGCAAAAAAATAAAATCTATAGAAAGGCATTCAGTTTATATAAAATTTCGTTAGCTGGATAAAATGTAATTATCCTATAAATAGGATTGTGTCTGAATGGATTAATAGTTGAAAATCTATGTGAAATAAAACCTGAAAGAGTAGAATAAATTTCTTTGAATAACTTTACTTTACATAATGTGCAATACAGTGAAATGCCTGAATTGAAAAATATAGTAAAGAATGTTAGATTTTTAAATTTCTACTAATGGACAATGTTTTCTTTCTTTTGCAGTCGTTCAAAAGTGAAATTAAGTATGAGATATTTAATTTAGAAATGAATTTTCAAATGAGAGTAGTTTCTTTGGTTATTATTGTTTAAAAAAATCTGAAGCTTACCAATGCATACATACTATAAAATTTAAAAAATGCCTTTTAATTAGTGACATGATATTTTAAACACATAATTTTTAATCTAAAAATAATGTGTGTTTTTAATAACTGTAAATGGTTAAATGATTCATTGATTTACTGTTGAAAGTTTTATTTAAAATGTGAATGAGTTTATTATAGAGTTAGTTGACAAATTTTTTATCCGATTCTTAAAAAAATAATATAATAAAAATTTTCAGTTTCAAAATTTATACTGTTTGTAAAATCTCATATTGTTATAGCACATTTAATGAATGTAAATTTTCCTTATTTTCAAATTCTTGTTTTAGATCTATGCTGAATCTTGTAAAATACATTCATCATGATACAAGACTAAATTCTCAAGATAATTCTGAATTATGTGCATTTAAAGAAACAGCATGGTACTCCTTATTGAAAAACACTTTAAAGGATTTAAAACCACTTAATTCATCCAGCCTATGCAAACACTTTGAAAAGGGTAAGTGAAGTATATAATATGAACTAGTTTTGAATCCTTTGAGTTCTTACCTTAGATATGCTTTGAGTTTATTAATATCTAATTCTTCTGACAATAAATATTAAAAATATTTATTCAAGAAAACTTGCTTTATATACATTCCATTGTTGCATCCAGTACTTTTAATTTAAAATAAATTCCGGTATTAATATAAATTATGCTGAATTTTTCTGATAAAAGAATTTATATTCCTCTTTAATATTTTGCTTTCATTAGGTGGAATGTTGACTTTTTTTGTGTGGTGTGTGTATAGTTCTCTTTTCTTGGCTTTTATATTTCTACTCCAACCTTAGTCTAATACTCTAAAATAGGTGTTCATTTGTTAATTTTTTGGCTAAAAAAAATTGCTGGGGAGCAGAAGTATAAATACTTTAAATTTAGATCTATTGCAAGAGGATTTTTTTTTAAAAAAAATCCTTTATAATAAAATAATGAATTAAATTGGCAATTAAGTAATATTTTTTACATACATTTTAAATAAAAGGAAAGATTTATTTTTGTCAAGCTGATTTTTTTTCCCTTCACTTAAGTTTAATGTGAAAAAATTCTTGTAATATTTTATTTCTAACTATATTTTTTTTTTACATTTATTAAATGGAATTAAGTTATAGATAATTCATATATATTAGTGTTTGTTTAAATTCTAATGTAATGGTAAAAATATTTGTTCTTATTTCTTCTGTTTTTGTAAAATTTTATTACTGGTCATTTCTATTAGCAGATTTTGGAATTCTGGAATTTTACACAAATATTGAATAAAAATAATAACATGACTGCCTCTTGAATCTAATTTATTTGATATTGTAATGCTTTAATATTTTTTTATGAATAAAATTATATTTTATATGTATATAATTTTTTTTCGTTGTTGTTAGGTTTACCCCATGAAAAAGTCGTGAATGAACCCGATTATCTTGTGGGTCAACTTTTAGAATTAAGTGTTTACCAGTGTCCAACCCTTGCTAAATCATGGTGCAATTTTGCTTCTTGGTGTTATGGTCATGGAAGAAAAGTGGTTAACACAGCTTGGTAATTATTATGTGCATCAGTTTAATTTGTTTTAAATGTTAATGTTTTCAATTTTTGACTTCATTTAGCAAAAACAATTTATCATCAGATTGTTTGAATTTGATGGTGTATATATTTAACTTTTAATAATTAATAAAAATAACTTTTTAATAATAAAGTGTTAATTACTTTTTTAAAATTTTGTAGCAATGGATCTCTACACATTCTTCCTGAGGAAAAGGAAAGGATTTTATCGTTGATACCAAATGTAAGTTATATTGCATTTTCTTTTTGGTCTAAGATAAATTAGAAATTTTTCTTCTTAACTTTAATGAGAAAAAAATAATGTTCAGATGTTCGTTTTGAAATGTTTTTGTTTATTATAATGTATTTTTTAAACAAAACATATTTATTTAAATGTTATTTAGGTCCATAAGGAAGATTTTGATGCTTTATTGGGCATTATCACTAGTTTACATAATGCTTCTGGTAGTGAATGGGACAATCAGGAAATGGTAAAATTTTATTTTATTATATCCAGAATTATTGCACATGCTATGTCTACTTAACTTTTCAAGATAGAATCAATCTTATTTATTTGATATTAATCCTGAATATTCTGGATCACTTTTTTGTAGGATTACACAGAAAGTGGTGTAGAAGAAATTAGATGGCAGTTAATGGCACACTGTCCCTTCCTTTTGAAATTAGAAAATCAAGAAACTATTATTGAAAGTATTATAGATGTATGGAAAGGTCTTGTGAGTCGGGCTTATTCATATTATCGAATTGCTGCTGTGTCTTACTTGCAGTATCTAAAATTAAATGGGAAGGTAATACCATTTTGTCATTGCATTAATTTCTGCTGAATGTTCTTTTTCTACTATGTAATTACTTTTTTTCTTTTCTTTTTTTAAGGCTGTGAATAAAGAAAAGACAGAAGATGACAATGTAACAGCAACTTTACGTTTGCTGAGATTAGTTGTGAAACATGCCTCAGAGCTTAGAGATGTATTAGAAGATGGATTGGCTGAAACACCTACTGCTCCTTGGAGAGGTAAACTTTCATAAGATTCTATTAATCTTCTTTAATTCGTTTTAATTGGATATAAAATTTATTAATAAAGCATTTGGTTTTAAAACAAAACAAATTAAATTAGTTATAATGTAGACTTTAAAAAAATATGTTCAAAATATCTTAGTTTTTTAAAATCATTTATATCCATCATTCAGTTTAATATAATTTGGAATGAAACATATTATTATTTGCAGAATCAATAAACTTAATTCATAAATTGAGATAAGTGCCATTCATATTAGCCAAACTTCTCCAATTGCTGGGTACTGAAAGCTAACTGTAGCCAACACAGTTTAGATATCTATGCAGAATGCTATAATCAGCACTATCCAAGTACTGTCACACAGTTTGCATACTGCTTTGTTATAGTCTGAGATATTTTATGATAGATATTTTCAAAAGCAAATTAATTGCCTTTTGAATTTAGAGATATAAAATTCACATTTCAATATAAAATTTGCACATTTTGTTGCTATTGTGTATATACATTATGAATAAAATTTAATAGATGAACAGTATATTGTATTAATTTTTTTAATTGATATTTTACATGTGATGTACTTGATTATTATTATTTCTTCATTGGTATTATAAATGCTTTTGTCATTATCTTTAAAAATTTGTATTTAGAAGCAAACTGAAATTGTATATTAATTGCATGAGCAGTTTAACTGATAATTTCCTAGCAGCATAGGGCAACAAATATTAACATCCAATTTCTTTGTAAAATTTCCATATTGTTTTCTGCTTATTGTTCTATTTTGAATGATTCTGATCATTTTTCACCATTAAACATTTTTGATGACCTTTTTGACATTTTTGTCAAGTGTCAATTACTATGAAAGCAAAAGCTTTCAGATCCAATTGAGGAATTATAGAGAATCAATAACTATGTTTTTTAGCTTCTTAATTACTAAAACGAATTCTTAAGCTTAAGCATATATAGTTATACACCTTTTAAATTTGAAAGTATATGTTAAGAGAATGCTTTAAAATTAATTTTATGATAATGATGTTACTAAAACATTCATAAAGGCTATAATATAAATTATATCTTTATTTCAGGAATAATACCTCAGCTCTTTTCTCGTCTTAATCACCCAGAAATGTATGTGAGACAAAGCATTTCAGATCTCTTATGTCGGGTTGCACAAGCTGCTCCTCATCTTATCGTTTTTCCAGCTGTTGTTGGTTCACTTACATTAAAAGTGGGACCTCAATTTCGAGAAGAAGCATCAGGTATTTTTAACTGATTTTTATATTATTCAGTTGGCATTTCCCCCACCTTCTTATTTAATGCAATGATGGACAATAAATAAATAAGATAAATAATTATTGTGTTTAAAAATTTAAAAAATTTTTCAGGTGATAATTTTATTGTAATATGATTGTAATAACACTTCTGATTTTATTTGACTTTTATTTGCAAAGTATTCACCGTAGATATATATATATATTTAATAATCAAGTAGCAAATTAAATAATTGTTTTGGTTCTAATTTTCAAAACCAGGGTTTTATTAGTAAAAAGAGCCTATGTGAAAGTATTTTGAACTTATATAGTTTTAGAATGTAATGTTGAAGGTAAAATATTTTGACTTTCTGTATGTATTAAAGACACAATATGAAAATTTAAGTGAACAATTTGAATTCGACTGAAAAATAGTTGTTTTTAAAAGACTAATAAATTAAAATTGGACTTTTTTTTTCATCCTTCTTCTCTCTCTCTCCCCCTCCCCCCTCTCTTTTTTTGAAGAAATATATATGGACCTTTTTATCATCAAGATTATAGAAGGTGCTTATATTGAACTATCTGCAGCATCATATTTAGACAAATGATAATTTTTTTCAAAGTACTAATTATATTTTGTCAATTCTTGTAGAAATTTAAATTTCTGATTGGATTTTAATCTTCAACAGTGTTATAGCTGTAAGGTAATAATGAATTCTAAAATTTTGATGATTATTTTAAGTAAAGTCAAATTGTAGTTTTTTTAAATGCAAAGTAAGGTAATTTATTAATAATTACTTTGTTTTGTTTGTTTGTTTTTCTATAATTGTATTGCTATCTTTAATTGTACTTTTTTTTATGAATCTCTATATTGTAAGCATGTAAAGTCAAGTAATGAAGAATAATTAAAAGTAGAACCAAATGGAATATAAATCCGAAACAGTTGTTGAAAGATTTTAGTTATTAAAATTAAATATTTATTTATTTTACAGGTTTGTTTGGTGCATATTTTTCTGATGCAGTGGAAGATGCCACTGAATCTCAAGTTGAAAACAGTCAAGTGTCAGCCGTAGATGAATTGCCAAATCCAATAAGTTCATTGTCTGATGATGATTCTGAAGATGACAGGCAAAAGACTGCTATCATGCAAAATTGCTTTACTGCATTGGTTGAGACATTGGGCAGTCAAGATGAGAGAACAATATCTGAAGCTAAGAATTTGATTCATGAATTGCACAGAATAACTTTACTGTGGGATGAATTGTGGTTAGGTACTATGAACATGCACCAAAGTGAAGTAAATAGGTCAGTTAGCATTATTTAAAAATATTTTTCTTTTATAAAATTAAAAATGCTATCAATGAATATGTTGCTTATTTATATAATCATATTATTCTAATAAACCAGTCTGAATAAGAAGCTTCTTAATTCCATATATTTTTAAATATAAAAATACCGTAAATGTTCTAGGGATAGTCTGTAATTAGTAAAGAGTTCTTCCATAACATTTTGATTTGTTTTGAATATAAAAAAAAAATTCATAAATCATTAAAGAGTATATATAATAGAATTACCTTTCATTAGCATAATGATGAACATTCCTCTATCTATCTATTTATTTATTTTTTATGTTTCTAATTTTATTTTTTATTTTTTTAGGCGATTTTTGAATTTAGAAAAAGAAATATCTAAAGTTATGAGCAATCAGTTTTTAAGCAAGGAGGAGAAAAGAGAAATAATAAAAGAAAAACATAATGTTTATGTCAAACCAGTAAGTAATCATTACAAATTTTTGATTTTGAAAGCTTGGCTATCAGCTATATTGTAATTCATTTTGTAAAACTTATGTAGGGTTTATAAGTTTAAAGTTTCATTTGATAATTAAAATTTTAATTTTATATGTACAAAAGAGAAGTATTACTATTATTTTGTTGAGCTTAATTTATTTCTGGCTTGCATTATAATTGTAATTATGCATTTTTATAAATTATTATTTTCTTGCAGACACTTTATTTATTAGAACAGTTGCAAACTATAACAAGTCAGCCTGCTGAAACGCCACATGAACAATGGTTTCAAAAAACATTTGAAAAGCCGATAGAAAATGCAATGAATAAATTAAAAAGTCCTGAAGATCCTTCAAGGCCTCAAGAAAGTTGGGCTGTTTTTAAACAAGTAAGGCTTAGGATTAATGTTATAAGTTTTATATTGTAAATATTTGTTACAGTATTGCAGTTTTCTTATTCTTCTTACTTTTCTCTTTTGTTATAGCTTTACCAATTGCTTCAACAGAAGGTACAACAGCAATCACGTTCTCATTTAAATATGGAGCAAATCAGCCCTATTTTAGCATCATTGAAATCAACTGTCATTCCTATGCCTGGTATCAATAAAGCTTCTGGTGTTGTCACGGTACAATCAGTGCACAGCACAGTGTCAATCCTGCCAACTAAAACAAAACCTAAGAAATTAGCTTTCATAGGATCAGATGGTCACAGGTAACTAGTTCTTATAGTAAAATCTTTTAAAATGGCTTTCTGAATTATACCTGTTGCAGTAAACTTTGTAAAACTATTAGCAATATCTTTGTGTGACATTGTAATGTTTTATATATAAAATTTGAATTTTAAGTAGTAATATTTTTTAATACAAATTGGTTTTGTTAGATGTTTATAAATGAAAAATCATATTGATTGATACTTATTCACCATTTAAAGTATTTGTATTATTTGGGAAAAGAGAATTATTGATGAAATGAATAGTATATGTGATTTCTACATTAAGTTGCTGTTTTAAATACTTATTTTGACATTGATATGCATGACTGCATTTGTTATAAATAATTGAATCAAGTGTATTCAATTTACAATTTGAAATGCAAAAGCTTTTCTTTATTAAATTTTCTGTAATTTCTTTGTTAGCTTTTTCTTTTAGAAAATATGATTTTCTTTCTTTTCAAAGCCTCCTTTCATTTAATTTTAAAATCATTTTTAGCTCATTTGCATCAAATTGTTTAATTTTGGCATCATTTTTGTAGAAAGTTGCTTAATTAATTTACAATCAAATTTTGGTTTTGTAATTTGCATGTTATAAATTTTTATCGCTTGTTACTTTTGTGAATTTAGTGAATTCTTGATATAATAAATAAAGAGTAAACATTTATATAATTAATTAATTATGATGTATAAGGAACATATTTTTTTTCCAGGTATACATATTTGTTCAAAGGCCTTGAAGATCTTCATTTAGATGAAAGAATTATGCAGTTCTTATCCATTGTAAATAATATGTTTGCAAAAAATAAAAGGTATGGTATATTAACTTCAAATATTCTGTAATATTGAGCATGATTATTAGTTTCATTTTATGATAAATATATCACCAAAGTACATGGAATTACTAAAAAGTGTATTGTGTTTTATTTCTAGACATGGGAAACAAGTATATTATGCTCGACATTACTCTGTAACTCCCTTAGGGCCTCGATCAGGCCTGATCCAGTGGGTGGATGGAGCAACTCCTCTGTTTGGTCTTTATAAGAGATGGCAACAAAGAGAAGCAAGTGCAAGTGGTACTAAAGGACAGGTAAAATTTGTATGTCCCATTTTCTTTAGTTTTAAAAATGACAAAGAGAGGAAAGAATTATAATGTACTTAGGTTTATTGACAGTTTTTAGATTTCTTGTTTTATTAAATCATATTAAATTGTTGCTGCTGTAAAAAAGGAACAGGAGTATGGAGACTTTTAATATAGGATTAAGAAAATAATCTTATAAAAGATTACCTCAGCATTTTCTGTAAATATCTTATGGTATACTAAAAATGCCTTTTTGATATTCATCTTTTTTTAAAAATTATTTAAATAGCTCCTTGAATATAAAACTTTAAATTTTTCAAGCAAAAATTTCAAATGCATAATTTTTGGAACTTTAAAATTTGTAATATATTTACTTTTGTATTTTTACTTGTCTGTCTTTTATATCAGAGTATACATTATCTAGCTGGAAGTATGGTTGTTTGTTGACAAATATCAGTAACCTAATAATGCATGCATTTAATTAATAGTTGATATTTCTTTCGAATTCTTTATAAGTTCCTTAATTTTTTCGGGGGGGATATTGTTTGCTAAGGTCAGTTTAATTAACATTTGCTTGATCCATCAAAACAAATGCATGAGAAAATTGTTTATTTTCCCCCTTCCATACCTTGGTGAAAGCAAAATAATTTAGTTCTTTGAGATAACTAATGCGTTATAACTTTGAAGTATATGCAGTCCTATAGAATTGAAGCCATAAATTTGTCTCTGATTCTTTGTCATTCTGCATTTTATGTTTGCATTTACCGTGTAAGTGATATATTTTGCTACTTTTAATATGTTGAAATCTTAAAAGTAACCATCTGTTTAATTTTTCAAATTGTATTGATGAAAAATTTTTTGAACCATGTAGAATAATTTAGCTGTATATAAACTTTCCTAAGCACTTTATTTGGTTTAGATTTCTTATTGAACAGATTTTGAATCCATGTACTGTAGATTTAACTGACTAGATTTATCTAATGTAATAAAGAATTTCTTGGATAAACTTTTTTATTCTTTTAACATGCAGTTAGAATTTTTTGTTTCTAAAATTCATATAATTTAAACATTTTGCATTGAAGTTATACATCACACTTATCAACACAATATCTCATTTTGTATATTTTTTACTAAGTTTTACCAGTTTAAAGCTTTTATTTTTATTGATACTTTTTTATTGAAGTTAGTTTGTTGCATTTAGTTTGCTGTACAATGTTTCTTTTTAATAATGAAATTTTAGAAAAAGATATTCTTTTATAGAATTCAAATGGAAATGTTGCAACAATTCTCCGTCCATCAGAAATTTTCTATAATAAATTAACTCCACTTCTAAAAGAAAAGGTGAGTTTATGAATGATTTAACTAAGTGATTTTTTTTTTCTATTTGAAACACATTTTAATTTTAATGGAGTTATTATTTCTACATAGCTTTTGCTATTTATTAACCATTAAAAGCATATTAAAATCTTTTTGTTTTTTAGAATATAAATTCTTTGGATAACCGCAAAGAATGGCCATTATCTGTCCTACTTGAAGTTTTAAAACAGTTAATGAGTGAAACTGCTGATGATTTATTGGCAAAGTAATGTGAATTGTGATTTTTATCAAAATATGCTTTATTTTCTCTGCATTATTTTTTTCTTTCTAAATATATATTTTATTTCTCTCTATAGAGAACTCTGGTGTTCATGTAGCAGTGCTCAAGAATGGTGGAATGTTACTCTAACATATAATTACTCAACTGCAGTTATGTCCATAATTGGTTATATAATTGGTCTTGGAGATCGTCACTTAGATAATGTTCTTGTAGATTTATCTACTGGAGAGGTAATTAATACTACTTATCTACTATTAAGACCATTTCAAAGATATGTCTCAGTTGATGAATTAATGTATTTATAAAATGAGATGTCATTTATCTTTTATAGTTACTCCTTTTAATTGGATAAATTACTTTTGATTTTTTTTCTGTTTATGTATTGATAATGGTTGAAATTATAGCAACTTCTGTTATAAAAGCTTATCATTCATCACACTGTAAAATTTCATGTATAATGAATTTTGATTTTCATGTTGGAAAAAAGATAATTTTGCTAAAAGTTAATACAGATTGTTTGATTAGTATAATATGTTGCAAGCATAGTGTTTCAAATTTTAATGGACAGTTTTTTCCAGTTTTCACTCATGATAATACTGAAGAAATGAGATAAAAAATAACAGATGTGTAGGTTTAGTGTTATTTTATATTTAAACTGAATTACTTCTGTATTATATATGTATATGTATTTTTTTAGGTTGTGCACATTGATTACAATGTGTGTTTCGAAAAAGGAAAAAATCTACGAGTTCCAGAAAAAGTACCTTTTAGGATGACTCCAAATATTAAAACTGCTTTAGGCCTTACTGGAGTTGAAGTAAGAATTCCCTACTTGTTATACTTTTGTAATTACTTTAAATTTTAGAAGGTTCTTGGATAATCTTGTATTGTTATTGTTTGTATTTATCCTATTTTTTCTTTTTAAATCAGAACATTATTTCTTAATAATTTAAGTACTTACATTGGTCTTATTTTTTTTTTGGTACTCGTAAATATAATAGTTAAAAAAAATCTTCAATTTTTATTAGGGTGTATTCAGAACTTCCTGTGAACATGTCCTGAAGGTTTTACGAAAGGGTAGAGAAACACTATTGACTTTACTTGAGGCTTTTGTATATGATCCCTTAGTGGATTGGACACCTGGTAGTGAAGGTGGGTACACAGGAGCAGTTTATGGTGGTAGACAAGCATGGGCTGCTGAAGCAAAGCAAACACGTCAAGGTATGGAGTTGGATATTGCTTTGTCCATGTTTGCTATACGTGTGGCTGAGATGAAAGGAGAATGGCTTAAAAATCGGTTAGTAAACATTATGTATGATTACACTTATCTTTTATGCATTCTATGTTATTATAGGAATTACATAAAATTCAAACAAAGTAATTTTTAAATGTTTGACTTTTTAAAATTAAAAAATATATTTATATATTTATTTGTAAATTAAGGAATAGTAATTAAAAAAATATTAGTTATATTTATTAAATGTCTCATAAAAAAGAATTAGCTACTGCTAAAAAGCAACTGTTGGTTTTAGCTAAATTTTTATTTATAGTTTGTCTTTTATGAAATAAGACTAGTGGCAATTTTTTTTTCAATACTGTTATACATAAAATGGATATTAAAAATGTTACAGAAATATAAAGTCATTAATTTTTTTTTATTTTTGTATAATTTTAATATTTTTGACTTTTTATGCAACTGCATTTAGAAATATATTTATTTATTGAATATTTAAATAAAAGATCAAGAAAATTAGTAATATATTTCTTTCATTTTAGAGAACTGAATTTGAGTCTGTGTGAAATTAAATTTCTATTTTTTCCAATGTGATTATTATTTAGAGTTCCATTCACTCAATGAATCTGCATAATCTGCCATCAGGACAAGCTTCAACTTGTATATATTATAGTTTAAAAAAAAATATTTGATTTTTCTGAAGATATAATTAAGTTAGACAAAATTGCTTTGAGATAATTAATTGCTTGAATATTTGGCTGAATCTTAAGTTGATGGAGGGGAATTCTATAGTCCAAGCAATCAAAACAAATTCTAAAATGATCAGATGTTTAGTTTTAATTGTTATTATTTGAAATAATTTATAATAATTGGTATAATCATACATTTTCATAGGGATGATCTATTATCCGCATTCCCAAAGCTTGAAAATCTATTACAAGAATGGAAGAAAGCACAAAGCGGACTGCAAATTGCAGAAACAGAACTTCAGGAGGCATGTCAGGAGAAAGCACTGTTAGAAGAAGCCCTTGCAAATCCCAATCATAATTTGTATTCTGTACCTGCTAGGTAAATTAATAAAATCAATATTTGTTAAGTCTTCAATCATACTTTATATTAATAAATTTATGAATGTTTTAGTGCAGTTTTATTCTGAAACTCTTACCAATTTATTATAATTTAGAGTATGTGATATTAAAAGCATTCTTATATTGCAATTGTATAAACTGTACTAATGTAGAAATCCAAAGTTATTGTATCAAAAGTAATGCAGATCTGTCAAAATAAGATGCATCTGTCATCAGCTCTTTTTTAATTAAAAAAGAATTGATGACAGATGCATATTGAGTCGTGTAGGCATTCAAATTTTTCTTTAGAATCGATACCTTTTTAAATTAAAAATCTTTATTTTAGTAAGATGAAATTAGTGTTACAACATCTGAAATAAAATAATTCTAGAGTTTTTATAATATAGAACCTATTTTTTAAAGCACATTCTTTATTTAGAGCTGTAACAAAGCTTATAAGAATAGAATCTCTTAAAATGGTGTTTCACCTTTTGATCCCCCCTGCCTTTCATTGGAAATCAGCATTGGATTTCATTCTTTTTCTTTAAATAATGAAAATCTATTGATACTTTAAGCTTCTAAAAATGTATATATATTTTCAATATTATAGATATGATGAGACAACCATTGTGAAAACCACTGTGAATGCTACAAAAGAAGCTGTGGTTGAGAAACTGGGTGAATGTAAAAAGTGGCATGCTTTGCATTGTGTATGTACATTGAAACGTACCTAGAATTGTATTAATATTTACAAATATTGTTATATTAATATATACAAGTTATTTTTTAAAAAAATCTTTTTATTTGTTTGTGTGTATATTAAAATGTATTTGAAGCTAGAACGTTCATCCATGTGGAATGGACAACAGAGCCTGTTTAATTTGTTCTCTTTTTTGTATCTTAGCTGAGAATTCGAAAAAAATTCATGACTTTTAATCATTTTCCAAGGAGATTACAAATATACACAAAATGTGGCTCTAAGTTAATTAAGGGAAATTTTACTACTAAACATTCCTTGAAAGTCTACTGGTGTTGTTTTTCAACACCAAGACATTTTGTTTCCATAAATACCTATCACTCAACAAACAATACTTCCCTAAGTGAAACTAACTTCCTAAAATACTGTGGCACATTTGTTTTACTTTGAATGTAGTATTATTGGGTTCACAGCAGAAATTAATCAATTATTCTAAAATTGTTGTGTCTAATTGTTCATTATGCAGCATCCTTCTGCAGAACAGACATGTTGAAACGATGGTTCATGGAAAAGCTCTAAAGTCAATTTTGCTAGTTACACTATTAATTATGAATATAATTGTTTTATTTCATTTTACATAATTAATTTTTTTTGTTGCAGCTTTTATGATATAAAGTGTTATAATATGATAATAAAATGAAATAATATTAAAAAGTCTTAAAATTAAACCCAGTTGAACAGTAGTCATGCAATTATTTAGTTATTGCAGTTATTTTATATTACATATCACAATTATATTTTATATGTCAATGTCAAAATCACACCAGCAGATTTATAAGGGTAATCAAAATCCCAGACATTCTAGTGTTGAAAGTATGTCATATGTTTTGATCAAATTGTTTTGAGGTTATGATCATATATTTAAATTCATGTTGTATTATTAACTCATTCAACAAGTAGATGTTTTTATTTGAAAATAAATGTACAAGTAATTAAATTTTTAGTTAAAAATATTTTCTTTGCTTTTTTGTAAGTACAACAGTGGTGCAATATATTAATGATGCCTTGTGAGCTTAAGTGTGTTAGTAGGTGATGTAGGGCCATATTAAGCCCTCTAGGGATCCTTAGGCATTTTAAAAATCAATCTCTTCTCCCGTTTTCCCAACTCCTGAACTTTTTAAAAAAAATTTACTCTATATAGATTACTATATGGATTAAAAATGGGTTACTTTAAATTTAGGTAACCTATTTTTGCAAATTGAAAAAGTCTCTGTCTAGAAAATCTGTTTCATTATATTTCATATGAAGTATACAAAATTAAAATTTAAAAGTAATATTATAGAATTGAACATTTTCTTAAAATTGTAAAGAAACATAATAGGGAATTTGCAAAAGATAATTAAATAGATATATTACTAGAAAAACGTTTCAAAACTTAAATTATAATTGATTTGAACTTATGGTTCTTTTCAATACAATGAAAATAAAAAATTAAATAACTCAGCCTAGACTGTTAAAACAATTTTGATTCTTCCAGATTATCTTGGGGGCTCTAAGCAGTTTCTAATTTTGCCTATTTTTTAATCAGGCTCTGCATTGAAGTATTGATGTTAATATGTATTTTATAGTATACTATATATTGAAAATTATTTGTGTGTAAAATGAAAGAATACTTTTGTTTTGATTGCCAAGGAATTGAATATGAATTTTGGTCAGTGTATTAAATAAAAATGTTAATTTATTTGCTCCTTTTTGGTTTTTACATATTCTTTTTCAATATTGAATTATTATTTTTTAAATTCTATGTCATGCTAAATTGTTGTGTACTTTATAGGAAGCTTTGTCTAATGTGTCTGGTTCAGAGCTAAATAAAAAATATGGAGATGTTTCAAACGATCAGAATTATGATACATTGTCCGTAGCTCCTGTTGTAGAATTCTTGCAATCTGCTGGTCAAGGTCAATTAGTTCAACAAGTAAGCAAATGTTTCTTATTTTATTATGTAAAGCTAAATTTCAAAAGTCATGTCATATATGTAAAAGGAAATGAAGAATATACTATAAATACCAATTGTGTGTGTGTGTGTGTTAGAAACCACTTGTTTGAGAGTAAACCAGTACAATAGTGATGCTTAAATTAAGAACTCTGAGTTTCAGGCGTTATGATTGTCAAGAAAGTGAATGTCTAAAGGAATGATAAAAAAATATGTAATTTCATTTAAATGTGGGATTATTGTCTATCCAAGATCTGGTGCTAGCAAATCTGAATTAATGATCCTTTCATGATTTTTTTGCTCAACCTTATATCAGGTGAATAGAAAGTGGTAGTTGAAAAATTTCCAATCAGTAAAGATTATTTTGGCTAAAAAAGGCTGTTAAACAAGAGAGTTAAAACATGTAGCTCACATTGTCTACAGCAATGTAAGAGTTATTGCAAACAAAGTACATCTGAATCCATTGCAAGTGCATCACAAAGCACATCGCAAAATCTAACAAAAAAAATTTTGCAAAGGATGTTCAGAAACAGTAGACTATCAAGAATATTTTGATTTCACAGAAAATAAGAAAAAATGCCTGTTACGGCCTCAGGAATTGACAGGAGTTGTTCACTTGGGAACATAGTTTTTTTAATTCCTGAATCAGTTATAAAAGTAGTGTTTTGTACCTTTGTGTCATAAATTCATTCCTTTTTCAGAGAATAATAATCTGATATTTTCTGAAAAGTCATAAATGTGTCAGTACATTCCCAATAAATATGAAGTCTGTAAATCATAAATTTGATCTTCTGTTGTGAATTTGACTATTCACAAAAAGTTTAATGAAGAACTCTTAAAGGATTTTAATCAATTCCCATCTATTTATTATTGTGTTATAACTCTTTGTATGTATATTAGTCTATTTTGTCTAAGTGACTCAACTTTTTTTAATAGTGTGAGCATGCTGAGAGTGAACTTGCAAATACTCTACAACAACGTCGACTTACTATGAGAAATTGCATTGATCTACTTACCACATATGCTACTGTAATCTTACAGGTAAAAAAATCAAATTTCATTGATAATACCTAGAATTAATTAAATTTTTGATTCAGATTCAAGTTAACATAAAATTAATGCATTTGCAGTTTGGACCTAGTTACAGGGAACAGAACAGATGCTTCAAATGGCAGCAGTGGCTAGAGAGCCTTCTTGGTGATTTTTCTTCTCTGAAGTGAGTGTTGTTGATCTCTGAGCTACATTTTTAAAAGCACACTTGTTGATATATCTGTGCTTGCTATGAATATTTGTTTTAATGCAACTCTATTGTAATATGTTGTCTATAATTTTTGTATCACAAAAAAAAAAATTGTAGTAAGTAGTTTGTAATAAATGTCTTTATGTTAAATATTTATGGATTCTTAATATATGGCAAAAGTATAATCTTATAATATATATTTTGCTTTCTTAAAAATTTCTCATTTGCTATATAAATTCTAGCTTTTTTAACTATGTAATTTTTTTTATTCTTTTAAGCCTTGTATAACTTTTGAATATTGTTATGTAGGTGCTTTTAGTATAATTGATAGTCTTTCAATAAGCAATATTGTAGTTGTGCTGCAATTTATTCAGATTGTTATTACAAAATGAGATATGAATAAGAACTCTTTTTTTTAACTAATATAAAAGCAGATAATTTAGATTTTTTCCTACGCATTTATAAAGATTGCTGTAGTATAGGTAATGCCAATTTGCTACAAAAAATAAATAAAAAGTACAAAATGTTGAAAGCTTGCTTGCTTTCCCCTCCCTCTATTTCTTTACTTAAGGCATCTCTTATTAAATGGTCTGTTATTTTCTTCATTTTGTGTTATATTCTATCTTTATTTTTCTCAAATCCTTTATCAAATTATGAATGCTTTAAAATCTGTATGCTTTTTTTTTAGTTTAAGAACCTTTTGTATTGAAAGCTAATATTCTTCTAATTTAAGTTCATTATCTTGATATTCTACCAAGGCAACCTTTTTTATAATTTATGCTTTTCTCCTCTGCTTCCCAAGGTGCATTGAAATAATTGCAGACTTCCGAAACCAGTATGGACGAGATAGCACTGATGCCATTCAGTCTGCTATTTCTTTGAATGTACAGTTCCAGTCCTTATTAAATGATGCAAACAAAAAAGTTTTAACTGTGAGTCAATTTATGGTGTATTGAAAATAAAACTAAATTTTGATTGAAATTTAACTTAATTCATACATTTTCTACATTTAAACTAGTGCTATTCTCCTAGAGATCATATTCAATGTAGTTTGAAAAGTAGTGCATTTAGTAGTTGATATGGGATCATATATAAATTTTGTAGACAAATGTTTTACACTGTGTCATGAGATTTTTTTAATATTAATCCTTTGAGGTATGTTGCCCTTTTAATTTTAAACTCAAACAAAAAGGCTTCAGATAACTTATTTATTCTTATAGATGAACACAGGTTTAATATTGAGGATATTATATGTATCATTTTTATTTTCTGGATGTTTCACAGCTGGAATACTGCACCACTAAAACTCTAAAGAGTGTGGTTAAATGAGCATGACACTGAAGCCCGAAAATGAGTAAAATTTCTTGCATGTAAATGTTTAAGACAGCTTTATACTTTTATAGCAGATTTAGTATGGATCTGGGTGCACTATGCTAAATTTGCAGAAAGCATCTCAAATTTGCTAGTGAAAGCAATGTTTGAAAAAAATTGTTTTGGCTTGATCGAACCATCCACACCATTTTTGAGACAATCAATTTATTATAAAAATGTACAGCTATATTTAAAATAAAAAAAATAAGTAATTATATATATATATATATATACAATATGAATGTTACTGAAGCAGCATAAAGCTATTTATTTAAAACACATGCACATACACACAAAATTCTGACCTAGGGTAAGGGTAAGTCGTTTGTAAGAATTCTGATCTTCCAAACCATATTTCTTGAAATGAATTCATTTTCCTAGAAAAAGGGATATGAACAGGAAACTGATATGCAAGTGTTTTCTTGCATCACAGTGTGTGGCGAGTAATATCAGTATTGTGCTCCATCTGATGAAATACTCTATTTTATCCAGCATTTATATGTATTTTTCTCTTAAATTTTTTTAAACCATATATAATAAATAGTTTAAGATACAACCAACAAAATAACATAGAAGTTATTTTTTCCACACATTATTTTTGCTAGAAGAAAGATTAATAAATTTCTTGAAAAAATATATATTGACTTATATATAACATGGTATAGTTGAAAATTATGGATCAGTTTGATTTAAATTGTCATCTATTATAAAAAAAAAGGATCTTTAACTTTTTTTAAAAAAAATAATTTTAGAAGCAAATGAAATTCAATGTTCCACATAGTGACTCTGCAATTCAATATGTTATAATGTTAAGTTTTTCTTTCTTCAATTAGAATAACCTTCATTCATTTGAATGAAGGGGTTTTTTTTAAAAATTCTTTCTTTCTTTAATTAGAATATTAGAAATTTTGTTAAATTCAAAATCCTAAGAGCTTCTGATAGATATTTTATATGTCATGTTAGCTCTTTTTTCTAGTTTTGTTATCAAGAATTTAATAGGTATGCTTCCTTAAATTTAACTATGATAGTAAATTGTAATGTTGGGCAGTTTTACTACAACAGCTGGGTGCAAAAATAGAAGTAAATAAAATGTTTTTATGTAAAATCAAAAGAATAATTTTTGACTAATGAGAAAATAATAAAAATTGGAATAAAATTTTACAATTTTTATTTTGTTTAAATGAAACAATCATTAAGTGGCAAAAAAATGTCATACTTTTTACCACATTTTCTTAGTTTATGGAAAGAATACGGATGGAAGGTGTGGAGGATAAGAATGCATTAGCAACATTTGCAGAAGAAACAAAATGTGCTGTTCTACATTATCTGACAGGTATGTGAAGACAATTTTCTACTATTTTATAAATTCTTGCTGTGTTTGAAATTTATTCATAGTTTCTACAAATTATTATTTTTATTTCAGAATCTGGTGAATCATGCCATATTGCTTTCCTTTGTGTGTTGGGAGAAGCATTGTGCACCATTAGAAAGCAGTTGTTCATGATGGAAAATGCAGCAGGAGGTGAGTTCTGGTATTTTCACATGAAGCACAAAATAAAATAAAAATGAATTTTTTAACATCAAAAATAAAAGAATCATTTTAAATTTTAATGTATCAAAGCAAATGATGACAGGTAATTGAAATATTGATTTGCTGGAGTCTAGATTGAAAGCCCTGGGAAAGCAAAATACTCTTTTATTAAGCCTTTTTAGGGTTAATGGGGAAGATTCTGACCATTTTTTTTAAAGATTTAAAAAAAAAATGTTTTTTCACTACAAAAACTGTTTAAAGAAATATTTGAATGTTTCTTGTTTTTTGGGAAAAGAATAACGAATTCAGTAACATTTAAGATTAATTAAAATGTCTTAAAATTAATTTAAATTCACATCTTCAAGCCATGACATTCTTTTTTACTTGTAGTGAAAAAAAGTGATTTCCTAAATAAATATTTGCTGCAAAAGATATCTTTAAGTTTCAATGAATATATGAATTTATTCATTCATCAAAAAGGAAATTTCTTTATTAATTATTGAAATTGAAAAAGATGCAGTGAAATTGTTCCTCAGCTCTTTTAACTTTGTTGTCCTATCAATTCCTGCACATGAATAATGGATCATTTTTGTTTAATGTTATTGATTTATCCATGTAACTTTTTAAATGAATTTTCTATAAATTATCATTAACCAGTTTTTTTAAAATTATCTATTCAATGAATATGCATATAGTATGCACTAAGTGACCAAATTATGATGACCATTTGGCACATACACACAGATCAGTCATAGCTTCATATTGTGGCAACACTAGAAATCATGATAGCTATAAAAAGGGAATGCTAGAAAAAGTCCTAATTGCAATATTTGTTCATTTATTGCATATGTCGTTTGCAATTTTATCCCAAAAGGCAACATTTGGTTGATTTTTCTTAGTTAAATCATAGAATGTAACTGAAATCTCAGCATAATTTGAAATATATGTCTTCTAAAAGCCCATTAGCTCTGATTTAATCTGGTTCTGACTAATCTTCATATTGTCAAGCCCTTATCTCACTTGGTCCTTGTTTCTCCCCTGCTATGGTATGTTCCAAATTTCCCCCTTGAAAGTACATCAGTTAAGTCTTAAAGAAAATCCAAATTATCTTATTATATCAAAATTAACCTTAAATCCATCAAATGCTCTTCAAAATTTTTAGAAAACATTATCATAAATGAAATCGGTGATAAAAAATTAAAATTCATGAAAGGTGGATTATATTCAAAATTGAATTTATTTTTTGCTGCTATTGCCAGATGCTACTAAGATTACTCTCTTTATCAATTTTGATTTGTCTGTAGCCTTTTAAATAATCAGAACTGGTTAACCTACAATTAAAATCAATTCATGTATATCCATTTTAGGAAAAAACAGATATTCAACAAGTTTCATACTCCTGCTTAAAAAAAGAGGTACCAAATGGCACCCCAAATCATCGAAGTATTTTTAATAGCAGTTTACTCAAGTATTTTTAATAGCAGTAGAATGTAATTGCTCTATCCCTTGTGGAAAATCTAAAGGATGGGATTGAAATTTGAAATATTTTGTTGTCCGGGTAGGCAAATTAACCTCTAAACCCGGATTATTTTTTAAAGTTTGTGTGTGTTTAAGATTTTATATTCAGGAAAAGAAACATGTTACTCTTGGTTGCTATTTACCATCATTATTTTGTTATATTATTGCATCTTTATATGAAAAACCTGAATAGGGGTTCTTGATAATTTAAATTTAGTTTTGGTAGGTTAAAATAACATATATTGAAAATGGGGCGGGGTTATAATCAGTAATTTCCTTCTGTGTGTTAAGTCATTAGGTTTTTGAAAATTGATAATTATTCCTTTATATGATTACTTTTAATTGTATGTAATTATTTTTAATTCATTTTTATGAAGTATTTCTCTTGTGTAGTTTCTTCCCTGCAATTCCCTCAGTTTATTTTAACAAATTAATATAAAATTAATTATTTTCTGTAACATATAAACTGTTTATTTCTGTAACATAATTATTTAAGTTCCTTCTTAAATTTCTCTTTGTAGCTTCTGGTGACAGACTTGTTGACCTGACTTCTTGGAATGGTGATTGGTTTTTGGATGAAATTTCTAGCACTTGTGCAAATGTAGCTCAATATGTACAGCTTCTTCTAGATAGTTCTGTGGTATGTTATTTATGTAATCTGCATTCTAAATTATATGCTTCCTTGATCAATGCCTTAATATCCTTGTTGATTGTATTGACTTTATTAATTTATTTACTATTCCTCTAGATAAAAACCAATGAATTAAAATCAGCTCTGCAAGGTGTAAAATTAGCACATATTGTGTTTCTTGCTTTAGAGGTAAACTGCAAAAATTCTTTCTTTAATGATTTCATCATGAAAATTTTCTCAAATTTAATACTAATTATTTATTACAGGATTTGAATTTGCACTTCCAAAATATAATTCTTCCTGAAGCTATTCAAACTGCTTTAGAACCATCTGTGATTGAAATGGTTGCTAAATTGGATAGGATAATTGCTCGTTGTGGAATTCCTCTTGAGAAACTAATTGCTGATTTGCAATGTAATATAACTAATCTTATTCTGGAAACACAAGTAAGAAATCATTTTCAACTATTTAAATATATGGATACTGTAGAAACTAAATCTTTCTAAATACTATCTAACTCATCATTCATTTATTGTACAGTTAATGGATCAGCTGATGTAATTGAAATTAATTATAGGTTGCAATCTGTTTCAATGACATACATTTAGAAAGAAGTTATGCTCATTTGCAACAAACATTACCATGATCTATTAATTATCATATTTATTTTTATGGTGGCAAGGTATTATAATTTGTAAGATGTTTTCAAATAATTTTCTGCTATTTAAATAATTGTACTAGAATTCTGAAATTCTACTGCTTATATATTTATTTATTTATTTGACAATGTTATGTCTGCCTTCAATATTTTACTTTTTACATAAATATGCCTATATGTTAAGTATCTACTATAGTCATATGTATTCCCAGTAAGTTGTTTCTAAACCATTAGAGATAAAAACTTTCTTTCGGTTTGAAAAAGGCTCTAAATTATATTTTATATTATTTGAGTCATTAAATGTTCTTGGGAAAAAACATAATCATAAATATACTGGTGTATCTAAACAGTTATACAATGTAAGTTTCTATTAGTTATATTCAATAAAATATTTTTAACACACTAATATTTTAAGCAAAAAAAAAAAAATAGTTCTACACTTTGCACCTAAAATTGCCCCTTAGCTCTAAAACTTTGAATCAATTCTGTATTGAGCTTGTAAAAAAATCACCATAATGTATACAAAATACTCTTAAACTTTTGTTGATTGATTTGAAATAATTCTTTTCAAAGCTTCATAGCTCACCTAGTTTAATTTAGGCTGTTGAAGAAATTTTTTTCTGTTAATATCACAGCTAAAAAATATTTTAATTCATATAGCAAATAAAATTGGGTGAATATAAAAAAAAAGTTTTTTATATTATTGATTTTTTTTGTAAAAAATTGCTACTGTAAACAACAAAGCATTAAATCACATCATTAGAGCATTAATAAGGCATAACTACATCATTTATAGCATTTTTTTCCAATTGTTAATATATGTCTGATCATTTTAAAATTACAGGTTGTCCACTCTAATTAAGAATTAGAATGGGTTTTTTTAAAATATATATGTATCAAAATATTTAGAAATATTAATCAGAAATTTTTAACCTATAAAATAAATGCAAATATATAGAAAAAAAATTAGAATAAATGTTAAAAAAAAAACAAAAATAGTTATTTATATATGATGTATAATATCATTGTATTGTTTCTGAAAAGTCTAATTTTTTTTTTTTTTTTTTTTTTTAGATAACTGAAAATAGAGCTGCTGATACTGTTAAGAAATTAAGGAATGAGTTTGAATCTTTAATGCAAAGATCTGAACCTCAAATAACAGGTACTATTTAATTGAAGTTTAATTTTTATTTAAAAAATGTTTTGTGTTAATAATATGAAAAGCATGTTTTGAAGGGAGATAAGGGAGTCCTTGGAAGATTAAAAGTTACTATTTTTAAGAATTTGCATTTTTTCAGCAAAAGGTTTATTTTGATAGTTATTTAATAACTAGGAAAATGTAACAAAATTTTTGATTTAGTATAGAATCACGGAAAGAAAAAAAATTCACCATCTCTATTCTGCAATTGAGATTAAAACTGAAAATGCCATTTTAAGGCTAGTGGTGTATACTAAAAGATATTGTGCCTAAAATATTTGGAAGGGAATGATTACATATATGAAATTGTAGAAACTTCAAAATTTCCTATGGCGACGCCTAGTATTAATGTCATGAATAGATTCCAAATGAAAAATTACCTAGTGTACAAACTTTGGATAATATACCATGATTGGATCAGGAGATATTTAACATTCTTCCTATTGTGTCCATATTTACAAAGAGATGACGAGAGTTGGAAAATTAACTTCATGACAGGTAGTACAGTGGTATTATGCCTTTAGAATGCTCATTCCATAAATTATTAAAGCAAAATAGCCAGTCAATTTCCAGAAAATGCCCCTCAATCTTTCAGTAGAGCTTATACATTAATAATATATCCCTGACACCGAAGGTCCACAAAGCACAGTCAGTAAAGCGCTGGTTTAACAATTAGATACTGGGCTAATATTTTTATTTTTTCTCCCAAATTTTTTTAAATTTAATTTACATATAATTACAATTAATGTTTTTTAATGCTAAAATAGTGTTTATTCTCCTAATTCCTAAATTATAATTTAAGTTTTAGGTGAAAACGAACTAATGATATAAAATTGTTTTCCTTAAACAAAACTAAAAATTATTTCATTACAATAACAGTTTACTGACAGTTTTAATTAACTGTAACTCTTGTATAAAGTAAAAATATTCATTTATCTAATATTTAAATCATAATTTTATTTTTAAGCAGGAAAAACTACTTACAAATACACTTAAATGATAACATTTAATTATAATTGCTGACATCATAAAAATGTATCATTCATTTTATATTCTATACAAAAACATTGAAAACAAGATATGTTATGACATGTTGCTGAATTGAAAAAAAAAAAGTATGGAGATCCATAAGAGAAACATTAAGGGGATTGTTAGGAGAAGCAGCTTCATTAACCTTTAAAAAATATTTGTTCTGCAGAAAATCTGGTTGGCTAAGAAGCATTTGGTATCAAATTATTAAATCATTTTAACTATCTTTTTGTACTTTGTACAACTAAAACTGGCCTTCTATATATATATATATATATAATATTCCCTCTGATGATTAATATAATTTTATTGATATAATTTCTCAATTTCAGTTGATTCTTTTAATTACTGATTTAACATAAAAACATCATTAAATATAAATACAAAAATCCTTCCCTTATCTTGTTAAAAAAATAGAAAGTTTGTTAGGCATTAGTTATAAAGAGAAATAATTTGGGCATTGTGTTTGTAAAATTGAATAGTTACAATTCTGCAGATTATTTATTTATTAGGAAATAAAACTGGTTTTTAGAATTTTTCTTATTTTTCTGTTAATGATATATGCGGCAATAAAATTTCTGGCATGCCACTAGAACAGTCTTTCCTGTCAAATTTAAAGAAAACAATTTCTAATAAAATATTACAGCAAAGGAAAATGATTCTTTTAAAACTTATTTCTGTTACTGATAAATTTATTTTAAAATATTCTTAATTATACGTTACATTTGATTTACAAAATGCATGATCAGTTAGATTTGAATGACAAATAAATAGCTTTTGAGATTTGTGAATGTTCACTTTTATGTGCATCATTTGAGAAGCAAAACAAAGCTACTATACTGAATAAAGCAGCTGATGGGAATGGAATGAAATGAAATTTTGCATGTTTCCATAGAATAACTTTGCACTCTGATTTATGCTCAAATTAAAGGAAAATGCTTTAAAAAAAATTTTACCTGGTTTTTTTTTTGTACATGCTAATTTTTTTAATGATAAATATGTGTGCAAAAATAATTTGTAGAATACTTTATATTTTCATAACAAAAATAGAAATCATTATTTTTATTTATTTATTTATTTAATTATTTGAAAACATATGAATAAAAACTTAAAATTTTATTTTAGTTGGCCAAAATTTTGTTAACTCATAATTTTGAAATGAATATAGACTTTTGTAACTAATCATACTTTATTTGATTTTTTTTATTTATTTATTTAATCATCTGAATTTCTATGTATTTGAATATCTGTTTTATATAGTTAGTTCTTTTGTGCTTTTAAATATTTTTCAGAAAACATTTGTATTCTTGTAAACAAATTGCATAAGTGGTGTCATTAAAAAAAAAAATCCAACATGCTTAATGCTTGTTGGCTATGTTAATATTTATTTTATTGTAACATATAAATAAAATAAATGTTAGTTGAAGTGCATAATTTATTTCTTGAAACTCTTTTTCAAATTATATAATTTTAATTTTTATTTAAATGTTTTTCAGGTCTTAATCAAGGTCAGATGCTTTTGATGGGATTCAATGGGTTGTTTACCAAAGTAGATTCTGATTTAGAGACTTTACTCACTTTTTTGGACAATCTTATTGTACCAGCCAGCTGGCAAAAGCTGGATTTTTATGCAGATACTATATCTCTTGCTGTGAGTTCATTTCTACATTTGTACAATTAAAAAATGCTTCTGATAAGAAATTCAGAATCTGATGTGTACTCTTATTTTAAACTTGTTTTGCTTTTCTTTTAGCCTTCCATTCACTATCTTGGTGCTCGTCCAATTCTGAAAGATATTTATTTTGTAAAAAAATTATCAGCTATGCAACAAGCTTTTCATGTCTGCCATAGTTTTGCTGCTTCCTTACATATAAATTCTAGACCAGGAATTTTAGAAAGGGAGATACATCTGATTCGTGATCAACAACTTGTACAACCTGTGAAACAATTTATTGCTGATTATGTTTGCCATATGGTGAGAATAAATTAATATTGTTGTATATAATCTTTGAATTCATTATGTATTGTTATATAAGTTACTTAAAAACAGTTCTCTTTCACTTTATTCAAATTGAAAATAACTTTTTTAAGATAAGCAAAATTAGTTTCAATTGTTACAGTCATGATACATTTCTATAAAATTGTAAATTTCAGAATTGAATTTTATTATCTTTTATATACTGATTCTGTAATATTTTCTCTTGTTGTTGGAGTTTCATTTTATTGTTCAACTAATCATTTTTTAGCCTTGGATTTATATTTGACAGCATTCAATATTTAATTTTTTAAATTTGTTTTTGTATTCAAAATAAGAAAAGCATTTGATTTTTTTAAAAAAAATTTAAATGCTGAATTATTTTATCATTGATTTTAAAATTAAAATACATTTGAAAAGTTTCATAAAAGTATACTACTAAATACTTTTGATTCCTATTATTTAATTTTGGTAATCTCTTTCGATGAGTAGAATATATTTAACTCAAGTTGTTTCAGTAATTTCTATTTTAGTAAAGCAATTCTAAAAAATTGAAGTGAAAATCCTATTTCAAAAGAATAGTTTGTTGCTAAAAGTAATCGAATTATATTAAATTACATTTAAAATCACAAATTAAAAATTCTGATTAATTTTACTAACCCATTATATATAAAATGTTTTAGATTAAGATCTTTTTAGCTCAAATTGTGCATGAAAAATCTATGATAAAATCATTCGTTAAAACTTTATTAAATATTAACTATTGATCATGTCTGGTAGAAAAAATATTTTACACTCTGGAGAAGGTGCTATTCTTCCTTCATTCTGATTAATCATTTAAAGCAACACTTTTGGCAATTAAGATTGAATATATTTGTAGCTACTTTTATTCAAGTGTTTAAGGAAATCTGTGATGTTTCTGATCCAAAACTTTTCACTTTTTAGGTTCTTGGCTTACCTTCTCAAGCAATTGGTTTTGCTGTTTGTATGTTGGTAAATCACTTAGGTTATGATCTATCATCTGAAATAGAGTTAAGAGATATTGGTGTGGAAAATAAAGCCCCTACTGAAGAAATTCTTTTGAAAGCTTGCAAATGGTGTATTTCAAATCATTTTTCGGAAGATCATTTACCATCTTTAAGCACTTTACTTGGAGCATTTGATGCTGCTTGGCGTAAAGAAGATTTAGCTAGGTATGTATGAATGCATTTTCTGCTATGTATGATTGTTTTATGAGTTCTGGTTACATGGTTTTTATATTTGTAAAAAATAGTATCTAAAAATATGTAATTATCAAACTCTTAATAAAGCAAAAGCTACAGGAAATGTAATTTTATACTTTTTTCCCCCTTCTAATACAGACGCCTAGAACAATATTTAGTTGTTGCTAGAGGAGGTCAACAGAGAGCGCAATTCAACCTTGCTCGCTTTCAATGGTTGAATGAAGATCTCTTGATGCAAGGAAATATTGGAGCACTGCAAAGTCCATCTGTTTCTTCAAGAGCTACCGTCATGTCTGAAATAAGAAAAGTGAGATATATAATGATGCATTACTAGACTATGTTCTCTTTAATGTTGAATATGCATATAATATTTTTGTTGAAATTCACAACTTCTAATCTGAAGATTCTGCTCATGATTTAATTTCTGATTATTTAGCCTATATTTATTCATATTCTGGTCAAAAAATTGCAAGCAGCAAGCTCATTGAGAACCTTGATTTTGTTTTATTTCAATTAAATGTTATAGCAATGAATTGATATTTATCATTATCTTTTCAAAAATGTTAAATTTCAAACTATGATAGACATTTATTTCTATCATCTTCATCTTTCAGAAACAATATTCATGTTGTGTTTATTGTGTACACAGGTTTCTCTTAAATAATAAGTTGTATAGGTTATGAAAATTTTAACTTCTATGCATTATGTGACATACAGTCAATAGTTGTCTTACATGGTGTTGTAATTTTTTTTCCTTATGTAAAATGATCCATTATACTCCCTTAGCTATTGTACTCTATAGATCTATTTACATTATATTAGAACAATAAATCTTTATTAACTTTTTAAATTCAACTAATTTTAGTTTTTTGCTGTAATCTATTGAATGTGAAATCTTTAGACATAAATTCCATTTGGCAAATTTATTCAAGTTTCTTGAATTCAAGAACTTTAAAAAGAAAATTCAGACTGATAAGTGTCTCAATATTGATATTTAGTGTTATACCTAAGTCCAGTATTAAAAAAGTTTATAAAGTTAATACTATTAAAACAATTCATTTTATTTGCTTCATATGAAAATACATAAAAATTTGAGTGCAACTAAATTTTATCGTCTGTATTGCTGATAAAAATTAAAAAATTGAAAATTTAATCTTTCAGTATATTTGATATAATAATGAATTAATTTATTTAGAAGTTTACTAAAATTGAAGGAGGGAAAAAGCTTATATTGCAACCAAATTGTTATTGGTAAAAGCAGTTTTATACTATTATAGTTTTAAAAGTTCTTTCAAAAAACTTCACTGTTTTGTTCAATTTGTAGTTTATAATAATAATAAAAAATAATAGATTTAGGCCCTGTGTTTGCCTTTCTATAATCCTACCAACAGTCAGATGTATATTTTCTTTTGTTATTAATAGAGATTAAAAATTAATTTAAATATTTTCAAAGTATGATTTTGTAAATTTTGATACTATTGCAAAAATATTTGTTTTCTTTGTAGGAAAATTCTATTTCTTTAGTTGAATTATTTTAGATCAAAATCATGGATCTCTCAGAGTATAGTTCTTTGATATATTAATAATTCCATTGTACATGTGTTCTTTTATAACCAACTGTATATTTTACTGAGAATTTTGTATATAAAATAATTTCTGCTGCGTTCAATCTTCATTTTTTTTACTATCTTCCCAGTTTTTTATGTTTTTGAGTAAAATGGGAATAATTTTCAAGCACCAAATTTAGAATTAATAAACAGTCTGTACTATGTTAAATTATAAGTTTGTCTACATTTACAAAAAAGTTTTTGCAACTTATACTCTATGAACACTTAGTGCATTTTGGTAAAATAAATGGAAAAGAAATGTTCTCATTCAGATCTTTGTTATAGTGGATAAAAATTATAAATTGCGAAATTTACTAAAAACAAAATTTATTGCTTATAATTGATACACCTTTTTTCTTTCAGACTGTAAATACTTTGGTGACATTTGATTGTGTCGTCAGTTCAGCTCAAGAACGATATTTGAGTCTTACATCTGGAATTGAACAACGATTGAAATGGGCTGCTGGAGCTAATCCATCCTTATCAACCGTCCAAGAAGAGTTTGAAGCTGCTATTGCTGCTAAAACTGCTATGATATCTGTAAGTACTACTTGTGTATGTTTGCATTTGTCATTTTAAAAGGTTTTTCTCTGAATTATGATGAATTCCTAACTAACTTTTAAAAATGATTAAAATCAATTTCTAATTAATCTCTTTACAAAGTTTTATCCTATATATGTGCTTTAACGCAGCATTTTTTTACTATTGAGGAGGTAAAAAAAATTGTCTCCCTGTTTAATGTTATCTTTTGCGACTAATAATATCATTTTTATTTTAACTATTTCAGAGTGCCAATCAAATATCTAGAGAACTGGTGAATGTTTGCAACTCAGTTTTACATTTTGAAGCTCTACGAACTAAAACAACTGAAGCTCTTTCTTCTGATAATACATTCATTGCCTTAATAACCAGGTAGAGTGTCTGATCATTTTTTAACCTTAAAATTCTCTCATATTTGCATTCATTATCCATGCTTTAACAAATTCAGAAAGCTCAATCCTTTCAATTCAGGAACCATTTTAAATGATACATTAGTTTTCTGATTTTTAAAAAATTATTATTGTGATATAAAAAATGAAGTTGCAAGAAGGTTTTGTTGTTGTCGTCATACATATTCTTAACTATTTGAATTAATACATGATCTCTGAATTAGTATGAAACTGTTTTTTGTGGTACAAAAAAGTTAATATTCTCATTAATTTTTCTATATTAAAGATATTAAAAAACAGAAATTCAAGCTAAATTAACTAAATGCGGTGTATTTGTGTTTCCATATTGAAAAATTAATGATGTTTTCAATTCACAAAAATGTGAGAAGTATCTGGTAATTCTTTTAGTACAAGTGTATAATAATAATGGAAACATTTATGAGTAAAGGTGGAATTTACTCATATGCGTTTTAATGTCACTAGTACAGGGCCAAAATGCTCCTATTTATGCAACAAAACTTATTCAATCATGTTTGATGACTAGAACAATTATCTCTATTAAATAGAATTGAAATGTATTTTAAACAATTTTTTCCGCTATTGGTATAATTCGCTGACATCTTTTCTGGAACTTTAACAATATTAACAATATTTACATAAAAAAAGGTACAATATTCTTCTAACATCATTCAAAACATGTATGATTTTATTCCCAGACAAAACCAAGCTGTATTACATTCCAAAGGTAGTTCTATGTCTTATTAATAAAGATTCTTGTCATTTTTGGCATTTCCATTATTTTGATAGCTGTGTGTATTTCAAAAGAGATTGTAAAAAGTTAAGATGATGTTGCTATCAATTGATTAAACTATTATTTGCCATTTCCTTATATTTTTGTATTTGGCATTTAAACATTTACTCCTTAGTTAATTGTATTTTAACCCTTGATTAATAAATGAAGAATCTGAATTCTGAAATGCTTTTTTCATTTATTATCTTCTGAAATTTGATTAAGAAATAAATATGTTTTAATATAGGATGAAGATTTCATTATACTTTGTTTGCTTATTTTACATTGCAAGATTGTTATTTTTCATCTATTTTTACTAAAATAAATAAAAGCTGGATGGTAGCTAAAACAGATATCATAAAGAAAAAAAATTGTAAAGGTTATTTTTTGAAATTTAGTACCAGAATTTTGTTTAACTGAAGTAAGTTTTAAAAAAAATTACCTGACTTCATTTAACGGCTGTACTACAAATTGTTTTAAAATATATTAAATGTTTCAGCTTTGGTTGAAATTGTGTGCTTTTTAAAATATTTACAGATTCTTATTGTTTTCATCAATAGTAGATATAAAAAGATATATACTCACACATACACGATATCAAAATAAAAATAAGGCATTTCTGCCAGTAAGAAATTTAAAGAATATGCTTGGAAATAAACATCAAATATAATTTCAATCTTAATATTATGTTTGGTATTTTATGCTAATGCTTCATTTATGTTACAGATGTAAAGAGACTTGTGAATTGGCAGAAAGTTGTCAAAGTCAAATTAGTCCTATTGAAGAACATCTTATTTCACTACAAGTAAATCATTATTTTTTTAACCTTTTATTTAAGCTATCAGGTTTTTTTTATTTTATATCTTTTGAAAATATTTATTTCCTGTTATTTAATATATAGATGAAGACGCAGAGAGATGAACCTCTTTTACTTAGTATTTATATTTTATTAGGTGATAAACAAATTAGATTTCATTTAGGAATAAAAATTAAAAGGGTTTTTTTGTTTTAAAAGAAAGATCACTGTAGAAAATGATTTAAAATGTTAATTGTCTTTTAAGTTATATCAGAATATTTATATAAAACTACTTTAGTATCTACTTCACTTACTTTTACTTGTAAATAAATAATATTAAATTTGTAAAGAAATTTGTGATAATATTCTGTCATATTTTGATATTACTTAATTTTTTTTCATTAAATGTATATAATTTTGCCTTCTTAGAAATTTGAGACTGTGTTTTATCATATTTTGATACTATTTACTATAAAGTTATATCTCATTTGGAAAAATTAATAAATATCAGTTTAAATTTTTTATTTAATTAAATCTGAAGGATTTATTTCTGTTTATTTATTTATTGTAATATAAGTTAATGATTTTTCTCAATTTATTTATTTTTTGTTACTTTTGAATAGCCTTTGGAAAAAGATGGAGTCACTACAGACTGGCTTACATCAATTATCAAAAAAGTTTCTCTATCTCTCAGTTCATGTAGAGAAAAATTAGAGCAGCAAAAAACTGCAACAAATACTTGCTGGGTAAGAATGTGATAATGATAATTTTATTCATAATATCCAAAAGTATTCCCTTTTCAATTTAATGTATAAATCATTCCTTTTTGCAATGTTTTGAATATTTTTTTCTTTAGAATTTTAGAATTTATTAATGCTCTAACACTAAATTCTTAATCAGAAAATGCATACAATCCTTATGATTCTTATTTCCATACATTAGGAAGCTTTACATCTTCAAGTTGCACATGTTCATGATTTGATCTCTGTGCACCACAAACTCATGTCAGAAGTCAGGCATATTCTCCGAAATCTTGCCAAGGTTAGTAGTATTTATTTCATTATAATTTTTTTATGCGTGTATTGCATCTATAGGGGAACATACATAACAACATTTGAATAATATTTTAGATTGAAAGTTAAAATATTATTCAAATGTGTCTTCATTTTCCAGTTCTCCCCTTCCACTTCTTCTGTTGGGCAATGTGGTAGAACTTGTACAGATTTTTAAAGAGATTTTTCTCCTCAAGGGGAGAGGGAATTATTTTTAGAAAATTTTGCTATTTTTGATGCTATGAGCTATTTTTGATTTGATGCTATTTTTGATGTTTTGCTATTCTGCTCTCACTGCTATTTTTGATGTGTGTTTTTTTTAATATAATTATGAGAATCACATGAAAGCTAAAATATTATTCAATCAAAATCTGTTCTTTTTTCTCTTTTTCTTCTAAAAATCTTGTATTTACTGCTTTTGTAAACTTTTAGACATTCCTATAACTTGTGTTTCTAAATTTGTTTGGATTCTTTGTTTATCAATAGACCAATGTAATAAAACAGAATTTTTTTGTAGAAGGATCATTATGAACATTCTTATATTGTTATAAACATGTTCAAACAAATGTTTAAAACCTTTGATTCGTAAAAGTATCATGCAAATAATAACATTTTGAAATCAGTAATTTATTTATTACGAAAATCTAAAAACCTAATTTATTACTAGCATGAAGAACAAGAATTGGGAATTGATTACAAAGCAGATGGTCATATCCATCGATATATGGCGATGTACAAAGAGTTTTCTGAACGCATCTCGGCCATTGTGAGTAAGTTACTTGCTGAAGCTCAGGATATGGATGCTAACAGTGTGGCAACTGTAGAAGCAGAGATTCCTGTTCTCAGTGTGAGTGCACTTGAAATCTACAACCAGCTATTAGATTTGGCCGGTCCTTTAGGAAACAGAAAACACGGTCTAACAGAAGCAGAGAGTTCAAGTAAGCATTCATCATTAATCAATAAATTGTATTAGATAAATTCCAGATTAAAAAGTTAAATTTTTAATGAATTTTTAAAAATTTAGGATTGTTAAATTTTCTGCTTCTGTTTGCAGAACTGAATAATAAAAAAAATCTTCTATCACCTCTGTACGAGCCTGCTTTGGCACTTTCCCCTGCAGTTCGACCTAAAACTCCTCGTGGTGGAACTCCAAAGAAGATGGCCATTGCAAGAGATCCTCGTACAGGAAAAGGTAAAATATACAGTTATACTAACCTAGATGTATTGATAAATAGTAATAACAAAATTATTTCTGATTTTTAATTGTAAATAAACAGTTTCACATGAATAAATATTTATTTTCCCCACCTGTCAGCCGTTCAAGAGCGAAACACCTATGCAACGAATGTATGGAAGCGTATAAAAATGAAATTAGATGGGAAAGATCCCGATCCCAGTAAGAAGGCCAGCATTTCAGAGCAGGTAAATTATTTACATTCTGCTTCTAGGATTGTTATGAATTTGATTAATATATCTTTATTTAATTAATTTCAGTATTGCATTCATTTTATAACTCCATGATTAGAATTTTGTATTTTGAATCTGAAGTGACCTAATCAGCTCTTAGTCAGCATGAGAACAGGGAAGTTAAAACTATTTTACGATCAGAAATCCAAATTACTTAGTACATTATTTTATCCAATTAATTTTAATTAGCATGAATCATACCTTTAAATGAGAAATTCTTGTATATATATTTATTTCGTGTGTCTTCGAAATGGCTAAGTTAATATAGATAAGTGCCTTACCTTTAAAAAAAAACTATAACTAATTGAATAAGCATATTCAACTTATGCTACGACTTGTTAGAATTGCATTATATGGTCAGACCAACATTGGTGGTGCTTGTCTTGAGTGCCCACATTTTAAGTTATTTTTTCTTTATTTTTTTACTTACATATTTATATTTAATATTTTTATATTATAAGTATACTTAAATGTCTCATTTGGGGAGGTGGGGGAGACACGATTTTTGCCGCAAAATTGATTTTTTTATAACTATCAAAACCTTTTTCTGTCTGCTATCATTCAGACTGAGTCATATAGTGCCATCTTGGACTTGTTTTCACCATGGTAAAACTGAGTGCGAGTTCAAAAATGTAAATAATGATAGAAAAACTGAAAAAGGAATGCTGTATAAATGCATCATTAATCTGTATATAGATATTTTTGAATAACTAATTAAATTAGGTGCATGATTTTTTTTATATGTAATCTGTTCATACGTAGTTAAGATTAAAAAATATTGTTACGTTTTTAGCATTGCGAGTTCGGATTGAATGGACTTTATTTGAGGACAGCACAAAAAAAAATTATTTACTGGATGACGTGATAAAATAAAACTTCTGATAAAAAAAAATCCAGCCGTCAACAGTCACTTACAGCGTAAATTCAAGCCTTATGCACAATAAAAACAGACTGCAAAACAGCTAGAATATAGCACAGTAAACAGTAAATCACAGCGAGCTCAATAATACAACATTAATAGCGAAAGTAAACACAGCTCAGTAATCCTCTAGTCCATCCAGACACTTCTCTTCCGAGAGAAAACAAACAGAAATTTTACGGAGTACTTGCTCAAGTGAGCTACCGATCTTAGCAGTAGTTCACAGGACCGCAGTTGAGAGTAGACTGACGAACTGCATAGTGAAAGTGTTAGGGGGAGTCGTGGCTACAGGTGAGAGAGAGATTTACTATTGGCTGATAGAGAATACTATATAAAAGAAAGTCCTGGTCCAGTTTATTCTGATAAACAGTTGAAAAGGGAGAATATCTTATCAATTGGTGAGCTGACTGATCTCATTTCTTTGATTGCTTTTTTGATTTGGGGGAAACATTTAAAGAGATTTCTGACTTCCTTGAAAAGCTCAAAAATTTCGGTGATTTCTGGGGGAGAGTTGCCTTGTTCATTTGCGGGGGGTTGGTTATTTTTGAGCTCCTGCTGTTGTGGTAGATTTATTTTCAGAGTTAGAATAGGAGAAATTTGGATTCTCAAATCGTCCCTGATATAGCCGAGCGAGCGAGCGCGGGGTAAACAGGCGGGGCTTCATGGAAAATTCAGACTATTCTTTTCGCCATATCAACTTGACCGGTGCCAAGCTTTTTCACAGCCGTCGCCAACGCCTTCTCCTTCGGTGCATTCCGCGGCATTCGCTCGCTTGTAACAATATTCATATATAATCAATATGGAATTCGTATCTAAATATTTTCATTAAAAAGAAAAACACCTGTTGCATGTTTTGTAAAGACATTTAATTATTTGAATGTGAGCTCATTAAAATTTATATCTAGGTTGATTTTGTCATCAAGGAGGCGACTCACCTCGAAAACCTGGCTGTTCTCTACGAAGGCTGGACTCCCTGGGTGTGACTTCCACATTGCAATACCTCCTGTGTGAGGTACCTTGTTTCATCAGTACCCGAGTAGTGGACATCTCCACTTCTCTCTCTCAGTGTGGATGAGCGGGCATGCTTCTTATTGTCATTGTCTCGCCACTCTCATCCAACGACAGGGCTCTACACCCTCATCACCACAACCAACACGCGTGCGGCTCCCGTCCGACCAGAGATCGTCGGCCCGACAGAGGAGCTGCACCAGTTCTTCGGAGCAGTGGGAATTGCATCAGTGCAACCATATTTCAACAAAAAAATAAAGAACTTTGCTGCATCTTAGTCTATCCCCTTCCCTTCTGTTTCACGGCGACGGAGCGAGAACAGAATGGGGGTTTCCCGACTTTAAAGCAAAATTATTATCTTGCATATTTTATAAGATCTAATTTTGTTTAATTTCTTTCTTTTTTAAGCTCCTTATTCTGCTCTTTAAATTATTTTTTTAAAAAAACTTTTCAACTGTGTTGATACAGGCGATTATTCACTTATAAATTCTCCTCAAATTGTTCATTTTAAAAATTTAAAGGAGAAATATTCCTATAAATTAAAAATAAAATAATTTGGCTTGATATTGGATATTTTCTATAAGTTTTGTGAAATGCAGGATACTTTTAGGTGAAAGTGATTTTACTATATTTGATTTTTTATTGGGGATAGGGGGAGTGAAAAGTATATTATCTATTAAATTTCCCCTCATAATGCTGTATTTTATATTTTTAGAAGCAAATTATTATTTCAAAAATTATATTTGTGTAATTATGAGTGTGAAATATTTTTATGAGCTTCAGGCAATAAATGCTTTAATAATAAAGACAAGGTTTGTGAAAAAAGATTGCTATTCTGAAATTACTTTTTATTATAACATAATATCCATGCTTTAAATAGTGTAATTTCTTCAGTTTTAATCTTATTACTTCTAGAATATTGGAGTTTTATCTATTAGTACCAATTTAGAAATAAATATTTTTTATTTGCTCACTTGAATTGTTTGTTTTGTGGGTTGAAATTAAAAAAAGTAATGATTTTTGAAAATTGATATATATATATCTTCTGGTGAAGTTATCACTAATTAGTTTTTAAAAAATCTTATCTAAATTTTTGTAATACCTTTGAATACTTTTGTTTAAAGAATTATACGTAACTGACATTGTTCTTTTGAGATAAAGTCTAGGGAAAAATTGTATTATATTGTAAGTTATCTAGTCTGCTAGTAAACAAGAAATATTTACTTTTCTATCGTAAACAAAATTTCATTTTAGATTCTTCACTTTTAAATTTTAATTTTGATCAGATTTATTATAATAATGCAAGATATTAACAAATTATTTTTCACTCAATCTTAAGGAAAAGTCAATTTCAATTCTAATTTAACAGCTCCATAACTTATCTATACACATTTTGAATTTGAATAAAAATTTAATTTCTCCATTTTCTGTCATGTGCCATGAATTTTTTTAAAGTAATGATTTTTAATGTGATAGATCGATTTGAAACTGGTTTTTACAAACTTGTTTGACTAATTTCTATTTTGCAAAAAAATATGCTGCCTTTTGTTACTCAGCTTTTGCTTCATAACTGTTTTCAGTGTTACTGTACACCATTTTTGCTTGTAGTTTTTGAAATGTTTTTTTACTACTGTATTTCCTTTTTGTTTTGTTTTTTAATTCATAGTGTCTTTAAATTTTGATATTCTGTCTGTATTTTGTTCTGAGTTGAGTAAACTTAAGGGTTCCATTTATGTTTAATTTTTGCTGCGATAGATTTTTAAAAAAAGAAGTTTTATGTAACAAATGTATACCATCAAGCAGACAAAAAGTTAAGAAGTATTAGAGCAGTAAGGACATTCCAGTCGGCTATTTGAAGGAAAATAAAATGAAGTAAATACGTAATTAATGTATAAAAACTTTCTCTTTCATGTGTTTTGTTTGTTGTGGTTGTTCACTTTTGTAGAAAAGAATTTCTAGTGTACTATAATTTCTAATTCTATAGATGTGTTTAGAATTTCTTTCTTTGATAATCTAAGCAAGACTTTACGGTTTAAGAGTGATTTGCTGTGCATTGCACATTGAGTGTTTTTTGTCCTGTGAAGCGTACTGGTCAAATGTAATTTCTGTAGATGGATATAAGTATATTGCATCTTCCGTCATTACATTTATTGTAATTGTGGGTTGTTTGGGATTGTTCTGTATGTCTGATTTGAGAAATAAATTATTCATCTCACATATGCATTTTTATTGTGTTACAAAATTAAAATGTTATAAACATTCACTTCTTTTCTCTCATTTTAACCACTTGCATCAGCAAGAAATTTACTCAAAGTATCAGATACCATTACCGATTTTAAGGGAGTATCACAGGCAAAAGGTTCTTAACAGCTGAATGGAGTAATGGCATGACATTAATTGATAAATTAGTGAATGAGTGTACATTTATTAATATATACAACATAAAAGAGTATTAACTTATTAGAAAAGTAATAATTGGGAGGTAAAAAATTATATGAATTAATTTTGTTAAATTGGGTCCATAGATGTTGATGTCCTAAAGACATTGAAAAGTATTTATATCTTCTCAATGAATTAACTTTCCAAGCTAACACTACTGCTATAAATTGTACAATTCCAGTCGACAGATTGTGAACATTTATAGCAGTAGTTTTACTATGTTATAATTGGCTGCTGATATGTGTAGTACATCAATGCTTAAATGCAGTGACATAAGCAACTTGGTGTGTGTTACACATCTTTAGACCACAAGTGATGAAATACTTTTTTCCAGATCTATTAAATTTACTTGCATAACAATATTAATCTCATATAATTACATAAAGATTTATGTGGGGAGAACACCTCTTAAGGATATATAAATATTTCAGCTCAATTTATGTTCCCAATGAGCATTTAAGCTTTTTGAACTGCAGAGTCAGCAATGCTAAAGCAGACGAATTATTTTTCGTAATTGCCGGGAAAGATTATATATATATATATATATATATATATATATATAATATAATTAAAAAACATGCATCAACTCTCAATTCCTGGCTAGTACCAGGGGTGTTTGTGCTCCGGGGATTTTGAACTTCGATACACGGAAATTCCGGGGATCGTCGTTCAAAAGGAAGTAGGAATAATAATGAATTATTTATTTTGATTTGGGTAATTTTGTTTGCTTTGAAAGCAGAAAGTGCAAGGTCAGTGTGTGTGGTGAAATCTTTTCCTTTCTTTCTGCAAAGGCAGTGATAATGCGTGAAAAGGGGGGGGGGGACTTTTTTTGTTCTTTCCTTATTGCGAGTTATGACTCATTCCCCGGGTTCTCGGACATTCTCTTCAGGATTCTTTTCGGCAAGTAGGCGGGGCAGAAAAAAAAGGGAGAGACTTCGTTCGACCAGATGTGTGATCACGCAACTCTGGGTTCAAAGGTCTTATCTCTCCTGGCGTGGCATTTATAAACACAAATCACAGTATTTATAAATTGATGGCAAAATTTTTCTCTTTTTTTTTACGAAGCCAGAAAATATAGAGTGCACATCTTATAATGATTTATTAAAGGTTGATGTCACAAATCCAGAATTCCATCTACCTAGCAAAGTAGTATTTACTGGTGCAGAAGCTTCCACTCTCCCGAAGAAATTATCAAAAAAATCATCCAATAGCAAAAGAATTCCAAATTTCTCTGATGAAAGCTTATACTAATACAGCACAGCATATGAAACATAAATTACCCCTTAAAAATTCATATCTAATTAGTATTACAGCATTCGATCCAGAGCTAAGAGGTGAAACCAGTACAATATTAGCTTTTGAAAAAAATATCTTTCATGTCCCATATTTTTAGTGATAATGAAAAGTCAAAAGTGGAAGCTGAAATAAGGTTATACCAGAGTGATATTGATATCACCAAAGAAATGCTCTACACATCTGATGAAAGTGGAAATAAAGTCAAGTGTACAATTGATAAATATTGGTCTAAAGCTTTTAATTTAAAATTGATTTCACAAATGTTTATAAATATCCTACATTGGCTAAATTGGCCAAACCCTGCCATAGCTGCTTCCATGGTCCATTAGTGGAAAGTGCATTCAACTTAATGGATACATTTGTCACTGACTATAGAAACTCTCTTAGATTCCCCAGATGCAGTGCAAACTATTAAATATGATTTAATGGCTTCTAAAGAAACCTCATGTGAAAAATATGGCTCAAAAAATCCAATTCACAAAGATCTCTTACTGAATATGAACAGAAGTTGGAAAACATATCAAGAGGACTTAAAAACATGTATTTCAGATGAGTCACCTATAAAAGTCTGAAAAACCTTCTACATTAGCAGAAAAGCAAACTGCTTCTACCTCTGCATGTGCAGTACTCGAGGAAATTTCTTCAACTGTAAATGAAGAAAATAAAAGTCAACCTTCCTGCTATTATGAAGTTCACCACAAAAGAAAGACAAGCCCACAAACATCAGAAGGGAAAAAAAAGCAGCAGAAATTAGATAAGTTTTTTAAAAGAATTAATTCAGGTAATTTAAAATATTTACATAAAATGTAGTAGTTTATATGTTTGAAAATTTATGGTTGTTAATTTTGCAAAAAAAGTAATTCATTGAACTTTTATAATTAGGTAATTCAATACTTCATAATTGCAATTTTTCATCCCCCCTCCTTCTCGAAACTCCAAAATGTCGGTAGTAAGTCTGTAAAAGTTTCAGGGGATTTTTTGGGGTCCCAGAAACACCCCTGTAGTACAGTCTTAGTTTTCTTTGAGCATCACTGTTAATTTGCTCCAGAAAATTTGTGACAAGAACTGGAATAGCACAATTTATGAAATTCACTTAAATCATATTTTATCGCGCAAATAATGTCTGCATAATTCGATCAAATTAATATTTCTTGGATACAAAACAATCTAGGAAACACTAGTGTATGTGACACAAATCATTTTCACTAACGAACCACTGTTATAAATTGAATCTTTACATAGCTGTCTTGAATGTGTTCTTTTACTTATATTAATTATGTACCATAAAATACTAGAAATTTTCTGGGGATGGTTTGTTGTTTCAACCAAAGACCTCTTTGTAAATAGGGCCCTCTTCCGGCGAGAATCGGACTGCAAGCTAAACCTGCATTCTTCGAAAAACATCATACAAGCCCACTGTTGCCGTGTCCACAATGCATGCTCTCTACTCTAGGCAAACCGCAAATCACTGAGAATTGAAGTAAGTGGAACACATCTGACAGGCCTACGATCAATCTGCCCTAAGCGTCTGTACACACTCTACCTTGAAACTCTACCTCCGTCCATTTCTTTACCAGTGTCTGAAGGGAGCTAAGGAAATGGCCTGATGCTGTGCTCCGTCCATTTCTTTTGGCAGTCACTGCCAAATACCGGCCCTCATTCGGCTTTGTAACTCAGGGGCGACCTATGTTGTAACGTCTACTCACATTACCATAATCTTGGAAACCTTGCAAAAGCCTGACGATGACACTGGACATTTCCAAGTTCCTCGGATACTTCCAGCTGGGTACGCCCACATACCAGACTTCCAAAAATTCTACCACGTAAAAATTCATCCAATTGCGTCCTGCGTGTCATAACTATGCGGTTATTGCACCCAAAGGCTTATAAAGCGCTTGCGAACAATTTTACTTCTTTTCCTGTATTCCTTATATCTCTTACACTCCCGTCATTGTCTAACTATCGGTGTCATCTGGTGGTTTCCTGCAATTTGATTTTTGAAAATATGCGGTCATTTTATGGGTGATATATGTATTTTAGAGTTCGATTTCCCCATAAATGAATTATCCTCAATTTATGGGCATGAGTGTATATTCCGAATAAGAAATAAATAGTTTCTTACATAAAAGCACATGTTCAACAAATTAAATGCGCTTTAAATACAAAAGTCGTTTCAAATTAATGTGTTGTCAAGAAGTTAATTTGCAGCACACTGATTCAGTTCTAACACTCAAGACAGCTGACCATTCAGACAACCTCCAATTAGGAGAGTGGCTGAAATACATTGTTCTATTTCCTTCCTCTTTTTAAAATAAGGTTTAAAAAAAGGTTACTGTTTTTCACAATGGGTGCTTCTCCCACTGTCACTGATGCCTCCTGAAAATGTATGAGGACAGATGCTTCATTTACATAAGCATTCATCTTACAAACTGCTAAAATGTTCGAATGTAATAAAAACTAATTTTCAATGTCACATTTTGTGTTTGGCAGCAATGTTTTGAAATGATTACATTGGACAATATACCTACAATATTTGTGTTGCTAGATAAAGATTATTTGCTTCAGATAAATAGTATGTCTTGTGCTATTTTGAACTGTTTAATAAAAATACTTTTTTTTTCTAACTATTAATAAGTACATTTTTAATAGAAAGTAAACATTTTCTTTCATTTTAATATTGAGGGTTTTCAGTGAGTTATCTAGATTAATTCCTCACAAAATAAAATAAAAAATATGCTCTTTTGAATCATTATATTTCTGTATTAATTAACAATTATAATCATATTCAGCTGCAAAAATTCCTCTAGAAATTATAAAGTGTTATCACAATTTTACATAGCCCTCATGGTTAACATTAGTTCAGATTTTAGAAACATGACAATGCAAGAACCTCTAAAATGAAGACTTAATTGCAAGAAGAAGGAAATAATGTTTAACTACTCTTTCAAAAAATAAAAAGATTCAAAGGATTAATTAACATTTTTCAGTCATGTTAAAAAACATACTCAATCATTTAACCTAAAAAATCAATCTAGGTGAATAAACTGTAGTCAAAGGCAACTAGTAATAAATAAAACTTTTATGATTCTGGTAAACTTTTGTGCTTACAGTACAGGTTTTCACAAAATATACACAGCTTCACAAAACAACTTTTATTTTTACACTGAAGATGAGACTAATTCACAGATTTCTTAATGACACATAAAATCCCCAGCTTTAATGTGACTTCATAAAATAATAAATGTTAACAGATTTCTTTTTCTACAGAGATAGATCTTGAACACATGATTTTCTCATATCACAGCACAGTTGCCATTTACAAGAATCCATTGTGCGCTAAGTTTGATTAGGGTTATGTAGGCTCATCATCAGGTACCACTTTTCGTTTCTTATTTCTCCTTACACAACTCTTTGATATGGCTTGCATGGCATCATTGGCCCTTTTGATTATTCTGTCAAGATTAAAAAGAGCATCTTAACAATCAGCCTGAAGTGAAATTCTGAACTATTTTATTTTGATAATATTCAAACTATAAAATATAGACGAGGATAGATTTGTCCCTACTATTTATGATTGTATTAAATCTATATTACTAAAATTAATTGAAATTTTAAAATATTAAATAAAATTTTCTTTATAATATATTTATATAGTTATTACCATAGTGATACTATATA